>OZ022564.1:13458012-13985569 GCA_963991005.1 Barypeithes pellucidus | reverse complement strand
TCCATGGTTTCGAAATGTTTGTTGTTTGGACGGGGATAAATTGTTCTACAATTATAGGTCGTCTTCCTCAAGAATGTGATTTGTTGACGTTTTTTCTCAAAATAAATTGTTATTACATCCATAATGACTTGTTAGGGTTCTGTGTATTGGTTTTTTCTTTCCACATCTCGTCATTACTCTTACTGCTGTGGTGGTATTCCTTTAAGATCTCAATGGTAATATTAGTCATCGCCTAAAATGATATAGGTATGCTTTGTAACTGGAAAAATATTTTGACGATTCAATGTAATTTTTGTTTCTTAAATCCATATGGGAATGAGCCGAAGTCATCAGTGAAAACTCGTTTTAGAGAATTAGGTCTGTAGATTATATTTTGGAATTGATTTACTTAATGATATCCTGTTAATTAAGTTTATTTGAAACATAGCAAGATAATTTATATGTAAATATATTAGATTAATTATTAAAAATAATTAATAATTAGGTATAATTGATCAATTTTGCATAAATTAGGGGTTTATCGGTTTAGAATGTTGCAGTATTAAAAAATAAATTACTGAAATGCCTGTTCTACGGAGGAAACGCTACATATAAAAGAAATCGTCAAGCAGCACCTAGTATCTTCCAGTCTACAGCAAAAGTATCAAGACATATTAGGTAAGTCATAATAAGGTAACGTATTTGTTTGTTTTCGTTTCATAGCAATTAATTAATTTTTATAAAATCAACTGTTTCATAGTTAGTTGTAAATATAATTGTAAGTTTCCTTTTTAGAATATCTAAATCAATTAATTAAAACTGAAGGCTAAAAATTCACTGAAATTCAAGAAATAATAGGGGGAGATCATTTCAGAAACTATTAAAGCCATTATTACACAATATCAAATCAAATGTTCTATGTTTGATATATTGATATATTTTTATACTGTTAAATACCCACTACTAAGGACTAATACTATTTTCTCTGCGAATGATAGGTTTCAAGATCGTCTCTGATTGATGGGTTTTTATTTCATCTTTTCCTTCTTCTGCCTTAAATACTCATATGGGACTTAAAGTTTCAAAAAATATTTGGCACTTTGTATATAATTTGACTCCAATAGTATAGTATTTTTTGGGGGAGAAATGATTTATTTTCGATAAAATCTTATATTTATCAAATAATCTCTAGCTATATCAGGTATATCAGAAATAGATGTTGGTTTTTAAAAACAAGTATAATTCTGTATTTTAGGAGTATTCTGATTTCCCCTATTTCTAAGACTTTTATATAAAAATATATTAATTTTTCATACCCAACACACTATATTTTGATATGTGGCATATTTGAAAATAGGTTTTATATCACAGTAATCATAGAGAAGGAAATATTCAATTAAACAATCATGATTTCCATAGAACAATAATGATTTCGAATATTTGCATGTTCTTATCTGGGAAAAAGTCATTTTACAATGAAGAAATTTACTCACAAGAAAATTTTCGTTGAAAAATTAACATAAAACATTAGATAAAACTGCTAATTTTATTAACTTATTAATCTTTTGAAGGACATTTGATTAGTTTAGTTATGAAAGGGAAAAATAACGTCTAATTAATGAATAATACATAGAATTCAACAGGTTTTTCACATAGTACTTCTTTTTACAATTAAATAGAATATTGCTGTGTAAATCACTTTATAGTCGATTAGCTTTTTGTTTGTTTCATTGAATAAATGTATAGAAATGGTAATTTTAGAACATTTTTTTGTTTTAGCAAGTATATCAATTCGGATTCAAAATATTGGTTTTCCTTTTATTCTTGTGTCTTGTTAAAATACATGTGGCAACAGTTTCACAAAACCTGTTGCCACATGTACTTCAATAGGATAAGGGGATATTATTTGACCAATGCTAACTGAGAAAAAAGACATGATTTGATCATCTAATGTTAGCAGATATAAAACAAGAGGATAATTTATTGCATCTTATTTTGATGCCTCGCAGGTAATACAATAAGAAAATAGGAACCTTCCACTTTGCTGTGTTAAAATATAATAAAGGAGCTTCTAGTTTAATGAATTTTATACATCTTGCAGCATATCACATTTTGATTCGATAGTAAATTAAAAGTTTCGCCAGAAACCAAAAACTTTTTGTTAAAATCGGCTCATCGGCCATTCCTAGTTCTCATTGTGCTGATAACCCACTAATTTTCTGTTCATCTCACAAATAAATACAATTTTAAAAGTATTTTATTAATAATATTTAATATGGTTATTGAGGAGGTAACCATTAAATTTATTAAACATATCAATGTATCATAATAATTAAAGGAATTTATCTTAAAACTCTAATTATTTTAATATTTGCTTACGACAAAATAGAATTTTAAGGTATATTTTAACACGTAAATTTTGTTAATTTTATTGATCTTTAGTTATTATTTTATTTGTTGAACTCACTCCATATATAGTAAATGGTAATATCAAGAAATCGAGCAGGTTTATTAAAATAAATTAGTCATTATTATCAAATATAGACATAGTCTTTTGAAAATTTGAGAAAGGTGTGTGTGTGTGTGTGTGTGTTTTTATTTTCTGTTTTAGTTGGGATACAACAGCGTCATTACATTCTGCTTTATTACGTTAATACTTATAGGAGGCATCATCTATAACACCAGAAAATAACTAAATTTGTTTACCTGCCTGTGTGTTTTGTACTAGAATATAAGAAGATGATCCCCGAAATACGACCGTTACAAATATATTTTAACCTCGTCTTAAAACTGATTGTATAAATATATATGTTAATTTATTGAAATATATAGGATGTAATAATGATGCATTATAAAAGAGGATTAAAATATAAGTTATTTGATAGCTGTTTTGATTTTATTAAGTTAATATATTATCAAGTTGTTTACACCTTATGTATTATTATTTCACATTTTTAATAAAACAGGTTAAAAATTTAAATATATTTTGAATAACTATAACCCTATTACATCAATAATTACTTGTAAATATTATAAAAATACATAATTACTAACGGAGCAATCCCTGAACCAATAAGTCAAATTTTGATAAAACCCCCCTTCAAATATAGCGTTACACTTTAAACTAAATATATTTATGACTTTGCAGTATAATCACACTTTCCCCAAGCATTTTAATAAAATACATTAAACCCCCCTAGGAGCAATTGATCAAAACATAGTTAATTGCGAAAATCATATTTTATTTTAAAACTTGTAGATCACATACATAATTTGTTCGCTATTTAACCTAAAGTTAAGTAATGTATGGTATATTTTGATACTATAAGTTGCTGATACGATCGAAGGCTTTATGATTTTTTGTAAAAATAACAAAAACAAAAACACCCTAACTCAATCAAATAGAAAAATTTCGAAATATTTACTAATTATCTATAGTAAATAGTAATCTTGTTGTCTAATATAGCTAGGATCAATAGGAGTTGGGTTTTTTATTGTTTTTAAACAGATTAAGGCATTATAGCTATTTCACCATTATATTAAATTTACAGTACTTTTAAATTATTTCTTCAAACCAGTTTTAATCAGAACTAGCGACAAATTTAACCAAGTACCTTTATCATTTCAGTTGGTATGTTTTCTAGAAGAATTCGATAGACACTGGTGTTTAAATGTGCTAATATTTCGTATCCAATTTTAAATCCTATCTGTGGTTTATGAATTTTTGTTTAAGAACTATGGAAATTGGGGTTGTTTATAAAATGTTTGTATGTATTTGCAAATACATAAGTGGTATTTTTTAACAGGTATGCCTTTTAAATGATTTAATAATATTCAAATTAGATCAAGGCTTAGTAATAATTTTATTGTTACGTTACGAAAACATTTAAATATAAATATTTAAAATATATATAATAAGTATTCCTCTTCGGTAAATGTAGGACCAAAAGATTGACCATGTATTGGTTTTAAAGTGAAAAGCAATATTAGTCATCTCAATTACAAGCATAGGTTTGTAAAAAAAAAGGTCGTTACTCTCACCAGTCTGCCAGACAGTATTTTACCAGTTCACCTTGGATGTCTGGTTAATCTGAATCAGCTGGCATTCCATGTTTAATTTTTGAGTTAGTCATACATGTTTTTAAAAGTAATTAAGTTCTGCAGTTGTTTCTTAAATAAAACTAGTAAGTATTGTATAATAGTGCATATATTTATAATATATTTTAGATAATTTGTGATATATTGTTTTATTTTGATTGAAGTATCAATCACCTTATAAATGCATGCTTTTGTAAAAATACCTCATTCAAATTCAGATCACCGCAGAGCACTAACCTCTTGAGCTCTACATTTGCTGAAATACTCATAAAGTTGAGCTATTTTATAGATATTAGCATTTCTATCTTAAAATTTCTAATTTGAGAGTAAGTTAGCAACATTTACAAATATAATTCATTTTATTATTTATTTATTTTAAACGTATTGTATATTATGATATTCATGGTTTGTTACAGAAAATGAATAAATTTGTAATCGTCAAAGATGACATCAAAAAACTTCGTAGATATAATACCAGAGCCCGAACATTGGAATTTAAATTAAAACCTGTACCTGCTGGGGAGGAACCGGTAGGTTGGATAAAAGATGGTATAACGCAAATTATTTTAAAGGGTACTGAAGACCTTAAGCCTACTGATTTGGTTGGTTTCACATTTTCTTCAAAATCTTTAGAACGCGGACAAGGGTGGCTCAGCTTTCAGGAAGCAGAGAATGTTAACGTGGGAGATGTATGGAATGTTATATCGAATATATATCAGTCCAATTCATCAGGATTATCCACGGAGTCCTTTTTACTTGGTATAACATCAGTTCGGATGCCAACAGGAAAGGGGAGAGGTAAAAATTATAACTCGTTCAATGAGGAATGTGCTAAACGACGAGGAATTATTACTATTAAAAACAAAGACAATGCCTGTTTACCTCGTGCTCTTGTTGTTGCCATAGCGCAAGTTTCAAAAGATCCTGACTTTAAGAAAATTGTACGTGACTGGGGAAATATTCAGAAGGAGAGAGCAGATAAACTGATTGAGGCTGCTGCAGTAATTATCCAAGAAGAAGGTTGCGGAATCGATGAATTGAAAAAATTCCAGAATTATCTACGAGAGTATAATATTGTTGTTTATAGCTACGGATCAAAAGGGAGAGAAATAATATATGAAGGTTTAAATGAGAGTAGTAAAAGATTAAATCTCCTACATCATAAAGGTCACTTTAACGTTATAACATCCTGTACCTCGGCATTTTGTTGTACTTACTTCTGCGAGAAGTGTCATAATCCTTATGAACAAAAACACAATCATGTATGTATGGTGAAGTGTTCTGCATGCCTTCAGTCACCTGCCTGTGTTAATGAAAATAGAATTAAATGCTCCGTTTGTCTTCGTTCTTTCAAATCTCCCTCATGTTTCGAGAATCACAAAATGCTAAATTCCTATAACAAAAATTCAACTGTATGTGACAGTCGTAGACTTTGTTCATCGTGCTATAAAATAATTAAAGACAATACGATTCACAACTGTGGAGAAATATATTGTAAAGTGTGTCGCAAATATCAGCCTGCTGGTCATTTATGTTTTATGCAGGTCAATAATGGAAAACCAATAACTAAAAGTACACTCTTTATATTCTATGATTTGGAAACTCAACAGGATGAAAAAATAGATGAAAAAACCACTCGCCATCACGTTAATCTTTGCGTTTTTCAGCAATGTTGTGATGAATGTATAGATAACAGAAAAGAAATTTGTCAGAAATGTGGAGTACGGTTGCAAAAAATCAAAGGAACAAACCCCATTTCTTCGTTCTTGATTCACCTTTTACAGATTAGAAAAAAATTCAAAAACATTATTGTTTTAGCACATAATGGCCAGGCATTCGATCACCAATTTATTTTGAATTATATTTTGACGGAAACTGATTTAACCCCTGAGCTGATTATGCGCGGTACGAAAATAATTTTAATGCAAATAGGAAATGTAAAATTTTTAGACAGTTTAAATTATTTCCCAATGCCATTAGCAGCCCTGCCTAAAGCGTTTGGGCTGCCTGACGAATTCAAGAAAGGATTTTTCCCCCACCTGTTTAATGTAAAAGCCAATGAAAACTATGTAGGACCAATACCCTCTATTGAGTTTTACAATCCAGATGCGATGAAAGATGATATTAGAACAGAATTCCTGAATTGGTACGAGGATAATAAACAAGTTGAATTCAATTTTCAAGAACTATTAGTTCAATATTGCGTGCAAGATGTTCGTATTTTAACACAGTCGTGTCTAAAATTTAGAGAACAGATGATGAAGATGACTAATGTTTGTCCTTTTACTGAAGCAAGTACAATTGCTTCGGCCTGCAACAAAGTGTTTCGAAGAAACTTTCTAAAACCCGATACTATTGGAATTATTCCTAAGAACGGTTATAGATTTAAAGACAATCAATCAAAAATAGCTATACAGTGGCTACTATGGGAGGAAAAACAGAGGAACATAATTATTCAGCATGCTGCCAGGGGTCAGGAAGAAATTATATTTGGTGTAAAGGTTGACGGATATTGTAGAGAAACGCGCGAGGCATACCAGTTCAATGGTTGTTTTTATCATGGCTGTATTTTTTGCTTTAAATATAACAGAGACAAACCAATTTATGATAACCATTATGAAACATTAAATTGCCGATATGAGGCAACTTTGACCAGAGCAGAAAGATTAAGATCAAATGGTTATGAACTAGTGGAAAAATGGGAATGCGAATTTCGAAGAGATCTAGTTAAAACCCCAGAAATAAAGAAATATACAGAAAATCACCCCTTAATTTCGTGGGTCCCTCTTAATCCAAGAGATTGTTTCTATGGAGGACGCACAGGTAACTGTCGAAGTTATTATGTCGCTAAAGATGAAGAAAAAATTAAATACATAGACATCTGCTCTCTATATCTATACATTTGCAAATATGGAAAATACCCCATAGGACACCCAAAGGTCTTCGTTGGTAAGGACTGTGATAGCTTAAACTTGAATGAAACTGATGGGATTATTAAATGCAAGATCTTACCACCTCAGGATCTTTTCCACCCTGTGTTACCATTAAAATTAAATAAGAAGCTAATGTTCACTCTCTGTCGTACTTGTGCAGAAAATATGACATGTAACGACTGCGAACATTCCAACGAAGAAAGGGCTTTATATGGGACATGGGTTATGGATGAAGTCTTGAAGGCTATAGAAAAGGGGTATAAAATAATGAAAATTTTCGAAATTTGGCAGTATCAAGTTGAAATATATAACCCTAAACAAAAAGTAGGAGGTTTATTCGTTGATATGATGAACAAATTTATTAAAATAAAACAAGAAGCTTCAGGTTGGCCCGATAGTTGCACAACCCTTGAACAAAAAAACAAATACATTGATGATTTCTTTGAGCGAGAGGGTGTCAAGCTTGATTTTGAAGCAATCTCAAATAACCCTGGCTTAAGATGTTTGGCAAAACTTATGCTTAATAGTTTTTGGGGAAAACTAGGTCAACAAGAAAACCAACCTAAAACTAAAATAGTGAACAGACCTGAAGAATATTTTTCTCTATTAAAAAACCCTTCAATTAGTATAAACTCTGTGTTTCCAGTAAACGAGGACGTATTGATTGTAAACTATTCAATTATAGAAGACAGTTATGATGTAATGCCGACAATTAATGTTTGTCTTGCAGCCTATACAACAGCACAAGCACGTCTCAAACTATATTCATACCTAGAAAAATTAGAAGAGAGGGTTTTGTATTATGATACTGATTCCATTATTTACACACAAAAAGATGAAGATTGGCTTCCACCCACAGGGAACTTTATAGGTGATATGACCGACGAATTAACCGCTTTCGGAAAAGACAGTTATATAAAAGAGTTTACTTCAGGGGGCCCCAAGAACTATGCCCTCAAGGTTTATTCTACCAATGCACAGGAAGAAAAAATTATAGTCAAAGTAAAGGGGATTTGTCTAAACCATTCAGCCTCGAAACTTGTTAACTTTGAAACAATGAGAGATATGATTTTAAACAGCAATACAGAACCAATTAATATAATATCAAAAAATATACGCCGAACAAAAGAGTACGAGGTGATTACCAGGCAGGAAACAAAAATCTACAGACCTAATTCTCTAAAACGAGTTTTCACTGATGACTTCGGCTCATTCCCATATGGATTTAAGAAACAAAAATTACATTGAATCGTCAAAATATTTTTCCAGTTACAAAGCATACCTATATCATTTTAGGCGATGACTAATATTACCATTGAGATCTTAAAGGAATACCACCACAGCAGTAAGAGTAATGACGAGATGTGGAAAGAAAAAACCAATACACAGAACCCTAACAAGTCATTATGGATGTAATAACAATTTATTTTGAGAAAAAACGTCAACAAATCACATTCTTGAGGAAGACGACCTATAATTGTAGAACAATTTATCCCCGTCCAAACAACAAACATTTCGAAACCATGGACCCCGTTGTTAAAACAATTATTTTATTTTGAAATGTAAATCAAGTAACATAAACTTATATAATAATTTGTATTGTTAAAATCTATACTTGTTAATAAACGTATCATTCAGAAAACAACACCCTATTATTTCATTTACAAATATTTTCGCATAATTTTCTAATAATGTTAATTTAAATCTTAACACAGGCATTTATTACTATTTAAATATAATTAAGATAATTAGTCGATGTTTTAAACTTTTGAAGGTTAATCGTAATTTTGTTAAAGAAATAATTCACAAACAGGCTTCCATATTATCTTGTTCTAGAAAAATACAGTATGTCTTCTTTTCTAGCCGTTATTTCTATTTTATGTAATAAGACTAAAAGTGTTAAATGGGTGATGTCTATAAATACATTTACTTATATTTTATTAATTTAAACAAAATACTAGTCAATGATTTGCATTTTTATTATTTTGAGTTCGATTTTCCAATCAAATTTGGTCTGAATCTGTTATGATAGGCTCCAAGGTCGTTCACATGCAACCATTTCTTCTAAAAAGCACCAAGCAAAATATTTAATCTCTTAGTTGGAAACATGTAAAAATTTACATTTAGGACAATATCTATTACCACTTATAAAAATACAATTATAATATTGTAATAATAACTGCATTTTTTGCTAAAACATTTCTAAAAATGTATCATAAATACACCTATGATCTTCATAAAACGGAAGATTTATTCTCGTGTCTGCCATTTTGTCGCGATCATCTTCATTTAGTGAGATACACGAACCCATAAAAAGTCTACCATATGATTCATCGTTTTTATTTAAAATGCAAACATAATACACACTTTTACTAAAGTATGTGACCGGTGTTTTATTCGAAAACCTGTTCATAGGTAATATTATATACAGCGCCGTGGGTACGTATTAATATCTAGACTGGTATGCATGTATGGATTTATGAAAAATAGATTAGATCTATTTTAGTTGTTACATCGTTTTACGCACTATGCTTGTCTGTATTTGTAATTAGGCATTAGGGCTTCAAATATGTGTTTGGTTATGAGAGTTTATTTGACAAAAAGGTATTCTTTGAATATCTGGAACCCGAGAATGAATATAAAACACCCCGATTTAAACGAAAATCTAATAGATACATTATAAAATGTTAATAATCAAACTCCAGAGGGATATTTATTAATACTGCAGTGTACTACTTCAAATGAATAATAAGTAGGTATAAATACAGACGACGAATACACTGTTTCGCTGAGTTAGGTAAGAATTGAACGAAGTCAGTCGTGGTAAGACAAGGGACGAGTGAACATCATGAATACAGGATAAAGTTAATCATTGTTTATAGAGTGAGAATAGTGATTAGTGATTGTCCCCACGTGGTATATAAAGGCTACTACAAATACTATAAAATATAAGCCAAGTACTAATCAGTTAAAACAATTTTTTAAAACATAAATGTTCTAGAAACCTTTTCTATTCTTATATCGCATGCATACATAATAATTTAATTTGGTAATTTTAAATATATCATTGTTTTTTATAAAAAGCGTGTATAGATATTCTTTTGTAGCTGTATATAATAATAAATCGTAAAACTTTTTTATTATTGAGGGGAAAAAGCCAAAATGCAATATATAAACACAGATATAAAAATATTGTCACAAAAGCAGAATATTTTGATTATTCACAACTGAACCCGCTTCTTTCTGTTTATTTATAAGTAAGGTCATAGTCACTTTCAATTACCTGATTCTCGAGACGACTTCCTCTGACGTATACTGTTATTTTGCCGATATAATTAATACAGTTGACTGATCACACTATAGATGTAATGATATCATTTTATTAAACGTTACTTAAGAGTATTGGTTATTTTAGATACAAGAGTCCTTCAGATGGTCATGCTCTGTATCGGGCTGTCTGTATGTCTATAGTAAGTAAAGATAGTATATATTCATATCATTACAAAAATGTATTAATAGGTCAGCATTTCCGTAGACACCCCCAAAATTGATTTTTAACAAATAATGTATGTATGTTATATTGCTTAATACTGGAACCTGTGGAAGCATCAACATTTTGCAAAACGTATTTTACAGCCAAGAGGACATGGAGGATATTTATCTGCATGCGTCCTTCAAGAGGCCAAAGTTTGTCTGTAATAAGTCAAGGCATTATAACTTCATAGTTTTAAAAAAATTATTAGTGGTCTAAGGTATGCCTATTTCGATGACTGCTTTCTTAATACTGTTCAAATGCGCAGGTCTTAGTTATCTACTTCATCTTTCATAACATGGCCATTATGATCCATTTAAATTTTCAAATTTAATCACATATTTATTCCTTCTTCTCGATGTTCAAAAATTACAATATCCTGGGGAACCATTTTTAAGGCGAATGTCAATGTTGTCAAATAAATACATTGTCTTCGTACTATAAATAGATACTTTTTAATATTATGTGACATAGGATAGATTCTCCCTTCCAGTTCCATATTTAATAAAACATAAACCAGGCGCCAATTCTTCTAAATTCGGGAGAGGCACATACCGTAAGCCAATTTACTGAAGTCGTTGTACACCCCGTATACAAATATCATTATTAGAAAATAAATTTAAAATGTTCGTTGACCAGTCATTTATTTCACAATATCGATGATCTGTTAAAATAATTTTTATCGGAAACCCCATTAATTACTTGCTAACAAATAATTAACTTCTAATTTTGCATAAACACATGTTTATTTATTCAATTTAAATAATATCCGTATGTTCTTATAAAAGATCAGAGCTAAACTGAAGACCAGTTTCTTTAAAAGATAGGGTTTTTTTTTTTTTTTTTTTTTAGTACCGATTGGCATGTGGTACGCCTGGTATTCATATGTGTTGTCGTTACAAAAGTTATTTATTTCGCAATATCGATGATCTGTTAAAATAATTTTTATCGGAAACCCCATTAATTACTTGCTAACAAATAATTAACTTCTAATTTTGCATAAACACATGTTTATTTATTCAATTTAAATAATATCCGTATGTTCTTATAAAAGATCAGAGCTAAACTGAAGACCAGTTTCTTTAAAAGATAGGGTTTTTTTTTTTTTTTTTTTTAGTACCGATTGGCATGTGGTACGCCTGGTATTCATATGTGTTGTCGTTACAAAAGTTATTTATTTCGCAATATCGATGATCTGTTAAGATAGCTTGAATCGGAATTTCCATTGTTTACTAACTAATTAACTTTTGATTTGCATAATATCCATACGATTCTTATGAAGAGCAAAGCTAAACTGAAAACCTGTTTCTTAAAGCGTGTTGATTTTATTCAATCTTGATGACGATTTCCATTAGCGGTATCCACATTAAATTTGCGGCGGTATAGGTATAATCTCATATGGGGCTCGCCACACAAATCCCTTGGCGGTATCTGCGTTAAAATCTCATATGATGTGGTGGTGTTTCTTAAAACGATGACGAAGAGGAGTTAATTATTAGTCATTAGCGGTATGCGTATGTTTTCTTATGAACACGTGGTCGATGACTAAGAGTAGTGCCTTTATATCTATCAACGTGTTGGTGGCGATGCTAAAAGCGGTTTTCACTGGGGTGACTTAGATGATGGCCTTTAACAGTAACGCTTACAATAGCATAAGAGCAGTGCAATTTTTATCAAACACGGTTTTTCACCGAATTTGCTCTTGGTAATTGGTAGGGGGTTTACTTCATATATATTGCAGCCACTTGGTCTGAGGAAGATCCCCAGTTCAGTGACCCTAACGCTTGCGATGGCAGAAGAACAGTGCAACATTTATTACGTACGGTCTTCAGCGAATTTATTCGGGAATTGTTCGGGTGTTCTCGATTTTGCTCTTGGTAATTGGCAGGGGGTTTACTTCATATATATTGTAGGCACTTGGGCTTGGAAGGTCTCCAGTTCAGTGACCCTAACGCTGGCGATGGCAGAAGAACAGTGCAACATTTATTACGTACGGTCTTCCGCGAATTTATTCGGGAATTGTTCGGGTGTTCTCGATTTTAATCGGGGTTGGTAGGGTTTCTTCCAATTATACATGAGGCTCTTAGGCGGGGAAAGGTCCCGAGTTCAGTGACCCTAACGCTTGCGATGGCAGAAGAACAGTGCAACATTTATTACGTACGGTTTTCCGCGAATTTATTCGGGAATTGTTCGGGTGTACTCGATTTTAGTCGGGGTTGGTAGGGTCCTTCCAATTATACATGAGGCATTTGGCTGTGGCCGTCCACCAGTAAATATAAAAAAAGTGGGGGGGGGTCGGGCCAAGTGACTCATATACTACTCACCACTAAAACAGCAAATAGTTAGTTACACTGTGTGACGGTCACTAGAAAATCAACGAACAGCCATGGAAACTAATTAATTGGACTAAAAACCATGAAAAACGGAAAACAATGCGCAGAGCTCACGAAAGATGTATTATCGGTAAAGGACAAACTGCAAACTGTCCCTGTCAGCCCACACTCCCCTACCTTGAGCCCTTTCATTTGTTTTACTCTTCTTATTATTTTCATTTTTGCTTCATAATCTTTGAATTTTATAAGTATAGGTGCATCATCGTGTTTTGTCATTCTATATGTTTCTTTTATGTTATCATCATTTACTTGAATGTTCAGGGTGTCAATCACTTTCTTGATTATCTTCTTTGTTTCATCGTCCTGCTGTCTGGGAATTCCTGTTATCACTAGGTTATTTCCTTTTTCTCTTTGCTCGTTCATATTTACTTTGTTTTCCAGCTCCTGGACTCGCTCCTTTAATGACGTATTCTCTTCCCTAAGCCTCTTTATTTCTGCTAGGAACTCGTCCATCTTCTTTTTTTGATCATCGAAACAGTCCGACATGTACTGGGTCGATTTCTTGATACCAGCAATATCTTCTCGAACCGTTTTTTTAAAAGGGGAGAACTGCTCAGAAAAAAGGTCTCTCACAATGGTCTTTAAGCGCTTTTCATCCATATTTTCTTGTAAATTTGGAGGATTTTGTTGTATAACCTCACTTTTGCCACGCGATCTACAGCAGTCGACTTTATTTTCACTGCTTGTAACTTTAGCTTGTTTTGCACAGCTTGGGTGATAACTAGAGTTACAATATTCACAATCGAACGAAAAAGTTACTTTCTTTTTACAGTGTTTGCAGGTTTCACCCTCAAAATTTTCGTTGTTTATCTTAGACATAACCTCACTCTTATCTCATTACTGATTCAAAATTTGCACAGTACAATTTTCTTGCCGAAGTAGCATCGACACATCTAGACACGATATTTATTCCATATCCAATCCTTCCCAACCTTAAGCATAAACTATCAACCTGCTGATCCCAGGTTAGGTACTCATCAATTATCAAACCTAGAAATTTAGTTTGGCCTTTCAGAATAAAGTTTTGGTCTGACAGATTAATCTGTTCTGGCCTGATTATTTTACTTTGTCTTGTTTTGAACCGAATTAGGTTAGTTTTACTTTCATTCAAAATCAATCTGTTTTGGCTGAACCAATTTTCGACGACCTTGAATGCATAGTCTGAATTGTTCACAATATGCTGTATATTTGCGCCTGGAACCAACAAGTTGATGTCATCCGCATACTAAGTAATTAAAAAATTATTTTCTAAATCACTAAGATCATTGAGATATAATATAAACAAAATGGGACCTAGTATACTTCCCTGTGGTATTCCCATGCTATTGTGCCCAATGTCAGATTTTACATTATTTATTATAACTCTCTGGGTTCTTTCCGTTAGATAAGGCTATTGCATTGCCTCCAATCCCATACCTATTTAATTTATTTAATAGTTACTTTTGATCTATACAATCATAGGCTTTGCTCAGATCTAAAAATAACCCTAGTGCCAAGTCTCTCTGCTCCAAGTGTTTCAAAACAGCTTGATTAAATTGAAATGTTGCAGTTGTCGTTGAGCGACCATTTAAATATGCATGCTGATTACTCGAAAATATGTCCGTTTTCTTCGCGAATTCTAAAAGTCTCGAGCATACGATGATTTCAAAGACTTTTGAAAAACTTGGGAGCAGACTGATTGGTCTATAACTATCCAGGTCATCCACTGGTCCTCTCCTTTTATAAATTATATTTATATAATATTTATTTTACAGATACGAGAATACACCTTATGACGAAACTATTAGAGTTAAAAATGATGCAAGCTTTGAAAATTGGACAATTAAAAACGAAGAACTGGATTTAAAAGAGGAAGATTTGGAAGAGGACGAAACGGGGTAAGTAAGGTATAAATTTTGTAAGTTGTCGCACGATGTTGGCGTAGTAATTTAGATAATTATATGAAGTGAACAACAATATTTTTTCTTTCCGCGTTATTTTTCAAAAATTATTCCTTACTTACAATAACGTAAATCTGACAGCTTCAATTGATCTGCTTCATTTGTTTAAAATTTATTGACCCGGGCATTAGGAAGAGTGTTCAATGACTCGTTATATGCTGCATTAGCGCTTATTTTCGTGAAAATTATCTCTATGAAGTTATATGACTTTAATTTTCTTGAAGTAGTCCATCTCAAAGTGGAGTGAAGTTATAAGGAGGTAAAGAAACTCGCAGTCTGCTCCACTAGTTTAATAGCAATAAATAAAACTAAAAACCATACATGTTTCGAAGGCTTAAGCCTTCATCTTCAGTGAAACGTAAAACATCAAAGGATACCTATGACATTGAGGTAACTGTAAATAAGAAAAAAGAAGTTTAAATGAGTTAAGTTTAAACAAAAATGATTGAAAGAAAAGGAATTGACTCAATGGAGTAGTATAATTATTATAGGAGAGTAAAAAGTATTAAACTCTTTCTTACCTAGCAAGCAGGAAAAGAATAACTTTTTGATTATGTAAAAAATTAAAGTATAGAAAATAAAAAGGTAAAAAACTAAAGGTTTCTTTTATTCTTAGGAAAGCGAATGCATAATAAAAAATATAAAAAATTTTTTTACTAAAAATTACTACTCCAGTAATACCCTTCCTTATTAATAACATTTAATTTTTTCCCTCTCTGTTACATTTTTGGTACTTTTACCTGAATCTGTTAGCCTGTGACATTGGTTTTCTTTATCTGACTCTTCAACGTGATAAGAATTTTTTTAAAAATTTTTCTTTCATCTTAGAACCTCGTGTAGCGATGAACATACTTTTCAAAATGAACGAGTTCTATATTAAATTCAAAATTAAAAACTTTTTATATTTTTTATTATGCATTCGCTTTCCTAAGAATAAAAGAAACCTTTAGTTTTTTACCTTTTTATTTTCTATACTTTAATTTTTTACATAATCAAAAAGTTTTTCTTTTCCTGCTTGCTAGGTAAGAAAGAGTTTAATACTTTTTACTCTCCTATAATTATACTACTCCATTGAGTCAATTCCTTTTCTTTCAATCATTTTTGCTTAAACTTAACTCATTTAAACTTCTTTTTTCTTATTTACAGTTACCTCAATGTCATAGGTATACTTTGATGTTTTACGTTTCACTGAAGATGAAGGCTTAAGCCTTCGAAACATGTATGGTTTTTAGTTTTATTTATTGCTATTAAACTAGTGGAGCAGACTGTGAGTTTCTTTACCTCCTTATATGACTTTGTTACATAACTAGTGCTTACAGTTAATTTATTAAACCTGTATACCGGGTGTCCCGCTAAGGTCGACGAGGGGCTGTAGCTCAATAATAGTTTGACCTACAGCTTTCGTGAAAAAAAAATTATGACAAAAGTGACCCCTAGAACTATACTAAAATTATTTTCAACTTCAACTCCAAATTTTACCGCTAGATGGCGTATTGTTAATTCAACATGAAAAAATGATGACTAATGACTTATCAGAAAACTTTCATTGAAGTAAAACAGAAAAGTGCTATAAAAGTAGTTAAAGGCCGTATTAAAATCATCCATGCTATACAAATTCAACCAGGATTCATTGTGCAGAACGCTCTTCAAATTATGAATTTTTGCTGGCGAAAATCTATTTATTGACTTCTCCTTACAATCCGCTAAGGGCCATCAGCAAATTAATTAATTAATACATTAAAAAGAAATATTTCCCAACAGCGGCCATTCATTGAATGATTCCGACATATCGTCAAAGCGACAAAGTATGACGCAACCGCCAAAGGTCACAAGAAATTCGGTACAATTAATATATTTATCTTTGCAGAATTTCGCCAAGCGTTCTACAAAACAAACTAGCGACGCTAAGGCACAGATCAGAGACAAATCATCAATATGAAACTCAAGCAAGCCGAATAGGTAGTTCTAAGAAGCTTCTGCTCCGGCATATGAATCCCGAGGAAGTCAAAAAGTTTAAATGTAGTCAATGTGAATATCAAACACATTATGAACGTCATTTAAAGCGGCATTTGCTCAGTCATCCGAATCCAGACGAAGTCGAAAAGTTTAAATGTAGTCAATGTGAATATCGAACACTTAATAAAGGTAATTTAAATCGGCATTTGCTCAGGCATATGAATCCCGAAGAAGTCAAGAAGTTTAAATGTAGTCAATGTGAATATCGAACACGTGATAAAGGTAATTTAAAGCAGCATTTGCTCAGGCATATGAATCCCGAAGAAGTAAAAGAGTTTAAATGTAGTCAATGTGAATATCGAACACTTACTAAAGGTAATTTAAAGCAGCATTTGCTCAGGCATATGAATCCCGAAGAAGCCAAAAAGTTTAAATGTAGTCAATGTGAATTTAAAACACTTCAGAAAAGTAATCTAAAGCAGCATTTGATCAGGCATATGAATCCCGAAGAAGCCAAAAAGTTTAAATGTAGTCAATGTGAATATCGAACACTTGTTAAAGGTAATTTAAAGCAGCATTTTTTCAGGCATGTGAAACCCGAAGAAGTCAAAAAGTTTAAATGTAGTCAATGTGAATATCGAACACTAAACAAAGGTAATTTAAAGCAGCATTTGCTCAGGCATATGAATCCCGAAGAAGTCAAAAATTTTAAATGTAGTCAATGTGAATATCGAACACTTGATAAAGGTAATTTAAAACAGCATTTGCTCAGACATATGAATCCCGAAGAAGTCAAAAATTTTAAATGTAGTCAATGTGAATATCGAACATTTGATAAAGGTAATTTAAAACAGCATTTGCTCAGACATATGAATCCCGAAGAAGTCAAAAAGTTTAAATGTAGTAAATGTGAATATCGAACATTTGATAAACCCAATTTAAACCGGCATTTGCTCAGGCATATGAATCCCGATGAAGTCAAAAAGTTTAAATGTAGTCAATGTGAATATCAAACACTTCAGAAAGGTAATTTAAAGCAGCATTTGCTCAGGCATATGAATCCTGAAGAAGTCAGAAAGTTTAAATGTAGTTAATGTGAATATCTAACACTTCATAAACGTAATTTAAACCTGCATTTGCTCAAACATGTGAATCCCAAGGAAGTCAATAAATTTAAATGTAGTTAAGAAAGCGAAAAATACGACGACGAGTAAGCACGTGAAATAATACTCTTTGTAAGGTGCAAATATTTGTGTGGTTTTAGAGGAAGTTATCAGTTGAACAATATATAAACTGTGTAAAAAGTTTTGGTTGTTTTAGTGGACCGGTTGTAAAGCAAAAGACGCAAGAAATGCTGCTAATTTATCCAAAACAATGAAAATTGGGAAATATGCCAGTGATTTTAAACGAATAAAAAACACACAATTTGTGGGTGACAGTTCGGTAAAAAAACTATGAACCTAAATTTTAAAGAATTAAAATCTTAAAAAGTTAATATTTTTCTTCATCTTTTAGACATTCGATTTTATCTGTAAACTACAGTAAATACTTTTTATTACCTCTAATCATTTATAAAGATATTATAGACTTCCTAACACATTAACTTCTGCTAAAAAAGAATAGGACTTGCTTGCTTGGTTTCTGTTTGTTAATTTTTCTTATTTACGAGCTTTTTGACCGGACTAGATAATGGCTGCTGTAGTAAGGCACAGAAGAATTTATTATGTATTGTTTGCCGAAATTTATTTCACCCTAGCTGCTATGAACGTGGTAATTACACAATTGTTAATAGGAATTTGATTTGGTGTTCCAAAGCCTGCGCTGAGAGAGCTTTGGCGAATGAATCAAATGCTGAATGTTGATAGTTTAAAACAAATCATATCTGAACTACAGGTTGAAATCGAACAAAAAGGTGAACATGTAAAGAGATTAAAAAAGAAATCGTCTGCTTTTGAGGACGATGCCTTGGAACTGGAAGATACCTGCGTGAAATTTAGGTTCGGCGTTTGGAAATTAAAAGTCTCAAGTGTGAGCTTGGTGGCTTGCGTCAAGCAGTTGCCGATCGGACTTATCCTCCTGAAACATCGCATAAGACTTGCAAACTAACAAGGTCTGGACAATTTATGGAGGAAAACCTAACGAAGGAAATAAACATAGTTACAATTGAAAATAATGAAAGGAAAGGGGTATGAAGTAATCCAGGAAGTGACTGAAGATCCTATTTCTGAAACTGAAAAAGGCTATATTACAGGTGTGGAACTTAAAAGTAAGGAACTTCAGCAGCATAACGACTTAATAATCAAGCACCTACAAAAACAACAAAGAGAGAGCCAAGAAATGAAAGAAAATTTCTGCATAGAGATGGAAAGGCTGAAATCACAGATGGCATCAGAGAATGAGGTACTAAATGGGAAACTTGGGGAACCTCAAGAAAAGCTTACTTTTATCGCAAGCAATGAGAATGGCGCATCCACTGGATCGGATAGAAGATCGGCCCTCAAGACATTACAGCAGGAACTGAGATGCGCCCCAGTGTCTCCACTATAAAACAACAAATTTTAGTTTTGGATGATTACCAGGGTACAAGAGTGGTCTGTTGTTGAAGCAAATTACAGGCTCAAAATTTGACATTAATCTTCTGGATAAAGCCCTTTAACCAGATCTAGTAGCTAAATCGTATCAGCTGGCAAGAAACTTTAGTAAAACCGATTTTATAATCTTGTTTATGGGAGCTGATAATGCCAAAATTGGACATAAAATTAATGGTAACATGCTCAGGACGTTCTTTGATTCAACTGTGAAGACAAACGTAATAATAGTGAGCCATCCATATTTGGTAACCGCATACAACCCACCTAACATCATCAACAACTACTAATGGCCAAAACGGTACGATAGCGAGTAGAAATTTTCCAAAAGGCCGAAACAAGAAGAGACTAACCTAATGAAGGCTACTAAGCCTGTGGCAGCATCCGCACCTAATGTAATAACATTTCTCTACTGGAAATTGTTGTCAATAAGGAGAACAAACCCAGACACAGGCAAATATGACGAAGATTCCTGGCTTTTCTCCTATTTCATTGTTTTGCAGGCGGGGTTGCTTTGTACACCTGTACTGATAATGTAAAGACTATTAATTACGAGGAGTAGCAGGTATGAAGTTGTGCTTCCTGGATGTCGACTATCAATGTTTAGTAAAAGTCCCCTTTATTTCTGTAGAAGCAAAACAATCTTATACTTAATGAATCAAAGACCCAGTGCATGATATTCTCTTTGAGACAATATGACACAAATTTGCGGACGCAGGACGCTGTGCGCTTTCTGGGAATTGCTATGGACCCAAAGCTGACATGGGATGCTCATGTTCACGGCTTAGCCGGAAGACTAAGCAAAAATATCTTCCTTCTTCGCAGCTTGACAAATGATGTGTCTCTTAGGGTCTTGAGAACAGCCTACTTTGCTCTCTGATATTCACTAGTTTCATATGCAATTATAGTCTGGGGAGGCGCTGCTGAAGCCAAAAGAATATTTGCCCTTCATCGCAGGGCTATCAGACTGGTGGCAGGAATAGGATATAGGGATAACTGTAAACAAAATTGTACCCAACTAAAAATACTGACCTTTCCTGGCATCTCTATCTTGTAAAGCATACTTCACGAATGGTCTAATTTACCAAAGTATAGCACAAATAGTAACTTTCATGAACATCAAATGCGTAACAAGGATAGCCTAACAATTCCATTTTACATGCTAAGAAAATGCCAGAATGGACCAAATTTGGTATTTGCAAATCAATCAATTTAAATATAAAATCAAATAATACTTGATATCGAAAGCCTTTTATTCAACAGGCAAATTATTAGAATGTAATGTCGTCTATTTTGATATTTTATCAATGTAAATTATTGTTATGTAATTTTAAAAGAATTCTTTTTAAGCGAAGTTTAGATGTATGTTGTGGGTATCAAATTAATATTTTAGTATCTTGATTTGTATTGTGAACTGACTTGTATACATTTTTTATAAAATATTAGCACCAATAAAATATATAAATATGAATAAAATGTATCTCTTGTGACAGTGGAAACCATAATCTTGGATATTCTTTATTCTTGTTAGAAGAAACTTTGCTATTTTAGAATTATTTATTTTATAGTGACAATTAAATAACTCTTTAAAAATATTATTTCCCGTCATTAATCTTTATACTGTATTGATAGAATTAGAAGAAGAAAATGCGGAAGAAAGCGAAGAATGATTACGATTTAAATTAAATAATTACTAGGAGTCACCATAATATCTAAGGGAATATATATTTAAGATAATGCTACGGGTAATGCCATGGTGCAATTGATGTACGACGGGGTGATTACATATTTAAGTAATGGAAAGAGGAAAATTTGAATATGTCTATGTTTATTCATGTCTTGTAGAAGACATATTACTCACTGTGGAGCTTTGATGGAGGATTATCAAATTATTTGAAATTAGGGCAGAGGAATATCGGAAAACTCAAGCTTATACGCAAATTCAATGGAATTAATGGATATATTATAAATATAAAATAGCTCAATGCGATTACAGTCATATCACTTATGTTAAGATAAGCTAAAAGTAGCGTACAAAAACGGGGAAATGAAGCGAAGAGCGGATCCAGAGGGAGGTCATGACACCCCCCCCACCATCAATTTAACATGAAAAATACCATGTATACCGGTTTGACTAACGCGGCAGGGTATTACTTTCCGTGACATTTCCATGTCTGAAGTTCTGGATTCCCCCTTGTATGAAGCAACATAAATACTTAGTGTAAATAGTAATTGCTAAGTTGCATGTTAGAGTATCGGATCTCCTAGAGAGGTGAATGGTATGTTTGTAAGATCCATAAAGAAGATTCTTAAGAAAGCTGGACAACCATGCACAGGATCGACTGGGCATACCATAGGATCGCAGTTTACCTAGAAGTCCCTCATGCCAAACACGATCAAAGGCTTTAGAAATATCCAGTGCAACAGCCCGCGACTCCCCATGATGTTCGATTGCGTTGTTCCAAATATGGGTGACATAGGCTAGAAGATCTCCAGTTGATTTGGACTTCCGAAAACCATATTGATGATCGCTGAGAATGTTGAAGCCTTCCAGGTACTTTAGAATATGTTGGTTATTAGCCATTACTTTTGATATAACTGAAAGCAATGCGACTGGTCGAAAGTTGCTAGGCAGGGTTCTCTTACCTTTCTTTGGTATAGGCTGGACGCGCGCCGTCTTCCAGCACGATGGAAATATTCCTTGTTTGTAGGATAAGTTAAAAAGTCTACAAAATACTGGTGTTAGTTCATCGGCGCATCTCTTGAGAACTATAACAGGAATTTCGTCTGGACCAGAAGCTTTCTTGACGTCGAGACCTTTCAGGATTCGTTTGACGGGGCGCTAACGGAACACGATTTCGGTCATTTCGGATTGAACTGCAGGAATGTTGGGTGGTGTTATTCCCTGGAAATCTACCGTGGAATGCGAAGAAAATACTTCAGCAAGTAAGTTTGCTTTGTCTCCGGCTGTGGATGCTATTGTACCATCCGTGTTAGAGGTGGAATAGTTGATTTGGTAAAAATTTGGCTGACGGCCTTTGCAACTGACCAAAAAGACCTTGATCCGTTTGGACTCTCAAGAAGTGTTTTTGATCCTCAGGTTATTGGCTTCTTTGCTTTGATCTATTGTTAGCTTACATTGGTTTCGAGCGGTAATAAAGATGGTACGATTCTCAGTGGTAGGGTTTTTACGCCACTGTCGGTAAGCCAGATTTTTTGATCTGAGAGCACGCTCACAATCCTTGATAAACCAGGGCGTGCCGTTGGAAAGGCGTTTTTTTGGAGGAGGGAATAAATGCTTGCATGTTAGTTAAAATGACGTCGGAGATCTCCCCAGCACAGATGGATGGATCATCAGAAGAGAAGCATACGCTCATCCAAGGAAAATTGCGAAAATGGTCTTTCAGGTCTTCCCACTTGGCCGATGTGTAATGCCATATCTTACGAGGTTTAGGAGGTTGTTCAGAATTAAGTGGTAGTTCGCTTAGAGTTGAAATAAGTTTGTGATTGGAAGATCCTAACGGAGAATATACGGTGACTGTATATAGATCTGGATTTGATGTCAAGAAAAGATTCAAAAGAATAACAAAATCTCCAGCTCGGTCTGGAATCCTCGTTGGTTCTTCTACGAGTTGAGTTAGACTAGAACTGATCGCAATGGATTCTGCCTCGCGGCCTTGCTCATCGTCTGTATTTGAATATTTAAGCCAGTTGACATTGTTGACGTTAAAGTCGCCAAAGATAGTAATCTCGGCATTTGGATGGTTGGTTTGCAAGAAGTCGATTGTATTGGCTAGTGATGAGAAAAGGGCTCTGTAATGGGTATCACTTGGAGGACGGTAAAAGCAGCAGATAAACTTGACGATTTTCTGCGTTGATATTTTAAACCACATTACATCAAAATCTTTCGGTTCAAGTGTTCTCGTAGGCAGCAGAGATCATCTCGAATAAAAAGACATACCACGAAGTTGCGTCGAAATCGGAAATGAAAATCGTATGCAGGGTATAAATAGCTGACGGTGTTTGTTGATGATCTGACCTTTGTCTCGGTCAGTGCGAGCACGTGAGGCTTGAAAGATTGTAAGTGCTGATGGACTGAATTGATGTTCGTGTTAAGTTAAGCCCTCTAATATTGCAGAAATCAATTTTGAAGTTGCTAATACTGGGTTGGTTGGCAACTGCAGGTGCATTACTTCGTTGAATGTTGTTAGAGGAACCCAGTAAATTGTCGGAAATGGTTGTTGTTTGATGAATTCCGCTTGAAATGAAATGAAATGAAATGAAATGCATTTATTAATCCAAAGATCACAATAAAGGATATAGGACAGGTCATAGAGATCCTAAAAGCTAAAACAACTAAGAACTAAGAGAGATAAATAGTAACAATATTGATAAGATAATAAGATTAAAAAGTGTAGTTCAGAAATTCATCAATACTGTAGGAAGCATTATTTAGTAATGTACCTTTTAAAGTAGTATAAAATTTGTTGTTGCTAAGCTCTCTCATGTTATTTGGGATTTTATTAAACATAATAGTACCCATATAATAGGGGTTTAATTTATACAATTCTAGGCGATGAAGATCATGTTGTAGGTTAGTGCCAAATCTTGTATTATATTCATGGTGGAAATTTTGTGTTCTAAACATATGTATATTTTGTTTTACAAATTTGAGAATTTCAAAAATATATAACGAGGGCAATGTCAATATTAATTCATTTTTAAAAGTATCTTTACATGATTGGCGATATCCAAGGCCAAACATGGCTCTAACAGCTCGTTTTTGCATTCGAAATACTCTGATAGCAGCTGAGGCTCCACCCCAGAGAACGATGCCATATCTGATTATGGATTCAAAACATGAAAAGTAAAACATTTTTACGACTTTCTTGGTTAGAAATTGTTTCAGGCGACCCAGTGCAAAACATTGGCTTGAGCATCTTTTACATGTATAGTTAACATGCTCTTTCCAATTTAGTGACATATCAATGTGAATACCCAACAGTTTAAAAGACGTTACTTGTTCAATTGATTTATTATTTAGTTTAATTAAGTGACTTTTTTTGTAGTTTGCATTTATTGGGAGAAATTGCAAGGTGTATGTTTTGCTTTGATTTATCGTAAGTCTGTTTAAGTTGAAATAATGGGATAGTAGATTAAGATTATTTTGCAAGTTATTTTTCATTTCCATTTCATATGACTCGGCTGACAGAACTGTTATGTCATCCGCAAATTCACAGTGATATGCCGACAAATACGCAGATAAATCATTTGTATACATTAAAAATAGTAAAGGGCCTAGAACACTGCCCTGTGGAACGCCAAAAAAGACATCCAGCTGCTCAGATTTAGACTTCTCAAAGAGAACAAATTGTTTGCGGTTTTTTAAATATGCTGTTAACAAGTCATGACAGTTTCCACGAATGCCGTAATGATATACCTTTTTTAGTAAGAGATCCTGATCTACACAGTCAAATGCCTTGGATAAGTCGACAAACAGCGCCATAACCTTGTTACTTGCATCTAGACTTTTATATATGGTATCCAGAATAGAGCATAATGCTGTAGTTGTTGACTTTTTATTGCGAAAACCATGTTGCGTAGGTGATAATATGTTAGAGGCTTCCAGAAAGTTAACTATGCGTTTTAAAATTATCTTCTCAAATATCTTTGAAAATATGGACAAAAGTGAAATCGGGCGATAATTTATAATGTCCCTGGAATCCCCTTTTTTAAATAAGCAAATGATTTTCGAAATTTTGAGAAAATTGGGAAAAACCCCTCCAAGAAAACATAAATTTAACAAGTGTGTTAAAGGATTACATAACTGTTTACTGCAGAACTTTATGATAGAGGATGAAAATTCATCATGGCCACATGAATTAGTGTTTTTCATATCGTGTATTGATTCGTTCATCTCACTTTCAGTCACCTTAAACAAGTAAATTGATTTGTCATTAGAGAAGTTCAATATTTTTTCTTGGTCAGTAACATTGTGAAGAGCTGGTTGTTTGTCACGTAATTTTTTTGGCATGTTGGCAAAATATGAGTTGAATTCTTCAGCTATGTGCTCTGGGTTTGTATAATTTATACCGTCCTTTACAATATATTTAGTTTTATTTTTTTGATTGTTTTTCATTGTGTTATTTATCAGATTCCAGACCGTTTTTGATTTATTATTAGAATAAATAATTTGATGAAGCTTGATGAAGCCCCAAGACCAGCCCCCGCCCAGAGATCCGAATGGGGGCGAGTTCACCTCCGGAGTATTTTGGGCCTGGGGCTTCCATCATGCTATTTTTTGGGGGGTCCCACCCTTGTAACCGGAAACATCGGCACAACGACGAAACGTCAACTCAATGAGCAAACGTTAACTCAAGAGCAAACTTCTCGCCACCTAAACCGATGCAATGGTATCTCACCGGGCGATGCCGGGTGGGCAACATCTTTCATTTTCATAGATTTATTAAACCCAATGTATGTAACTAGCACCCTCTAATGTGAAGTTTAAAAATTTCTACAAACTCTGTGCAACTTTCAATCCCATGCAATGGGCCGTTTTCAAATTATGGCTTATTTTCAAAAAAACTCATTGCTCTATGGCCCATAAGTTATGGGACACTGTATACAGGGTGTTATGGAAATGACTTATTATATTTAAACCGGCAAATCCTGATATGAAAACAAATTGAATAAAAATTACCATAAATGGCGGAATATGTAAACAA
Organism: Barypeithes pellucidus; assembly: GCA_963991005.1. Classification (NCBI taxonomy): domain Eukaryota; kingdom Metazoa; phylum Arthropoda; class Insecta; order Coleoptera; family Curculionidae; genus Barypeithes; species Barypeithes pellucidus. The sequence continues at coordinate 13,959,422 of OZ022564.1, read as the reverse complement.
TCAACACTGAGGTATGCAGTGTCAAAAGACGTCAGCGGATTTCGGCCGGCGTTGTCATATCTACAAGGCAAACTCTTTAAAAAAATTTATTATTTTAACAATTTTTCATTGTACATTTATGAACAAATATTATTCCAGAAAACCGACGGCGAGAAATGTTTTGCAACACAAATAATAGTAATATCACACACAAATTTCAAATGCGTCACACGCATAGGAAAGTAAATAGGTCAAACGTCATTGACCTTTTGTATGATTATCTTTCAAACTCTTTAAAAAGCAGCTATTCACATGGAAGAATACACGGATTACACGCTAACGTTGTTTTAATTAATTTTGGTCCTTTTTTCTCGCGTCAATTTATTTATTTAACTAATTAAAAAACACACATTTTAAGTAGGACTTCAATTTAAAAATGACATTTTATCTATCCATTGAAAACGAATGAACGAAACGGAAACGTTCAAAAGTCGGAATAGAGATGGGCAATATTTTACAGTTTAATATTTTTTTCAGTGATTTAGAAATCACAATCACAACCTTTGATTCCACAGACATGAAACCATCGAGTATGATTTTGTATCGAAAGTTGTTTGGCATTTTATTATTTTGTATTATATTTGTTGGGGTCACGGTATTTTAATCCTAATAATAGGCGATACAGGACGGACGAAGGTCGATTAAATGCGTGTTTTTTATGGTTATAAACGAAATTCTTCCCTATTACTTTGCTTTTTAAGGCGCGAGACCTCTTGCTAGGCGTGTAATTTATTTGGCGTTAATAGGTTTTCGATCAAATTGCTTAAAATTATAGTAGGAGCCGATACCGCCGCGTCTCCGCTGGCGTGTTCTAACCCGTGATATATCCATCAATTAAGGTAAATGATAATCGTTATTAAGGTAAGGTGTAATGCGACTGCACTTTTCCTTTTGAGAAGCTTAAAGATTAAATCATTTCACAGTGTGAATCACAGTCTATGTCAGCTCTACTCAAAATGATAAACCCGAACGAAGGCTGATGTTAGCGCGATTTCATTTTCTTTCTCACAGCGCCTAAGCACGGCACCATCTGTCCATCTCTTTCACACAATCTGCTGACAGCGACTGAGCAATGTAGATCTTATTATACAATCTTGCGGCGTTCAATTGTCAGTCTAAGACGAAGAGCGTTAGAATACAGTCGCTTTTGTTGATAACCATTTACACTCTTGGCCATCCGCTCTGTTTTCAGGAGGTACTCGTATAATAGTAACTTTGTATATTATTTGACATTGTTTTTATTGCTCAGTTAAAACGGGCAGTTTGTTCTGGATGCAACAGCTGACGTTTGAGGTGACGGAAAAGATGGAATGTCGCCGACGATCAAGTCAAATTTCATCGCGTCGCGTGTAATAAAATTTATTGATCTCACAGTATTTTCAAAAAACTAACTATCGGTTCTGTTTTACTATTACTATGTATTCTGTGTTGCTGTCAAGGTGTAAGATGTTTCGAGGAGTGTTCCCATGAAAAAGAAAAAAACTGATTGTGTTTGTGCCTGGATTTCCTCGCTCTTTAGGTATAACGATAGATATAAGTAGGTAGATAAATAATTTATTTTTATAATTTTATATGGAATTTCAGTTTTGCATTAAGTATTGCAACATTGCACGTAACACGTGTTTTGTGACATGCCACCCACAGGGTGACATGTTACAGTGACGCGGGATGAGCTGTGAGTTTATGCTGTACCCCACTTTTAAAAAATTCGATTAAAAAAATATATGTAGCGCTTCTCTAGGACACCCAAGGAGTCACGTATTTAAATATAATAAGTCATTTTCATAACACCCTGTATATGCTCTCTATATTTGCCTACTGATGCAAGTTGCTTATTCAACTGATTAACTATATCCAAGCGATTCACGAATTTTTCATTTTGTGCAGTAAAACGTCGATTTCAGTTTGACATTCTTTATTTTTTATAAAATCATTTATAAATAAAAAACCCCCAAATCAATAATTTTATGCTAAAATATTAGTTCAAAACTAATAAGTTAAGGAACTTATTACTTATTGAAGAATCTTCAATTTGGGCGATATTATGGGCATGGGCATTATTTTTTATTCTAGAGCCTAAGACTAAAATTTAAAAAAAAAAATCAAATAACTTTCTCGATATCTCGTCCTCTAATACCAGTTTTCCCACATCTGGTGGGGACCCCGAATCAAGAAACATATCGCCGGTGTACCAGCAACACACTAAGTAATTTTTTTAAATGTTGACTTGCTTACATCAGTTGCATGCATTTTGATATCCTATGTTCTGGAAAACCCCACTAAAGTAGTTGGATTTAATTTGTCTTACCTTTTCTCATATCACTCAGTCAGAAATAAGATTCATTTTGTTCAGGTAACACATATTATGTAAATAAGTGAATTTTTATACGTTTATGGACTTGATGTCTTTTGCTTGTAATCCGACGATGTTTATTTTTTTACCTTACCTTTTGATCATAATGTTGGTCAAGAAATTTTAACCAGTTCAACATAAAATACTATTACATTTGAATACAACTTAACTACTGACTAGTAATTACTTTGTTTCATTTCACCTGATTTACTGATACACAAAAATCTATTGAAGTTGAGAATTGACAACGCCGACCAATCAGACCGCTCAAGTCTAGTGGCAGCTAAGGTACATACTTTCTTCCTCTGTCCTCTATATCCTCACCTAATCCTGTTACCAATAGGGAGATAAGTAGGGGTCCATTCTGACGTGTTTAGCTAAAACGCGCTTCACTGCAAGCTAGGACTAGAGAAGAAAAAAAATTGGCTGAAGGCTGCAAAGCTAGAGGCAATTGCAATCATCGAACTCCACAACAATCCTCTGTGTTGTTTGGTAACAGAGGAACGACGAGACGAAGTCGTTATTTGCCAACGAATACTTATAAACAGTTATGTGCGTTGCGATTATCTGTTCTGTTAAGTTATTATCTTTCCTGTTTCTATAAATCCGGGTCTCATCTTTCGATGCAGATAAACTATTAAATATGGGCTGTAAAGGCGGATTCATAGTTGCCGTAAGAAAAATAAACATGTGATTTGCAACAGACAGTTCATAGTACCTTCAGCCGAAGCAGTACATCTTACGGAATCGGTTCGGATCGGTCATACTCGTGCGTAAACGTCATGTTTACATCCCCAAATTTGACAGTTTTTTTAAATCCGCCGTCATCGCTTGGGCTCATATTTTCACTTAAATAAACGCACTTGTGAAAAACTATAAACTCGTAACCTGAAAATTCTTAACGAAACTATTAATTGGCATGTCGTTACGTCCTATCGACTACTGCTTACGGGAAGTATGAATACAACTTTCTACAGACAAAGGACTCCTCTTCTAACGCAATGGCCAGTTTAATGATGCACAATTTACTACTAGAAAAAGGAATCGCGAAGAAAAAGGTTTCGTTAGAACCTGGTATGGAAAGTATGGACACTGAGTACAACGTCAGTAATTTGGCAATAAAAATTGAACCAAAATTGGAAGATTTTGAAATAGAGAATGTTCCACTTGAAATTATAAAAAACCATATCAATGAAGAAATCAAACTAGGACCAAAATTATTACTCCAATTAGCAGATGAGACAACAAATGTTCTCCTTGATCATGATCACTCATATTGTACTACCTTCAGTGGATATGAGGAGTAAGTAGATAACATTTGACCAAGCTATATAATATGCCAAATAAGTAAATTCAATTTGATTGAAGATTGCCTAGTGCTTATATCTTTGCTGTATTTTATGCATACCTAAATTAATACCTACTAAAAGTTTTAACTTATATCGAGAATGTGTCGGTGACATCGGTCCTACATATAGATAACTTTGAAGTGGCCCTACATAAATAATAATAATAAATCATTTATTTCATAACTGCCCCTAAACAGTACAGCGGTACTGGCACCGAGGCGTAATACAATTAAAACTATACAATCATTTTAAATATAAACATGAGTTTGCTTGATAATAGTAGTTATATTATATTATAGATATCATAATCATTGTCTCTATATACTTCCAGATTACTATTTACTGTATGTTCTAAAACTTCTTGGTCCTCTGCCGAAAATACAGCGAACAAGAAATATATATTTCAGGCCATGCACATAAAGTAGATATTGAAATGGCCCTAATACTGATCCCTGTGCAACGCCAATCTTTACACTTTTTGTGTCACTATTCTGGTTATTTAAGTATTGTGGTATAATGCTTTCTATCTGTTGTGTATGTTTTTAGTAGCTGCTGACATTTTCCTCTTAATCCCATTTTGTTCATTTTTTCTAATAGTAGGTCTATATTTACTGTGTCAAAAGCCTTTTGCATATCTATGAATACTGTTACTACATACCTATTCGACTCATTGCACCCAGTGTGTTGGTTTTTTTTTTTAAATTCATACTGGCTTTTATCAAAACCAAACTTATTTTGTATAAAACTGATTAATCTTGATTTTATTACTTTTTCCAAGATCTTAGAGAAGATACTCAGTATGATTTTGACTTCGGGTTCTTCTCTTCTTTATGATTTTTAATGTGTTCGGTTTTTAAAAAGCTAATATTTAAAGTCATCCTTAGCACAAATTTAACAGTATATTAACTCTTTAACTATCATCTGAAGGAATAGATCATTCAGGTCGTGTTAATCTTAGACTTAACGCGTCAATTGACCCTCAAATTAATTTGAGCCTAATTATTGACCTTGCCTTTTAGGACACCCGGTATACAGTTTTACTGACGTGCTAATATTTCATTGTACAATTCCTTATGTCATAATATAAGGAAAAGTTCATATGAACATATGTCCACAACCGCTGCATCAGATGTCTGATAATTGCACTCTTGTGAAAACTTTAAAGTTATGGATATTTTCCTTCCTCTCCCTCTACCCTTCATTTCTGTTTACTTTTTCAGTGTGGTTGAACCTCGGGTGAAACAAGAAAAACAAACAAACACCGAAACTAATGTAAACGTTGTAATAAAAAAGGAACTTGAAACAGAAACCTTTGAAATTGAGAACGTTCCCCTTAATGGTTCCAGTGCCAATATCCACAGAAGCATGCCGGAACCGGAATTAATTGTCCGGCTAGAAAAACTTAATGTTAAGGAAAGAAATGGGAAATTTGTAGTGGAACATCCTTATATGGCCCGTAACACTGATCTGAACAGGTACTTTAAGTTATGGCTTGGCATAAAATGTCTTTTCCCTACACTGAGAGAAGATTTTTACCACCGTTATAAAATTTTTAACTAAGATAACAAAAAAATACCTACACAGGGGACAATAAAAAAATAGCTGTGGCGGTAAAATTGATTTTGCTGGGTACATCATTACTGTAGCAGTAAAGTCACTTTATAAATATTATCCTGCAGTTACAGCAAAGGAAAGTTCTTATGCGAACAAAGCCACTTATCACCGATTGAAAAGATACTTTGCTGGGACAATAAAGATGTGCCAGTAAATAACATTACAAAGAAATTTTTAGACGTCAATAAGTTCAAGTTTTTTGACGGAAGAATGTTTAGTGATGTGGGACGGATTATACATTTTTTATCTCAAGATTGCCGATATGCCGATAAAATACCGATATTTATATGGTATTTTATTATTTAATAATAATAATAAACTTCTTTATTTCAGATTACATAAATACAATTATACAATCATACACACATAAAATAAAACGACGTCAAAGAAAAAAAAATAACTAATCTTAAAAACTATAGTTCAAGAAGTCATTCTGGCTATATGGCTCTAGCTCTAGCAGTAATATTTTTATTTTTTTTTAAACAATGTTATACTACCAATATCTTTAAACCTGTTGGGCAATTTATTATACAATTTGATACACATATAATATGGGCTTTTTTCCGTTAGGGTTAGCCTATGTGCCGGATACAAGATGTCTCGATGCCTAGTGCTATATTTGTGAATATTCACATCTTGCTTAACAAATCTATCCATATTCATAAACAGAAACATCAAACATTCAAATATATACAAACCGAAAACTGTCATAATCTTTAACACCTTAAAACTACCCCTACATGTACTTCCAAAGTTTAACTTTCTGATAGCACAAACTATTCTTTTTTGAACAACAAAAACCATCTGTACACCTGATGACCCCAGAAAACAATCCCGTATCTCATTGCCGAAGTAGCATCGACACATCTAGACACAATATTTATTCCATATCCAATCCTTCCCAACCTTAAGCATAAACTATCAACCTGCTGATCCCAGGTTAGGTACTCATCAATTATCAAACCTAGAAATTTAGTTTGGCCTTTCAGAATAAAGTTTTGGTCTGACAGATTAATCTGTTCTGGCCTGATTATTTTACTTTGTCTTGTTTTGAACAGAATTAGGTTAGTTTTACTTTCATTCAAAATCAATCTGTTTTGGCTGAACCAATTTTTGACGACCTTGAATGCATAGTCTGAATTGTTCACAACATGCTGTATATTTGCGCCTGGAACCAACAAGTTGGTGTCATCCGCATACTTAGTAATTAAAAAATTATTTTCTAGATCACTAAGATCATTGACATATGAAGACAACAGGGAAAGAACGTGCAAAGTCCATTTTTTGTTATTTTTGACTAACCCTGGTAAATAGTAGGTAAATACCCGTAGTTTGGAGTGGCGTAAACAGTCCGGTTAAAAACGCTTGGTGTCAGGAGATATTTGCATATAAAGTTTCCTTGTACAGGGAAAAAACGTGTGTAGTCAGCGCGTTGCAGGGAAGGAACGTGCTAAGTCAGTCAACACGTGTTTTAATATTCTAATAAACTGCTTGAGTTATTGTTGTTTTAGTTCTATTTCGTCCATGATGGAGGAGGGTGCAACTAGTAGTGATTGTGTTTTGACCAAAAAACGTAAAAAAACTGGGCGTATGTCTGAAGTTTGTAAAAAACTGCGTCTACAAAGCCATGAAGCAGGTTCAGATTGTGAGTGTAAACGTTATAAGTGCTTCCAAAGTGTGTCCTCCGACGAAAGAAAAACAATTCTCCATAAATTTAATAGCATGCAATCGTGGAATGAACAAAGCGCCTATTTATCAGGATTAATCACAATAACGCCCGTAAACCAAAGAAGAAACCGTACTGAGGAACAAAATAGTAATTTTCGTGAAGCGTCCTACTATTACAAGGTAAGGAGTTCTGGAGGCGGTTCAACAGTAGACATTCCTGTTTGCTTAAAAGCTTTCTGTTCAATACATGGCATTACGAGAAGACGTGTTCAGACAATACATCAATCACTTAAAAATGACTGCAGTGCTCCTACAGACCAAAGAGGTCAACACTCGTCAAAACACAGAAAACTTTCAAAAGATCGCGAGACGGCTGTTTGTAATCACATAAAATCATTTAAAAGTAGATCCAGTCATTACAGCGCAACAAAATCAAAAAGGCAATACCTACCTGATGAATTAAATGTTAAAAAAATGCATGACATGTACATGGAGAAATTTCCAGATAAAGCAGTGTCATATGAAACTTATCGTACTATATTTTGCACACATTTTAACATAAGCTTTGGGTATCTCGTTCCGATACCTGCAGTAGCTGTGATAAATTTATAGCATTAATTAAATCAATAGACTTGAAGCTCCTAGAAAACTTGGGCAGTATAGAAAGAGCGACTATAGAACAGAAGAAGCAACCTTTAACAATATTAAATAATGTTCATAAAAAAAAGGCTGACATATTTTACAGTAGAAAAAGGGCTGCTAGAAAAGCTTGTAGGCAGACAGTGACAAATGAAGCCATTTACATGGACTATCAAAAAAATCTTCCAGTACCTAATATAAGCACCAACGATGTTTATTATAAAAGGCAACTCTCATTCTTCTCTTTCAACATTCATAGATTATCATAGATGGTGACTCAGTATTTTATACTTATTCTGAAGAAACTGCAAAAAAGGGAGCGAACGAAGTGTGTTCATTTTTAGAAGATTATGTAACCCATCACCTTTCTTCTGCTGTGGAAAACTTGACCATTTTTTGTGACTCCTGCGGTGGTCAAAATAAAAATTTTACCGCATTTCGTTATTTCCACCACTTAGTTCACACTAAAAAGCGATTTAAGGCTATAAACGTCGTATTTCCAATAAGGGGACACTCCTATATGGAGTGCGATAAAAATATGGGCCTCATTAACAGCAAGGCCAAAACACAGCATCCAAAGGACTGGATAGAAGTTTTTAGGGCAGCCAGATGCAAACCAGCTCCTTTTAAAATTGAGGAGGTTGATCAAAGCATGGTTCGGGATTGGAATAATTTTCTCTCTTCCAAATACACCAAAAAGTGTCCATTTCTATCCAGACCAATTCGAGAATTAAAGGTTTCTGCCAGTCATCCCCGTATGATATTTCATCGCGATTCATATTATGGAAATTGGACATTGGACAAGTTCTATCATGACTCTTCCAACCCGACTTCAAATTCGAGGTCCACAGCTTTCGGCCAGAGAGTTTTTATTTCCGTCCCGAGCTTACCAGGGTAAGTGTAGCTTGCATAAACAAAAAAGAATTTTTCTACGACTGTCAATTTCCTACTCGTATGATTTGCGTCATAAAAGTAGGAACTGCATGACATTCCATGCTCGTTGTACAATATACTGTATTGCTAATATATTTCTATTATTATTACAGATCCTTTGCCGATTTTATTCGAAAAGTACAGAAATCTTCAGGAGCTGATGGAATTTTGCGATGACTCTGTTCATCAATATTATAAAAATTTACCAAAAAGAGAATCAGTTAAGACATCATCCAAGGGCGCTGCTAAGACTTCCGCAATGTCCTCGACCAAGACTTCGGCGAAAACTTTGTCTAAGGCCTCCACCAAGACCTCGATCAAGACTTCGACCAAAATTTTGTCAAATGCCTCTACCAGGACCTCGACTAAGACTTCGGCCAAAACTTTGATCAAAGCCTCGACCAAGACTCTGGCCAAGACCTCCATTGAAACCAAAAAACAAAAAAAACGAAACTAGAAGATAGCTATCATTTTTTGTGCTTCAATATCATACCAAAAAAATAAACGAGTTGTATCGTTTTTTCCCTGTATTTTATGTATTTTTGTTCTTTTTTCAATAAATTTAAGAACCAAGTAAACTTTTTTTAAACTTAATTTTAACAAAAATACAGGTCAACAATATTGTGGTCTCACATTTTGTAAAGAAATCAGAATATCTTTAACCAATTTTAACCCATTTGGTTTCAAAGTTTAAAATCGCTATATCTCAAAACTAGCTAAATGTGACTTTGCACGTTTTTCCCCTGTTGTCTTCATATAATATAAACAAAATGGGACCTAGTATACTTCCCTGTGGTATTCCCATGCTATTGTGCCCAATGTCAGATTTTACATTATTTATTATAACTCTCTGGGTTCTTTCCGTTAGATAAGGCTATTGCATTGCCTCCAATCCCATACCTATTTAATTTATTTAATAGTTACTTTTGATCTATACAATCATAGGCTTTGCTCAGATCTAAAAATAACCCTAGTGCCAAGTCTCTCTGCTCCAAGTGTTTCAAAACAGCTTGATTAAATTTTAATGTTGCAGTTGTCGTTGAGCGACCATTTAAATATGCATACTGATTACTCGAACATATGTCCGTTTTCTTCGCGAATTCTAAAAGTCTCGAGCATACGATGATTTCAAAGACTTTTGAGAAACTTGGGAGCAGACTGATCGGTCTATAACTATCCAGGTCATCCACTGGTCCTCTCCTTTTATAAATTATATTTATATAATATTTATTTTACAGATACGAGAATACACCTTATGACGAAACTATTAGAGTTAAAAATGATGCAAGCTTTGAAAATTGGAAAATTAAAAACGAAGAACTGGATTTAAAAGAGGAAGATTTGGAAGAGGACGAAACGGGGTAAGTAAGGTATACATTTTGTAAGTTGTCGCACGATGTTGGCGTAGTAATTTAGATAATTATATGAAGTGAACAACAATATTTTTTCTTTCCGCGTTATTTTTCAAAAATTATTCCTTACTTACAATAACGTGAATCTGACAGCTTTAATTGATCTGCTTCATTTGTTTAAAATTTATTGACCCGGGCATTAGGAAGAGTGTTCAATGACTCGTTATATGCTGCATTAGCGCTTATTTTCGTGAAAATTATCTCTGTGAAGTTATATGACTTTAATTTTCTTGAAGTAGTCCATCTCAGTCCATTAAGCCTTCATCTTCAGTGAAACGTAAAACATCAAAGGATACCTATGACATTGAGGTAACTGTAAATAAGAAAAAAGAAGTTTAAATGAGTTAAGTTTAAGCAAAAATGATTGAAAGAAAAGGAATTGACTCAATGGAGTAGTATAATTATAGGAGAGTAAAAAGTATTAAACTCTTTCTTACCTAGCAAGCAGGAAAAGAAAAACTTTTTGATTATGTAAAAAATTAAAGTATAGAAAATAAAAAGGTAAAAATCTAAAGGTTTCTTTTATTCTTAGGAAAGCGAATGCATAATAAAAAATATAAAAAAATTTTTTACTAAAAATTACTACTCCAGTAATACTCCAGTATTACCCTTCCTTATTACTAACATTTAATTTTTTCCCTCTCTGTTACATTTTTGGTACTTTTACCTGAATCTGTTAGCCTGTGACATTGGTTTTCTTTATCTGACTCTTCAACCTGATAACAATTTTTTTAAAAATTTTTCTTTCATCTTAGAACCTCGTGTAGCGATGAACGTACTTTTCAAAATGAACGAGTTCTATATTAAATTCAAAATTAAAAACTTTTTAAAAAAATTTTTATTAAAAAAATTTTTTATATTTTTTATTATGCATTCGCTTTCCTAAGAATAAAAGAAACCTTTAGTTTTTACCTTTTTATTTTCTATACTTTAATTTTTTACATAATCAAAAAGTTTTTCTTTTCCTGCTTGCTAGGTAAGAAAGAGTTTAATACTTTTTACTCTCCTATAATTATACTACTCCATTGAGTCAATTCCTTTTCTTTCAATATTTTTTGCTTAAACTTAACTCATTTAAACTTCTTTTTTCTTATTTACAGTTACCTCAATGTCATAGGTATCCTTTGATGTTTTACGTTTCACTGAAGATGAAGGCTTAAGCCTTCGAAACATGTATGGTTTTTAGTTTTATTTATTGCTATTAAACTAGTGGAGCAGACTGTGAGTTTCTTTACCTCCTTATATGACTTTGTTACATAACTAGTGCTTACAGTTAATTTATTAAACCTTTATACCGGGTGTCCCGCTAAGGTCGACGAGCGGCTGTAGCTCGATAATAGTTTGTCCTACAGCTTTCGTGAAAACAAAAATTATGACAAAAGAGACCCCTAGAACTATACTAAAATTATTTTCAACTTTGAAATTTTACCGCTAGATGGCGTATTGTTAATTCAACATGAAAAAATGATGACTAATGACTTATCAGAAAACTTTCATTGAAGTAAAACAGAAAAGTGCTATAAAAGTAGTTAAAGGCCGTATTAAAATCATCCATGCTATACAAATTCAACCAGGATTCATTGTGCAGAACGCTCTTCAAATTATGAATTTTTGCTGGCGAAAATCTATTTATTGACTTCTCCTTACAATCCGCTAAGGGCCATCAGCAAATTAATTAATTAATAATGGCACTACCATCTACCTTTGTACCCTCCGTACCATTATTTTCATCAATTGCTTTAAGTAACTCGTCCTGTAAGTGGTTTACCGTTTTGTTAAGTTTTGTAGTCTGTTCTATTTCTTATCAGTCCTATATGGTACTTTAGTGATGGACAATTTTCATCCAATGCGCTATGTTCCGTCACATATCACATATTGACTTTGCCTTTTAGGACACCCGGTATACAGAATGTTACTTACTGACGTGCTAATATTTAATTGTACAATTCCTTATGTCGCATTATAAGGAAAAGTTCATATCAACATATGCCCGCAGCGGCTACATCAGAAGTCTGATAATTGCACTCTTGGATATGTTGCTTCCTCTCCCACTACCCTTCTTCATTTCTGTTTACTTTTTCAGTGTGGTTGAACCTCGGGTGAAACAAGAAAAACAAACAAACACCGAAACTAATGTAAACATTGTAATAAAAAAGGAACTTGAAACAGAAAACTTTGAAATTGAGAACGTTCCCCTTAATGGTTCCAGTGCCAATATCCACAGAAGCATGCCGGAACCGGAATTAATTGTCCGGCTAGAAAAACTTAATGTTAAGGAAAGAAATGGGAAATTTGTAGTGGAACATCCTTATATGGCCCGTAACACTGATCTGAACAGGTAATTTAAGTTATGGCTTGGCATAAAATGTCTTTTCCCTACACTGAGAGAAGATTTTTACCACCGTTATAAATTTTTTTAACTAAGATAACAACAAAATACCTACACAGGGGACAATAAAAAAATAGCTGTGGCGGTAAAATTGATTTTGCTGGGTACATCATTACTGTAGTAGTAAAGTCACTTTATAAATATTATCCTGCAGTTACAGCAAAGGAAAGTTCTTATGCGAACAAAGCCACTTATCACCGATTGAAAAGATACTTTGCTGGGACAATATAGATGTGCCAGTAAATAAAATTACAAAGAATTTTTTAGACGTCAATAAGTTCAAGTTTTTTGATGGAAGAATGTTTAGTAATGTGGGACGGATTATACATTTTTTATCTCAAGATTGCCGATATGCCGATAAAATACCGATATTTATAATGGTATTTTATTATTTAATAATAATAATAATAAACTTCTTTATTCCAGATTACATAAATACAATTATACAATCATACACACATAAAATAAAACGACGTCAAAGAAAAAAAAATAACTAATCTTAAAAACTATAGTTCAAGAAGTCATTCAGGCTATATGGCTCTAGCTCTAGCAAAAATATTTTTATTTTTTTTTTAAACAACGTTATACTACCAATATCTTTAAACCTGTTGGGCAATTTATTATACAATTTGATACACATATAATATGGGCTTTTTCCCGTTAGGGTTAGCCTATGTGCCGGATACAAGATGTCTCGATGCCTAGTGCTATATTTGTGAATATTCACATCTTGCTCAACAAATCTATCCATATTCTTAAACAGAAACATCAAACATTCAAATATATACAAACCGAAAACTGTCATAATCTTTAACCCCTTAAAACTACCCCTACATGTACTTCTAAAGTTTAACTTTCTGATAGCACAAACTATTCTTTTTTGAAAAACAAAAACCTTCTGTACACCTGATGAACAACCCCAGAAAACAATCCCGTATCTCATTACTGATTCAAAATTTGCACAGTACAATATTCTTGCCGAAGTAGCATCGACACATCTAGACACGATATTTATTCCATATCCAATCCTTCCCAACCTTAAGCATAAACTATCAACCTGCTGATCCCAGGTTAGGTACTCATCAATTATCAAACCTAGAAATTTAGTTTGGCCTTTCAGAATAAAGTTTTGGTCTGACAGATTAATCTCTTCTGGCCTGATTATTTTACTTTCTCTTGTTTTGAACAGAATTACAATCCGCTAAGGGCCATCAGCAAGTTAATTAATTGAGACATTGTAAAGAAGTATTTCCCAACAGCGGCCATTCTTTGAATGATTCCGACATATCGTCAAAGCGACAAAGTATGACGCAACCGCCAAAGGTCACCAGAAATACGGTACAACTAATATATTTATCTTTGCAGAATTTCGCCAAGCGTCCTACAAAACAAACTAGCGACGCTAAGACACAAATCAGAGACAAATCATCAATATGAAACTCAAGCAAGCCAAATAGGTAGTTCTAAGAAGCTTCTGCTCCGGCATATGAATCCCGAGGAAGTCAAAAAGTTTAAATGTAGTCAATGTGAATATCGAACACTTAACAAAGGTAATTTAAAGCAGCATTTGCTCAGGCATATGAATCCCGAAGAAGTCAAAAAGTTTAAATGTAGTCAATGTGAATATCGAACACTTGATAAGGGTAATTTAAAACAGCATTTGCTCAGGCATATCAATCCCGAAGAAGTCAAAAAGTTTAAATGTAGTCAATGTGAATATCGAACATTTGATAAACGCAATTTAAACCAGCATTTCCTCAGGCATATGAATCCCGATGAAGTCAAAAAGTTTAAATGTAGTCAATGTGAATATCAAACACTTCAGAAAGGTAATTTAAAACGGCATTTGCTCAGGCATATGAATCCCGAAGAAGTCAAAAAGTTTAAATGTATTAAATGTGAATATCGAACATTTGATAAACGCAATTTAAACCAGCATTTGCTCAGGCATATGAATCCCGATGAAGTCCAAAAGTTTAAATGTAGTCAATGTGAATTTAAAACACTTCAGAAAAGTAATCTAAAGCAGCATGTGATCAGGCATATGAATTCCGAAGAAGTCAAAAAGTTTAAATGTAGTCAATGTGAATATCGAACACTTAATAAAGGTAATTTAAAGCAGCATTTGCTCAGGCATATGAACCCCGAAGAAGTCAAGAAGTTTAAATGTAGTCAATGTGAATATCGAACACTTGATAAAGGTAATTTAAAACAGCATTTGCTCAGGCATATGAATCCCAAAGAAGTAAAAAAGTTTAAATGTAGTCAATGTGAATATCGAACACTTGATAAAGGTCATTTAAAACAGCATTTGCTCAAGCATATGAATCCTGAAGAAGTGAAAAAGTTTAAATGTAGTAAATGTGAATATCGAACATTTGATAAACGCAATTTAAACCAGCATTTGCTCAGGCATATGAATCCCGATGAAGTCAAAAAGTTTAAATGCAGTCAATGTGAATATCAAACACTTCAGAAAGGTAATTTAAAACGGCATTTGCTCAGGCAAATGAATCCCGAAGAAGTAAAAAAGTTTAAATGTAGTCAATGTGAATTTAAAACACTTCAGAAAAGTAATCTAAAGCAGCATTTGCTCAGGCATATGAATCCCGATGAAGTCAAAAAGTTTAAATGTAGTCAATGTGAATTTAAAACACTTCAGAAAAGTAATCTAAAGCAGCATTTGATCAGGCATATGAATTCCGAAGAAGTCAAAAAGTTTAAATGTAGTCAATGTGAATATCGAACACTTGTTAAAGGTAATTTAAAGCAGCATTTTCTCAGGCATGTGAAACCCGAAGAAGTCAAAAAGTTTAATTGTAGTCAATGTGAATATCGAACACTTAATAAACGTAATTTAAAGCAGCATTTGCTCAGGCATATGAACCCCGAAGAAGTCAAGAAGTTTAAATGTAGTCAATGTGAATATCGAACATTTGATAAACGTAATTTAAAGCAGCATTTGCTCAGGCATATGAACCCCGAAGAAGTCAAGAAGTTTAAATGTAGTCAATGTGAATATCGAACATTTGATAAAGGTAATTTAAACCGGCATTTGCTCAGGCATATGAACCCCGAAGAAGTCAAAAAGTTTAAATGTAGTCAATGTGAATATCAAACACTTCAGAAAGGTAATTTAAAGCAGCATTTGCTGAGGCATATGAATCCTGAAGAAGTCGGGAAGTTTAAATGTAGTCAATGTGAATATCGAACACTTCATAAACGTAATTTAAACCAGCATTTGCTCCAACATATGAATCCCGAGGAAGTCAATAAGTTTAAATGTAGTTAACAAAGCGAAAAATACGACGACGAGTAAACACGTGAAATAATACTCTTTGTAATGTGCAAATATTTGTGTAGTCTTAAAGGAAGTTAAACAGTTGAACAATATATGAACTGTGTAAAAAGTTTTGCTTATTTTAGTGGACCGGTTGTAAAGCAAAAGACGCAAGAAATGCTGCTAATTTATCCAAAACAATGTGAAAATTGGGAAATATGCCAGTGATTTTAAACGAATAAAAAACAAACAATTTGTGGGTGACAGTTCGGTAAAAAAAAACTATGAACCTAAATTATAAAGCATTAAAATCTTAAAAAAGTTAATATTTTATCTTTATCTTTTAGACATTCGATTTTATCTTTCAATTTTATCTGTAAACTACAGTAAATACTTTTTGTTACCTCTAATCATTTATAAAGATATTATAGACTTCCTAACACATTATCTTCTGCTAAAAAAGACAAAATAGGACCTTGCTTGCTGTTTGTTAATTTTTCTTATTTACAAGCTTTTTGACGGGACTTGATAATGGCTGCTAAATTTAAATGCTGCAGTAAGGCACAGAATAATTTATTGTGTATTGTTTGCCGTAATTTATTTCACCCTAGCTGCTATGAACGTGATAATTACACAATTGTTAATAGGAATTTGATTTGGTGTTCCAAAGCCTGCGCTGAGAGAGCTTTGGCGAATGAATCAAATGCTGAAGTTAATAGTTTAAAACAAATCATATCTGAACTACAGGTTGAAATCGAACAAAAAGGTGAACATGTAAAGAGATTAAAAAAGAAATCGTCTGCTTTTGAGGACGATGCCTTGGAACTGGAAGATACCTGCGTGAAATTTAGGTTCAGCGGTTGGAAATTAAAAGTCTCAAGTGTGAGCTTGGTGGCTTGCGTCAAGCAGTTGCTGATCGGACTTCTTCTCCTGAAACATCGCATAAGACTTGCCAAACTAATCTGATTAGAACACAAACAAGGTCTGGACAATTTATGGAGGAAAACCTTAACTAAGGGAATAAACATAGTTACAATTGAAAATAATAAAAGGAAATGGGTATGAAGTAATCCAGGAAGTGACCGAAGATCCTATTTCTGAAACTGAAAAAGGCTATATACAGGTGTGGAACTTAAAGGTAAGGAACTTCAGCAGCATAACGACTTAATAATCAAGCACCTACAAAAACAACAAAGAGAGAGCAAAGAAATGAAAGAAAATTTCTGCATAGAGATGGAAAGGCTGAAATCACAGATGGCATCAGAGAATAAGGTACAAAATGGGAAACTTGGGGAACTTCAAGAAAAGCTTACTTTTATCGCAAGCAATGAGAATGACGCACCCACTAGATCAGATGGAAGAAAGCCCTTTAGCCAGATCTAGTAGCTAAATCGTATCAGCTGGCAAGAAACTTTAGCAAAACCGATTTTATTATCTTGTTTATGGGAGCTGATAATGCCAAGATTGGACATAAAATTAATGGTAACATGCTCATGACGTTCTTTGATTGGACTGTGAAGACAAACGTAATAATAGTGAGCCAGCCATATTTGGTTAACGCAAACAACCCACCTATATCATCAACAACTACTAATGGCCAAAACGGTACGATAGCGAGTAAAAATTTTCCAAGAAGCCAAAACAAGAAAAGACTAACCTAATGAAGGCTACTAAGCCTGTGGCAGCATCCGCACCTAATGTGAGCAGCTGGAAGGCTGTGTACGTCAATGTCCAAAGCTCGCAGAATAAAATTCCTCAACTGCAAATTGTTATCAATAAGGAGAACAAACCCAGACACAGGCAAATATGAGGAAGATTCCTGGCTTTTCTCCTATTTCATTGTTTTGCAGGCGGGGTTGCTTTGTACAGCTGTACTGATAATGTAAAGACTATTAATTACGAGGAGTAGCATGTATGATGTTGTGCTTCCTGGATGTCGACTATCAATGTTTAGTAAAACTCCTCTTTATTTCTGTGGCAAGGGCACAATCATTTGCCTAATTCTTTAAAATAAATTAAAGCCATCCCAAAGTTTAAAAGGGAATGTAAAAGGTTTTTAACTGAAAAGTGCTATTATTCCCTTCAGGAATTCTTCATGAACTAAGTTCTCTTTTGATTGCTGTTCTGCTCTGTGCTAATTTCTCGAGCGTTTGCTGTATTGTCTATCGGTGTGTGTACGTTTTAGTTTTGTATCCTTTATATTTTAGTTTTATAACACTTTATATTTATTTTGTAAGATGACGAACTTGATATCATTTATGATCTATAGTGAATAAATAAATAAATAATCACTTGGTGGTGAGCGCTTCAATACAATGTTGTTATTATTATTATTATGTTCAAAGCAATAGACGGAAGTCCGGTGAAACCACGTTATTGCACTATATGTCTAGGCCTAGGCGTACATGTTTTTTTTACAAATATGTGTGAAGTCTTACATATCTCGTCGTCAATATGACATAGTATGTACAGGAGCAGTAAATTAGCAATAAGATACACAGTTTAGATTCCAGAGATATAAGTGGACCAAGCGAGCATTTATTTTTATCAGGTCATAGTCACCTCTCCTTAAAGCTGCTAACTGACGGAGCGCTGACAATTTCGCCTTTTAAGTTGTTCTAAGGATCAACCATCTCTATTACTTCCTATTGTTTTAAGCAATATATCCATGTCCACACTATACAAGTCACGAACTATTTTCTATGTATCTATAAGTTCACCTCTGAGGCGTCGTTAGGAGTGTCTGTAGGTTAAATGCAATTAGTCTCACTTTATATGCCTTTCTCTGGTGGTGGACATCTTGGTAGATCCATACTGTGGGCGTATTCCAAAAGTGGTCTCGTACCTCCGGTGTTTTGGTCTCAAATGCAAATGTGCCAGTCCAGGGCGGTGTTTGTGGACTTAAGCAAGGCATTCGATGTTGTTAGCTTTGAGATATTATTGAAAAAACTTAGTTATATGGGATTTAGAGGAAGAATATATGATATAATACAATCTTATTTAGTTGATAGGCAACAGTATGTTACACTAAATGGTAACAATAGCTCCAAATTGGGTAATTTTTGTGGAGTGCCTCAGGGGTCTGTCCTGGGGCCTCTGGTGTATTCGTTGTATGTATTAAGTTTGAGGCTTGCTAAACTAACAGCCCGTTATTTTACGTTTGCGGATGACACTGTACTACTGTATTTTGCTGATAATTGGAAAGAGTTGCAAACTATGATAAATGATGATCTGAATGTGTATTTTAGGTGGCTGTTGTGTAACAGATTAAAAATTAATATAGATAAGAAATTTATGATTTTTGAAACAAAAAAACAAAGTGTTACAAATGCCAAAGATACAAATTAAAGATATAGAGTTGCGATCGGTAGATAGTATTAAGTACCTGGGTTTAATAATTGATGTAAATTTAAATTGGAGCGAACATATTGAACAGATGATTAATAAGATTACTTCTATGATTGGAGCGCTTTATAAATGTAGAAATTACTCAACAAATATTACTAAGACTAGCATTTATAATGCAAATTTTGCATCGCACCTAAGATATTTGCTCCCTGTATGGGGAACATGCGGTACAGTCAACTTCAGAAAGGCAAAAATTGTACAAAATAAAATTTTAAAAATCTTATTCAATCTTGATAGACTTATGCACACTAGCGAATTGTATAAAATAGTGAACGTTTTTAACCTATCTAAACTGTTAGAGCAATGTAAACATATTTATAAAGTTATTAAAAAAAAAATGTAATACTACAATTATATTTACAAATAGTATACATAGTTATAATAGATACTAGGGAATGTGATAATATCTATCAATGTACTATAAATACGAATAGAGGGCTAAATAATCCTTTATCGCAGGCTTGTGGTTCATACAATAATTTGTCTGATGTTCTCAAAAATTGTAACAGTTTACCAACATTTGTAAGTCTGCTGAAACTTCACTTGAAGAATAAGTAGCTGGATGTAACATTGGTGTTGTTTAATATGCAACAGTTCTCGTTACCAGTGTTTTAAGCACTGTTTACGAGATTAATTATATTGTTAATTGTATATTGAACTTTCGTAATATAAGTGTTATTATTATTAAAAAAATATGTTTTGAATTAATTTAAAAAATTAACAATTATAAAAATGCTCAATACCGATTTTCTGAGAGTCAAATTAGTATTTCAGGAAAAAACGCGGAAAATCACTTATTTAAAAAATAAGTAATTAAAAATTACGCGAGAAATAATCCGAAAATAATTAATACAAAAATAATTAACAAAATTTATCACAATAGAAGGATTCATAATTTTAATTTGAAGATGTTCTCCAGAAGTGCCGAAGATTTGGCTGAACGATATGTACTGTTGTTAAACTAACCCTCGTTCAATCACCGGAATGACGAACTTACGAAATGGGATCGGATTAGTCATCGCGGAATTTTCTGAACTAAGGGAAGCGTGGGTTGATTGGAGGATAATGCGTAATTGGAGTTCTGTGCGACCAAATTGAGCTGGAAAACCGCTATTTTGGACCTTATATGCCTATAAATAATCGTTTTCTGACACTTACTATTATTAACACATAATATTAATTGTGTCGAAAATCATCATCAGAGGGGACTTTAACTTAACACCGTACTATCTTATGATGGGTATGTACACCTACCATGTACTGACGAGAACAAATAAGTTCCAAACCGGTCTATAGGTGGTTGCATTCTATCAATGGAGAGGGCTTCCTTTTCTTGGTAGTACCATTCAGTCTGAAATAGTATTTTAAAGTGCTACTGTGTAGACAAAAATACGCCCTTATTGTATAAGTATCATTGGGTGGTCTGGAAATAATAATTTTCCATATTGGTATTTGATATTAATACCACCTGACAAGCATAGACTTTTTATTTCTTGAATAGAACATTTTATTAAGTTATTTCGTTAAAATTAATATATTTGATGGTGGAATATTTAAAAAATAACTTTAGCTGCTTTCAGTTTGGACCAAAATATTGAAGTAAAAAGAGTCTGTCGATCTCTACATTTAAGCACTCTACACACTAAAAAACTTTTTGATATTCTAAAAGTTTTTCTGTATAATAGGAAAATTATCATACCAAATAGTAACACTAATGTTAATCTCAGGTTTGTCAATTGTTTGGCGCCAAAAATCTTTAATCTTCTACCGTTACACATAAAAAATGTCACTAGAATTAGATTGTTTAAGATAAAATGTCGGAGATTTATTTTTGACAATATGGAAGTCTTTATGTCACTTTTTTAGATGCTAACAGGTTTCCTGTTGTCTGTTCGAACTAACCTAGGTCTTTTTTTGTATAGAGTTTGTTCTTGTTTTTTTTTTCTTTTTATATAATTCCTGTTTTCTAAGCACATACAGATGTTCAGTCATCTAGGTGCTTTTTTCCGGTTTCTCGCTCTTTCTCTTTATTAATGATGTCTTAAAATAATTTAAGTAATTTCTAGTTTAAGATCCTTTGATTAAATTATATTATTGTAAACTTGACAATTGAATTTTGATATTTGTTGATAAAGAAAAGAAATAAAGTATTAAAGTATTGTAAAGTATGTTAATGTAAAAATTAAATTAAATATGTTTTACCCCAGACAGCACACATAGTCCAAGGGAGAATATCGGAATTGACAGAACTTGTAACTGCTGTATCAAACATCATAATATGTAGGTATGTACCCAAAGGTTGGCCAACCAGTTTTTAGTACTTTTTCATAATGCAATTTGCACATCACTTGTTTTATGAAACATACCTGAAGTTTTATAAAATAATATACCATTTCTATATTTGCTATTAAAACTAAAAACTGATTCTTCGCGCACTTGTTATTTTAGAACAGACCCTAATCAGCGTCGCCCAGGGTCAAAAAAATCTCTGAGCACAATTTCCAATGCCTTCTCGATTCTGAAGGAGACATTCAGAAAGTCAATGAATATTTAAAGGAGAGGGGAAATTTTGCAAAAGTGGTAAGTTCTCGTTATTATTAAAATATTTAGGGTTTAGTACAGTAGTTGAAGTGTTTAAGAAGCTAGTATTTATTTTTATTGTGAAAAATGCTTAAAGATGTCAATTGATTAAAAAACAATTTTTTTGTTATTGGCCACTAGTCATGTCACACCTCACTTTAAGCTCTTGTTCTTCAAGTTGTAAATTTATATTTTATAAAAATTTAAATTATTTTAGATTAAAGAATTCTCCAGAGTGGGTGGAAGAAGTCTTTATGACTGCGTAGGACGCTACCTTTCAAGCACCATCACAAATATCCATTTAAAAATTTAAATCTCAATGTAGTCATATTAGGTAAGTCTCTCACCTATTTATTTAGAATACCCCTAACAGAGGTTTCTCAAGAGGCACATGCAATTTGTAAATGACTTGTTTTTTTTTTAGAGTCTTTACTTCCAAGAAAGGACTATGACAAAAAACAAAGAGAAGATGCCATTCAGAAATGGCTTAAAAGGGCAAAGGAACGAAAGAATTATTTTTTTTTGGTTATAGTATAATTTACTAAATTTATTTAAATATAATATTTATTAGAAACAAAAATAATTTATTTATAGAAAAATAAAGTAATGTAATCCCAATGAACGTCCACTGCACGTATGTACCGGGTGGTCAACTAAGAATGGCCGCCGGCATTATCTCAATAGCTGGTAGTGATAGAGCATCCTAGTAAAATTTTTTTAAATAAAAGTGCCCAAGAAAAATGCTGGAAATTATTTTCGAGTTTGTAAAATTACCGCAACAGGGCGTTACAGTCATGACCAAGGTTAAAATTATGATTTTCTATGTGTTTTGACTAATTGAGAGGTATTCAAAACATCTGTATTTTAATCCTTACATATTTCCTAATACTTTTGTAGCGGCCTACAGGCCTAATAGCATTCGTTACAGATCATTATGTACGTGATAGACAGTGCAATAAAATAATATTGAATTTATACTATGGTATCAAATATTGTAGACCGGGGATAAAATATTCTAAAATATCAAGAGTCAATTAAATCAAAAGTCTTCCAAAATTCTGTAACCTAGACCGTACAACAAAGAATATTCTAAAATAACAGTGGAAATTATTTTAATTGAACTTAAATTGAAATACAATAAACCTCAAATGAAAGTATCAAATATTCGAAGTAAATAAACTCACCATTCAAGTCGAGACGCAGCAAAAGAAAGAACGCGCGCGACCCGCGTCTGCTTGCTGGCAGCCGTCTCCCAGTCTCCTCTCAACTAAAGTTCCAACCAATCAGAATACTCAGAAACCAGTTCGCACAGGATTACCGCTGACGGGACTGTCTGGTTTTTATGATTATGAGAACCGAAACAAATGCATTCTCCGTATCGTTACAAATTGCTACAAAGAAATACGATTTATGTGTCTGCGTACTAAGAATGCGCGCCATTAGTGTCACGTGCATCCGCTCGAGCTGTTATTTATGGTCTGGGAACCACTTAACTTAATTATAAGGTCGTTGAATTGTATAATTCTTGGTAGTTTTAAGATAAGGATATTTTAAGGAGAACTGTCACATAAACTTTACTTCGAGTTGTGCAAGCTGTGCAAAGTAAGCTCGTTTTAAGAGTGGTACTAAGAACTGACGGTAATAACAGTGAGTTATATGGCAGTTCTGTCACATAAATATGTTTTAATGGTACTTAGTTAGCGTATTTCGTAGGACTATTATTTTTACTGTTGCAAATTTCTTATGAAATTGCTGACACTACTGTCTGGAAAAGGGTGGGAAAATCGTAAGAAATGTCAACCTAAGCATAAATTTTACTATATAAACCGACGCGAGTGAGGTTCAAAATCAAGAGAAGTCAGACTAGACTAGAGAAAATATTCAGACATTCATTCAGTGAACGTTTAGTGATTAAACAGTGTTAATAGAAGTAAATTGTCACATGTCTAACGAAGTTTATTAGTTAGCATTTTAGTAGCTTTAACCTAGATAAGTGTCTTTTTGTGAAACTTAATTGTGTGAAGATATAGATGATGGGTTTGCATCTACAACAAATAGGTTAGTGAAATATTTGTAAACTGAGACATTTTCGCCCGTACTAAGAAATGCTGACAATAAAATATGTATTATGTAGAACTTTATGATATTTAGTTTCAATCACCGCTCGTAACTGCAAGGCCGTTGTAGGTCGATCATTGGAGACATACGATACCTTGATATCATGACCCAACAGGCCGGCAAATAATACCCAAGGTCCCGAACCCACTAAATAAAACTTGTAGGTCTTCCCATGTGTTAAAATTGATAGATAGGCCAACATAGAGTAAGCTAGATAGCTTTAATAATCTGACGACATGGGTCGGCTATTACAAATGGTGTCAGGTGTGGGGTTTGAATAAAAAGGAAAAGAGAAATTCAGAATTTTAGGACTTTGCGACTGTGGACGTCAAGAACTCACCCACGATAGTATTTTTGCCTAACCATAGATATATTCACTTGTAAAAATGACCGAAGAAAAGAAAATTGAAACTCTGGTCAACCCAGTAGTTTTGAATAATGTTGTAATTGGACTCGATTCAGTCCCGACTTACGACGGATTAAGTAATGTAGACGAGTTCATTGGAATCATTGAAGAAACAGCAACGCTTGCCAATTGGACAGAAGCTCAGAAGGTTGCCATAACTAGACTAAAACTTAGGGAGGATGCCAAACAATTTGTGAAGTCAGAGGAAGACCTCAAAACTACTCCAAGCTGGGATGCTTTGTCTCGTGCATTGAAGAAACAATTCCAAAGGACTGAAATTAATGGAGAGTCACGCAGGAAGTTTTTGGAATGCAAGCAAAGGACCGTTGAAACAAGCAGACAATTTTTAACAAGACTCAAGTCATTGGGAAATCATACTATGTCGTACACTGGAATAAAAGATGTTGACGCGGTTTTAAAACATAGATTCGAGGAGGACTTAATCACGCAGTTCATGATGGGTCTGCTGATGCCTATAAAAGCCCGAATTTTATCGACAGCACCAAACACTTTAAGTAGCGCATTAGATCTAGCGGAACATGAAGAAGCAATCGAAAGTCTCATTAAGCCTTCAACACCTCATCGAGAATATATTAGAGGGATGCAATCCAGTGAACCTGAAAGAAACAAAAGTAACGATGTCATACGGTGTTACAAATGTCAACAAGCAGGTCACTTCGCTAGAGACTGTCGTGACCAGAAACCACGCGAATTTAAATGTTTCAAGTGTAATAAAGTTGGACATTTTGCAAATGATTACCGTACAACAAACGCAAGAGATTTACGCACTTGTTACAACTGCTACAAAGTGGGACATTTACGTAGGAATTGCCCAACTATTCATCGAACAGGTACGGAAGGTCAAAGAAGTTTAAACTCCCAAGCAGCCACTTTCCGACCCCGAAGTCAGGCTGCACAGCAAACAGGAAACCGTCATTAGATGTACAGGAGGTCAGGTTACAGAGTTCCACAGAAACGTTTCATCCCCATAATACAGCTAAGGTAACAAAAACCCGGTATTGCAAAAGGGTTTGAAATCAATAAAAATTTTGAAAGTAATTTAGTGGATATACAAGGAAGTGGTATACCATATACAGGAAAAGTTATACTACCACTCGAGTTGGCAGGAGGAAAAATAGTTAAGCACGATTTTATGATTGTCGACTCACCTTTAAGTTTCCAGGCAGATATTCTACTAGGCCTGGACTTTTTACATAAATTTGGAGTTAAAGTAGATTGGGGAAATGGATGTATGTGTATACTTGAAGATGTTATAAGTCTGTATGAAGAAGAAGAAAATGTATCTAGAGCAAGTTGGTTAGCAGTACGAAATAAAGAACAAATAGAGAGGAAGATTTTAGAGGATCTAAAGTATCTTAGAGACGAAGTTAAAAGTTTAGAAGTCAAATTGGAGGCAGCGCTTGTGAAGAATTCTTTATTCCTGGGGAGGAACGAGAATTCGGACGAGCAGGTGATCCCCAGTCACCTGGTCGCATCAAAATCAACAGCAAATCACAGCAAAGCTACTAAAATGACTATGGAGTCCGCGGCTACTAGAATGAAGGAAGATAGAGTAACCAGTAGTAAGATTACGGAGAAGATAAGAGTTCCTAACACCGAAGAGGCGAGAACAGTTTCGAGAGTGGAAGAGAAGGAAGTTGAAGGCGTGAACGTGACAGGAGAGAACGCAGGTCCTCTCAGAGAAATTAAAGAAATAGGAAGAGTGCAAATCAACAGAAGATAGATACCATTGCTACCGACGTTCAAATTCAAAGAGTAGGTCAAGAAGACAACTTTACTGCAAATATTATCTTACCTAAAGATTTAACGATTCCAGCTAGATGTCAAGCCATATGTATGGCTAGTCTTACAAGAGCATCACGAGTTAAGGCTCAGCATATGGTTATCGAACCATGTGACGATGTTCCGTCAGGACTATTCATAGCTAGGAGTCTTTGCAAAGTCGATTCAGCAGTACCAATTAGAATTATTATGAATGTGACTGAAAAAGCAATATTAATTACCAGAAGAAGCATTATTGATACTGCTATGGAAGTACCGAATGATTCAAGAGGCCCCGAGAATGAAAGAAAACATAATATAGTAAACTCCGAAATGAGACCAGTATGGACGTTCCCTACATTACGTCAACAATTACCTATCGTTACTTCAACCAGTACTGAAAACCAATCAGAAGTCTAAAGTTGTCCCTATTATTCTGTATAAGTACCAGTACAACTCGACGTGTATGAACTGCCATCTAGGCATTAAGGATTATACTTATTCAAACTGTAAATATGATTCTACTTCTCAAACTAGCGCGTTCAACAATAAGTGAACAGAGGGCGACACTTTGTTCGAAAAGATTTTATGTTACTACAGACTTCAAGTGCAATAAACCGGTGGGAAAGCCGGTGGGAAAGCGGTGATAAGGCCTGAGTAATACAATGGGGACGCGAAAATTTAAAAAGCGCAGACAAAAAAAAATGTGATTATTGGATTGAATGAACTTTAAAACGTGACGGATAAAAAGGGCGTTGTTGGTGGTCCAGACCCAGCAAAACTTATAGACAGTGACTGACCTGAATGTTGATAAAGGTTTCCGTGGGAAAAAGACGCTAGAAATGAAGTGCTGAATTAGGCGAAAAAGTGAAAAATTTGCGATATTTTACGGTAAATAGTGCCGGAAAATGGGTGAACAAATTAGTTCTCAGCTGCGAATGTACGTGTCGGGTCGAGAAAATAAAATTAAAAGTAAAAAGCATCATGGATTTTGAGCCATTTTTACGGTATGTGAGGCACCTTAGTTTCCCGGAACAGCGACCACTTCTTCGGGAAACTATATCCGATTTAAGGGAAGAGTTTTTCCTATTAGGGGCAGACGCGCCGTGTCACCCCCGTTTGTATCATCTGCGGGCGCGAAATAGACTATTTTCGGTGCGGGTGCATGATGATCTTCTACTGGTCTATCGTTAATGGAGAAGCAGAAGTTCCACCGTGCGACTGTGTGATCTGCAGTCCAACAGATCGCGTGTTTCCGCCTCTGGAAGCTTACCCGGATGTACCTGAGGTACTGAGGGTCCAGCCACCACCAGTTCCAGCGGTCCAGGAGCTACCTCGACATGTGCCTAGACCACCATCCCCTAGGTCACCGCCTTATACTCCGCCGCCACTACAGGAAACGCTCCAGCTGGATGCTATCCCACAGGAATTCCTACCACATGCTGAAAATCAACCAGCCGTTCAGCAAGAAGTCAATATCCTAGAGGCAGGAGAAATCTATGTGCCGCTACCAATACCTAGGCCAAGGTATCTGGAGGAGATGGAGGAAGACTACCATGAACGCATTGGCGGGTTACTTATGAACTGGCTGGATGGCCATGTTCTCGACCTGATATACGAGGACCCATGATGAGAGATCAATGACTGCTCATTATATCCTTTTTAAGTATATTTATAGATTTTGGCAAACCCATCTTAAGTTAGATAAACTAGTTTTTTTAAAAATATATTATGCAGGTACCTAGGAAAAGTCACCTTTTCACCTGTATATATTTTAAATTAATCATTTCAAAAGATGTTATAGGAATGAAGATTATTTTTAATATTTTTATTTAGGATTAGCTCTAAGTCAATTAACAATCAATGAACTCTTATCTGTTTAATTGTCAACGTAGCGTGTTATATTATCAGGTATAGGAGTCACGAATGGACCACACATAAACAACACTCGTGCAAGGACGTATTGTTAGATTATTAAAATACGAGGGGACTGTAATTAATTTATAATGTTAAAGAAATTTTATCATTTGGGACAAAATTTCTTTTAGGGGGATATTAGGAATGTAGCGGCCTACAGGCCTAATAGCATTCGTTACAGATAATTATGTACGTGATAGACAGTGCAGTAAAATAATATTGAATTTATACTATGGTATCAAATATTGTAGACCGGGGATAAAATATTCTAAAATGTCAAGAGTCAATTAAATCAAAAGTCTTCCAAAATTCTGTAACCTAGACCGTACAAGAAAGAATATTCTAAAATAACAGTGGAAATTATTTTAATTGAACTTAAATTGAAATAGAATAAACCTCAAATGAAAGTGTCAAATATTCAAAGTAAATAAACTCACCATTCAAGTCGAGACGCAGCAAAAGAAAGAACGCGCGCGACCCGCGTCTGCTTGCTGGCAGCCGTCTCCCAGTCTCCCCTCTCAACTAAAGTTCCAACCCATCAGAATACTCAGAAACCAGTTCGCACAGGATTACCGCTGACGTGACTGTCTGGTTTTTATGACCATGAGAACCGAAACAAATGCATTCTTCGTATCGTTACAAATTGCTACAATGAAATACGATTTATGTGTCTACGTACTAAGAATGCGCGCCATTAGTGTCACGTGCATCCGCTCGAGCTGTTATTTATGGTCTGGGAACCACTTAACTTAATTATAAGGTCGTTGAATTGTATAATTCTTGGTAGTTTTAAGATAAGGATATTTTAAGGAGAACTGTCACATAAACTTTACTTCGAGTTGTGCAAGCTGTGCAAAGTAAGCTCGTTTTTAGAGTGGTACTAAGAACTGACGGTAATAACAGTGAGTTATATGGCAGTTCTGTCACATAAATATGTTTTAATGGTACTTAATTAGCGTTTTCCGTAGGACTATTATTTTTAATGTTACAAATTTCTTATGAAATTGCTGACACTACTGTCTGGAAAAGGGTGGGAAAATCCTAAGACATGTCAACCTAAGCATAAGTTTTACTATATAAACCGACGCGAGTGAGGTTCAAAAAGAAGAGAAGTCAGACTAGAGTTCAGTGCAGACTTCAGTAGAATTCAGACCTTCAGTTGACAGTAATATTCAGACATTCATTCAGTGAACGTTTAGTGACTAAACAGTGTTAATAGAAGTAAATGGTCACATGTCTAACAAAGTTTATTAGTTAGCATTTTAGTAGCTTTAACCTAGATAAGTGTCTTTTTGTGAAACTTGATTGTGTGAAGATATAGATGATGGGTTTGCATCTACAATAAATAGGTTAGTGAAATACTTGTAAACTGAGACATTTTCGCCCGTACTAAGAAATGCTGACAATAAACGTATTATGTAGAACTTTATGATATTTACTTTCAATCACCGCTCGTAACTACAAGGCCGTTGTAGGTCGATCATTGGAGACATACGATACCTTTAGATGATAGGATTTATTTTTAACAGTGTTTATATTGATATCATGACCCAACAGGCCGGCAAATAATACCCAAGGTCCCGAACCCACTAAATAAAACTTGTAGGTCTTCCCATGTGTGAAAATTGATAGATAGGCCAACATAGAGTAAGCTAGATAGCTTTAATAATCTGACGACATGGGTCGGCTATTACACAGGGAATATCGCGTTTTGAATGGAAAATGCGCAAACTTTTAGAGTGCGCCTTTGCCCGTTTTCACGTGTATAATATGCAGTAATTTAAGGTGCGATTGTTTGCACCAATATTTTAATAAGTTATTTCGTTAAGAAGAATAATTTGATGGTGGAATATTTAAAAAATAACTTTAGGTCTTTTGATGTTGGATAAAATATTGAAGTAAAAGTGTGATATATTTTCTGCAAACAAGAACAGAAGAATGAACTCTACATTTAAGCACTCTACATACTAAAAAAACCTTTTTGATGTTCTAAAAGTTTTTCTGTAGGAAATGTAAAATTAAAAGAATAAATAAAATATGTTTTACCTGACGATTTTTTCAGGCGTACCTAAACTATTCCTCGGGCCAAAGGTCCTTGTGATAGTTGCTTTCGCCTTCCGGGCGTTAAAGTCTACTTAACGCCTTGGTACATAAATAACTATTAATACCTTCAAAAGACAATTAAACCCGCTAACAGCAACATAAATCTCAATAAGAAATTTTAATATGACTTATGACGTCACTGCGCGCTCCGTAGGAATTTGTAACGGCTAGATATTTTCTAGTGTCATTATTATAACATGCATTTATATTAAATATTCAAACTGCAATCTTGCTTTAATATAGTGGTTGCAGCGAATCCTCGCGCCAGATATGTCAAGTGTCACGTGACATTAATGACTTGCCTGCTTATTTGTGGTTATTTATTTTGCCTAGGTGTGTATGACATTCCAGGACCGTACTACAATAGTACGTACGTTTATTTTAAAAATGAAACGAGTCTATTTATATTTTTAAATACATCTTTTATTATTTATTATAGGGAATAAAACACAACACATTGTATTTTTTTGTTATTTATTTATTCAAATATATAAAATAAAGTCATTATTTTATAATTACATGTCTAGTAGGTTACCTCTATCTTCACAAAAAGATAGGAAGTACGCATCTACATGCATGTCCATCTTTACCTACTGTAAACTTTATACAGTGTGTCTATACACATGGACTTAACTATACCTGTAAAAAATTGTATCTTCAATTTTTCGAAAAAGTCATCCTTGATCATTTCTTTTCCCTGTTATGTAAATACAAGTCACTTGGAAAAATTTCCATGTTTTTGTACCGGATGCAAAAAAAAACATTTTTGAAAATAACTATGGACCTTTTCTAAGGAAAGGTTATTGTATTAAAAAACTAAATATACGGTTTGCTTAAAGGTTGTTCACTCTTGTTACCTCTGTTTTAACTTTAATGTTCAATAGTAACTTATAAGCGTATAGTATCATAACAAGCAAATTCTATATGCACCCTTCTTTTGTATACGTAGGCTACATATACTGCAAATATGTAGGTTACGTAAGTCATATATGCAAAAAACTAATAAAATGGGTATTTCGACCTTCCCCATTGAGATTTCGGGAAAGGTAAGAGTAAAGAGATACGAAGTCGGTTAAATTGGGACAATTTTGCGATTCGGTTTTTAGTTTTTCCTGACTTTGTTCGAAGAGATGTCCAAAAATAAATTTCACTTTCTCATTGCCACTTTTCATTCTCCCCAAGATGGCATTTTATGAACGAATGAACAATATGAGCATGGTCGTCGTTATTACCCATTATAATTAAACGATCCACTGCCGTTTTAATAAAATCAAAACGTGATACAAACTGCTTGCCAAGTAGTTTGAAATTTGAAATTAAGTGATAAAAGTCCAAGTAATCATACCCAAGCACCAGTGGTTTGTTTGTTAGTTCTCTGCAAAAAAATGTGCAGATATTTTCTACTTTCCCAGCTAACCAAACTGTCTACATTCAAGTCGCCACACAAAAGTATTACCTGATATTTAACTGAAACAAATCTCAACTCGATCAGAAAGAAATGAAACATCTAGAAATTTTTTTATTAATATTAAAATTCACCTTAGTTTCTCTAACGGTGGCATCAGCTGAGGTAGAAAGCAGACAATAATTATGCTCCATAATTATTATTTTCGCCTAAAAACAGATAAATGAAAATATTAACCTATAAATTTTTCATAACGTGACAAGTACTTACTGTGGTTTACCAGATACACAAACAACTCAATATGTAATTAATCAAAGTTTTCAACACAAAATAAACACTTCTAACACGACGGAAATACACTTTTAAACGTATTAGCACTAATCAAACTCGTATTTGGTTAAGTCCCCAAACAGCTGATCGATGACATATTAATGATGTCAACTGTCGAAAAAGCTTGAGGATTCGCTGCAAATACTATACTAATAATAATAATATAAAAATGTGTTTTAAATCTCTAAAAAAATTAACTAGATTCAAATCGCTGTCGCAATTTTTTTTACACGTTTCGGCCTCTATAGCTCTAATCAAGGCGTTTTATGGTATTTTTGCAATCGGGCTTTTCAATTGGCTGATGACATTTTATTTATAAATTTAAAATAAAGTAGTTTGACAAAGGAAGACAATTAAGGTCGAGTCGTTCAATCCTCTGTGGCTTTGGTTGGATTTTTCTTAGAGGCCTACTTAATTTCTCGAGCAAAGCATCTTCTGTGGTTATAGCCTATGAAGAAAAAAGGTGTGGTTAAATAGTTATATATTTTTTGGTGGTTAAGTTGAATTGTTTATGCATGAGATTTAAGATCTAGCTCGTTATCTTCCTGTTTCTGAAAGATCTTTCCATAAAGGCAGTTTGTTATTATAAATATTAAATATGGATTCCTGTTTACTTAAAGAAGTGTCCACATTAAACAAGTCGGCCGAGAATTTTTCCGGAGTTCCTGCTAGTGAAGAAGGTACAGAACAAACCCCGAATCAAAACTGTTCCGCCGTAGTAGAAAAAGGAGACCCCAAAGAGTCGAGTGCTGCAACACCAGACATTGAGCACGCTTTTAATTCATCGATTAAAGAGGAGTCAGAAATGGTTGATTATAAAGTTCAAAATCTTCCCCTCGAGGTTCCCCAAAATCTATATGCCAATGAATTTATTCATCAAGGACGTAAATTCACAGTCGGCTTGGAAAAGCCTAAAATAATTAAGCAAGATAATATTATTATGCAAAATTTAGGCTCCCATATTAAAAGGAATTCTAAATTATTTTTATGTTTAGAAAATCTAAAAGTAATTGATAAAGATGGGAATCTTATTGTTGATAATATAAATTGCCTTCCTGATTCAGCCTTAAAGCGGTAAGTTTAATGTTTCTTAAAAAGTAACCTATTAAAAGTTTCCTCTAGAAATACAGGAAAGTGAAAGTTTATTTTCGAAAATAAGCCATAATTTGAAAATGCTTCAATGTATCAGCAGTTTATAAATGAACCTTTAGAACCATAAGCAACCTGTGATTTATGTTGGTATTTATAAAGCGACTTTACTACCACAACAGTAATTCACCTGAAGACCACTGGAAATGTTTACCAGTCGAAACGTTGTGTTACAAAATAAATAAAGACAACGGAAGTTCATCAAATCAAATCACAAATGTCTTCTTGTCTTGGTTGATAAAATTCATTATAAGAAAAAATAAATATCGGGTGATGGTATCCAAAATAGCTGCTCATACAACCACCACCAAATACACCTATCATCATAAACCTGGCTAAATGCTGCCATGTACTATGCCAGGGGTCGGCAACCTTTTGAGACGGAAGAGCCAAAAGTTATAATTTATACAATCTCTCAGGTTTTAAAGAGCCACTAAAGGCCGCAATTTGATATCGAAATAGACACATCTTGACATCGAAAGAGCCGCAGGTTGCCGACCCCTGTACTATGGCGATAAATTTAGAGAATTTAGAAGCATTATACTTCAATTTGAATGTATAGGAAGCCAATCAATTCAATAATGTCGGGAAGTTTTAGAAATACCCGAACTTGCACATAATTTATTATTATTATTATTGGGTAAAGTTAGGCGGCCATGCCGTTAAAACCTATTTCTCACAGAGTCTACAGTACTAATTTTGTGATTTGTACAAATCATAGCGGTTTTTAAAGTAGTTGGTTGTATCAGCAGCAACACAGTCATTGGGTAGATTATTCCATTCTCTGTATACTCTGTTAGATATGAAGTACTGTCTACAAAGTTTTCTGAAGCGGTCTCGAATCAACTTGAAATTATGCCCTCTTAGTCTATGGTCTGAATTCAAGGAAAAGAAGTTAAGATCCACTGAATAATGTCCATGTAGTATTTTAAAAGTTTCTATTACATCCCCTCTGAGTCTTCTTTGTTCCAGTGAAGTTAAGTTTAGTATTTTTAATCTTTCTTCATATGTCATATTATTATGTGCTATAGTGGGAGCAAGCCTGGTGAGTCGTCTCTGAGTTTGCTCAAGTGCGTGAATGTCTTTAGCAAAGTATGGGTTCCACACTGGAGCTGCATAGTCCAAGATAGGTCTTATATAGATTTTGTATATCTCTGCAAGCAGCTGTGGAGACATGTTTTTAAAGGTTCGTGATACCATATACGAGATAGAGTTTGCTTTTTTAATAATGTTTCCCACATGAACTTCCCACTTGAGATCTTTGGTTATTGTTATTCCTAGGTCTTTTTGACTCTTCACAGATTTTATTACTTCCCCCTTAAGAGTATATGATCTTTCAGGGTTGTTGAAGCCGACGTGGAGGACACAGCATTTTGTTTCATTCAAATGTAAATCCCACTTGGTGCACCACTGTTCTATTTTAGCCAAGTCTCTGTTGAGTAGGTCATAATGTGTAGAAGGGTTATTGTACAATTTCGTGTCATCAGCAAACATTGACAATGGGGAACTGATGCCAGTTGGTAAATCGCAGGTATATAAATTAAATAGTATTGGAGCCAGGACTGAACCTTGTGGTACTCCTATAGAGGTCTTGAAACTGTGTGATGACATGCCCCCAACTCTGACAACGCTAGTTCTATTAGTTAAAAAGTCCTTTATCCAATTTAGAAGATTTCCACCAATTCCATAATGTTCTAGTTTCAGAAGCAATTTGTCATGAGGCACAAGGTCGAAAGCGCTCTTGAAGTCCAGATAAAGTATATCTACAGGTTCTCTTTCATCTAATGATTTAGTCCATGAGTTTACACATTGCAGAAGATTAGTGGATGTAGAGCGACCTGGGAGAAACCCATGTTGGCATTGAGGAATAATGGAATTTTGTATAAAGAAATTTGTGAGGTCCTCTGTAATTAATTTCTCCATGAGCTTACCTGTCGGTAGTTTTTTGCATTGAATTTATCACCTTTCTTATAGATTGGAATAATGACGGATTTTTTCCATTCTGCTGGTATTTTGCCTTCTTCCATTGATCTTTTCATTAACTGTGTTAAAGGTTTTACTAGGGATGGAGAATTTTTGATGAAGTTTGGGTGGA
Source organism: Barypeithes pellucidus (assembly GCA_963991005.1). NCBI lineage: Eukaryota > Metazoa > Arthropoda > Insecta > Coleoptera > Curculionidae > Barypeithes > Barypeithes pellucidus. Next base: position 13,924,453 of record OZ022564.1, on the reverse strand, counting down.
TATTATCTGGTCCTGGACTACTTTCCGATTTTAACTCCCTTATTGCTTTTCTTAGCCTATCTTCTGTTATTTCTGATGTCGTGAGTGTCATAGGTGGAACTAATCCTGGCGGAGTAGGTATAGTAGGAGTCCTCGTGGAAGGAGGTCGGTAAAATTCCTGTGCAAATATATTAGCCACTAGATTGGGATCGCTTACTAGATCATTGGTTTCATTTCTCAACACTGGGGTACTAACTCTAGAGTTTAGGCAGCTTTTAATGTATCTAAAAAAATTCTTGTTACTCTTACTATTTACAAGGTCATTTTCATATTTCGTTTTTGATACTCTGATTTGGGTGTTGACTTCATTAGTGATAATTCTATAATTTCCATAGTTTTCATCAGTATTTGTAGTGCGATATTTGTGCCAAAGCTTTCTTTTCCTGTTAATCTTTTTCTTTATTTCTTTTGTTATCCAAGGCTTCGATTTTCCCTTGGTTTCTTTGAAGTCTGGTACATAATGTTGTACACAGTGATCAATTTCACGAGTAATGTGTGTCCACCATTCATCAACTGAGCCCCCTGGCCAGTCTTTATTGCTTAGGTAGTCATTTACCCTTACGTAATTTCCGCTTCGGTAATTTTTGATTTTCTTCGTTTTTACTTGATCTATATTCATTAAGAACTGGGACTTTGCAATTATGGTAACATGATCGCTGGATCCCACTGGAGGTTCTAGTTGAATGTTTGAGATAAGATCGCGGTCTGAAGTAAGTAGAAGATCCAAGAGGGATGATCTGTTGTTTATTCTATTCTTAAAAGTTATTTTAAATTAAAATCAGAGTATTCAATGTTTTTAAAAATTTTGAAGCTGCAACAAATAGTATTCCAGGATCTATTGGTCAAACAATGGAAGAGAAATTGGTTCAGACTATCTCAATTTACTTTTGTTCCACATTGTTGTTTTTAATGAATAATTCAGAATTAGATACATTACAAAAAAAACAAAATAAGGCTCTGAGAATAATACTGGGATGTAATAAATATACTAGACGGTCTGTTATGTTAAATTCTACAAACCTTTTGAGTGTGAGACAATAACATATAATACAATGATATTTTGTGTATAAAATGTTGAATCACCTGGTACCAGAGCATCTCATAGGTAATTGCAGGTTTGTTAGGGACATACATACATACAATACCCGTTCAAGAAATGACTTTTATTTGGATAGAGTCAGAACTAGTTTTAGTCAGAATAGTCTGTTTTATAAGGGGTTGAGGCAATACAATGAGCTCCCTGAGCATGTTAAGGGTAGTGACAGTTTACTAAGTTTTAAAAGGTCATGTAAATCATATATTAAACAACACATCAGAATATAACAGTGAATTGAGTATCTGAAAAATTTTGCAATTGGGTAATTGTCATGGCACTTGCATGGTTGGGTAACTGGTGCTTAAATTGGAAATTTTTTAAATTGTTATTATTGTTTTTATTATTATTTGTAAAATTATAAATATGTAACAATGCTAGCCGTGTGCTATTAATAGAGATGTAAAATTACCGGTAATTTAAAAATCGGTAATATTACGCAATATTACGGTAACATTGGTAATTTATAAAAAAACAGCTTTTTAAGTAATACAAGTTTTTTTTATTTCAAAGCTGTAAAAACATTACGAAAAACAATAAGAACGTTTTTTTAAACTAGTCAGAGTCAGAATGGACTACGTAATAGAGTGGATAATTGTAAATCATCCTCATCATCATCCCCAACCTCGTCATCTGATTCTTCTTTCTCTTTCGTTAATTGAGTCAAGTCTATAACTTCGAAACCGATATCTTCTTTTTCTATTTCTTCCTCAGTATCTTCTACTATTCTCGATGATCTTCTTTAGTAAATTATAATTGTGGGCAATATAAGTTAGTGCTTCCATAATAAGATCTACTTGTGAAGAATACTTTGGATGACGCCTTGCAGTTTCATAGATGAACTCTGTTGCAATTAAATTTTCAGCTTCAGTTAACTTCTCGCCGCGTTGACTTGGTTCTAATAGGTAAGCAGCAAGATGAACGGGTTTTAAAGTTTTAAACATTTATTTTCTCGTTTTTCAAGAATTGAACACATTTTCTGGTTTTCACACATAGTAATAGATAAATTTGATACTTTGTCACGTAATATAGACCTTATTTCAAAAAAGCAGATAAACTCTTTTGAGATTGTTGGCCCGTTAGCTTCAAAAATCGTTATCCACTTAGACATTGGCTGGAACAAGTCATAAGTTGCTTCTATTTGCAACCAAAATTCGTTTTGAAGAAGAAGTCTTACTGTATTTGATGAAAGAACATCAGAAATATCTAGGCTATCATCAACTGCTAAACTTTTTAATGAATGTTTAGTCTCTAAAAAGCTTTTTATACAAGAAACAAAGGAACCCCATCTTGTTTTCACCGGCAATTTTAAAGAGATGTATCGCCCCGTTTTGTTCAACTGGATTTTTTCAAACCTTGCATGTAAAATCTGCGAATTTTTCAACTCGGATACAATTGAAATTATGTTCTTTTTAAAATTGGAAAAATGGTCTAATTTCAAGAAGTCTTCAACCAGAAGGTTTAGACTGTGGCAAATACAACTATAATTAGTAATGTAATCGTACTTGCTGCTAACTATTTCACGAGCCTTTTTTATGTTAGCTCCGTTGTCAGTGACAATAGCTAGAAAATTTGAAGCTCCCAATTCTTCCAACACTTTTTCAATTTCTGAGGCCAAAAATGTTGCTAAATGTCTGTTATCTTCGGTATGTATTTTGCCAGAATTACCGTACTTTTGAGGTACGGTCCGGGCTTCAGACCGTAAACCGTACTTTGAGTGAAAATACCGTAAACGTACGGTCAGGACCGTACTGTTGGCAACCCTGGGTATTCCCCGATAAATGAGAGTATGGAGCGGGGAAAAAAACAATATTTCCAATGTTACCGATCTTGCGGTAATATTATGTAATATTACCAAAATTACGGTAACATTACCTCGGTAATATTACCCTTTACATCTCTAGCTATTAATAAAGATTATTATTATTATTATTATTATTAATATACTGATATATCTCATGGTTGCTTTTAAAATTCAGCAATAAGCATAATGCTTAAAATCCGCTTCCTAGTTATCACATACGTTTATTTTTAATGTCGTTCCAGATTTCAGGAAAGTAGTCTTGAACAAGAAAATGTTCGGGTAAAAGTTGAAACCAATGACGAAACGGAAACGCATGAAATTGCTTTAAAAAATTGGAAGATTAAAAATGAAACGATAGACATTAAAGAAGAGCTGGAAGAATGTGATACCATCAGGTGAGTACCTACCGAGTTTATTTACTTATCCCCATACAGAAAGTTTCATTTTCGAGTTTTTTTTGTACAAAGTTTAAAAATTGCCAATTGGGAAAGAAATTGGGGTTCTATTATAACACGTCACGATTTTGTGTTTTTTATTAACTTCAATAATACTTACTTGCTTGCAAGATGGAAGGGGTTGGGAAAAAATCACGATTTAAAAAAAAAATCAAAAATGCGATTTTTTTTATTTAATTCAGATTTTCTTGATTTCATAATAATAATACTTTCATTGTCATAAAATACATTCACTAATGAATATTGACAACGCCAATTAAATACAAAAAAAAAGAATCCAAATTTAAATGAAAACAAAACAATCTTAAAATACAAACAAACATTTTTGTTAAAAGCAAAAAAAAATATTACAAAATACCAATGTTAATGTTAAAAACAAATCAGAAACAAAATAAAAAGCACAATGTCAATAAAACACGTCAATAATAAACCCAAACAGAATAGGAATATTTGTTGTTTGTCAAAAAAAGTCATAGAAATCATTGATTGAGTAAAACTCAAAATTACTTTCAAAGAAATTGATACTCGGAATGGCCCTTATGTTATTCGGTAAAGAGTTATATACTTTGACACAGCTCATGAGAGAACCCTTATGAGAAAGAGATGTCCGGTGAATAGGTGTAACCAAATTGTTTCTACCCCTAGTTAGAATATTATTTGAAATAGTGTTCGGAAAAACCGATGCTTGTAATAATCGAGTACTTGATACTCGAGCGATTTTAATAATCGAGTGAATCGCTTCAAATTCCAATTCACCAAGCGATGACGTCACCGACTGGTCGGCCGGCAGCCTAGCCGTTTACACGTGATCAGGTAGGGTATTTAGCATGTAACTACGGGTGGGCATAGGTTTAGCTAAAAAATTATAGTAGCCACCAAAAAAATTCCAGAAATTTATTTATTTGTGAATAATGAATTTTTACCACGTGTCTCTGTACCAAACAAGAAAAAAACTGCAAAAAATCACCCTAACATGTATTTATTATTCGGGTTCATTCTTGTGCTTTTTTAAAACAAAAAATTTACCAAGAATTAATTTCTCTTCACATCTTTCTCAATCTACGCGCATAAAATAAGTAGATATAAAATGGCTTGTCAAATTCTTCCACTTTAAATTACCGAGTGGCCACTGTGTGCTCTTCAAAAATTTAGGCTTAGTTACGCGACTTAAAATAAGAAAATAGGTGATTATTTTTTTTTAAATTCATGTTTATAGTTACCTAAAAGTTCCTGTTTAAATTTAAGAATGTTTACTTTTGGTTACCAAAAAATTTGTCGATATAGGGTAGAGTGGGGGAATACCGGCCCCTTAAGGAAAATATTGAATATCTCGGAGATTTTATGATTTAAAGGAGAACTGAGAGGTTTAAATAAAAGATAACATGTACGGGAACAAAATATATAGTAATTATAAATGAAGAAAAATAGTTGTAAAAAACATAGAATTTTAAAAAATATATGAGTTGGCCGGTATAACCCCACGGCTTGGGGGTAATACCAGCCAGGGGCCGCAGTTACCCAAAATTGTAATCACTGGCAAAAATCGCACACATAAGTTTTCTTTCTTTTTCAATTGTACATTCCTTGTGAGCCCATCCAGAACAATTTACACATCTTAGCCAGAGTTCCCTATTTTTCCAAATTATCCGCAAATAACGCAAATGTCCTCGGTAACTTCGGCGTCTGAATCCCTTTTTTTCTCATCGCAGTCATGGTAGGCTACCTTAGTTTTCTTCCTAAGCTTTCGACCGTATTAAAAGTGGGGCAATAAACACTCTTACTCACAGGTCAGTCCGCGCTACTGTACAAAATTTCACCCAGATTCAATGGCAATGTTGCCAAACTTAATGTAAAACTGAAATATAAATTATAAAAATTAATCACTTTCTTGTAATTATGCCATAACTAAAGAGCGGGACATCCAGGCACATACATAATCAGTTTTGTTTTTCATGGGAACACTCCTGGAAACACTTTATGCTTGAAACATCTTAGATTTTGACAGCAACACACAACATAATAATGGTGAAACAGAACCGATAGTTTTTTTGAAAATACACTATCAGATTATTAGACTTTACAACACGCGACGCGACAAAATTTGACTTGATCCGACATTCCATCTTTTCTGTCAAACGGCAGCGTTCAGAAGAAACTACCGGTCTTAAACTGAGCAATTTAATTCGTAAACCGCGTAAACCGAAAGATATTACATATTACAACACAACGACCCGAACAAACACCTGCAAAACCGACCGGATTGCTTGGGTGTGTATTGGTGATAAAACTCAATAATATGCCGACGCTGTCTGTTTTATACTGACAGCCCGCAGTCGCTCCGCCCGCATACACTCATATAAGAACTAGAGCCTAGTGTGTGACAAAGATGGGGTGAGATGGCAGTGTAGCCTTTGTCATTTCGTAATTTTGAGATTTGAACGCAGGGTTGTTCCAGAGCGTACTTTTGTAGCGACTGCGGGCTGTCAGTATAAAACGGACCCTAGCAATCCGGTCGGTTTTGCATGTGTTTGTTCGTGTCGTTATGTTGTAATATGTAATATTTTTCGGTTTTTATTCGTGTATCTTGCCACTCCATAAATAAACTATGAATATTGTTTTTATTAACGAAACTAATTTGCTTATTTTAAGACCGGTAGTTTCTTCTTGACGCAACAGCTGCCGTTCACAACGTCAACAAGTCAAATCTAATAATCTAATAGTGTCTTTACAAAAAACTTAAAATAAATAATTCTCTTCCACTATGTGTTGTTCAGTGTTGCCGTAAAAATCTGTGTCCCGCATAAAGTGATCTAATGAAAAAGAATAAACAACTAATTATGTATGTGCCTGGATGTCCCGCCCTTCAGTTATAAGATAAATACAGGTAAGCAATTAATTTTTATAATTTATATGCAATTTCAGTTTTACATTAGTTTGGTAAGAGTTTTTTTCCTAAAACTTATTTTTTTATAGAAATTATGAAACTAATAATTGTTTTTAAATAACTAAAGGTAAGAGAGTATTTGTATGTTAAAGAGTTTGAAAGAAAGATTTTTTTTTCCTGTGCTTGTGACGAATTTGAAATTTGTGTGTGATATTACTATTATTTGTTTTGCAAAACGTTTTTCGCCGTCGGTTTTCTGGAATCATATTTGTGCATAAATGATAGAATGAAAAATTGTTAAAATTATATTTTTTTTTAAAAGATTTGCCCTGTAGATATGACAACATCGGCCGAAATACGCTGATGTATTTTCACATTGCAGACCTTTTATTTTGTTGATTGGCTCCGTCGTCAGTAGCGGCCATGTAAATTTTCAGATTTCATATAAAGTGTATATTTCGCTTAATAATTCATAAATATAATAAAGTCATTTCCATAATACCCTTATTATACCCGTATTATACCCGTATCGGTATCGGCAACAAAATATCGGTGTTGGCGGATTGGTATCGGCAAAAAGACCGTATCGGCCGACCACTACAGAAAAGCATCAGTTATTAATATTTTTTTATCCGCTATAAGTAAGAATTTAAAAATGGTGTAGGTAAAAGTACAAAATTTAGAAAAGTGAAAAATTCCAGTTGGTTTTTGTTAATTATCTATAAAATCTTAGCCTCTTTTCTCGCTATTCGTATATGCTACAGTTTTTTGGGCCCTATATGTGCAGTTGAATTTTAATCCTGTTTTGTTTTTGTTTTTTCTTTGCAGTATTTCGCCAGATTGTGCTGATAAAGATAATAAGTGTGAGAAGAAGTGCATGGCTGAGAAAAATGATCAATTTGGTGAAGAACCGTCACAGAAATGTAATATATCGAACTGTGAATTTATTAAACATCCTGAAAGTGATCACTGTAGCCATACAATAGTTCGAGGAATTGGGTTACCTGGACCCCCCACCAAAAATCAAGAAGAAGTCAAAATGTTCAAATGCAAAATATGTGACTATAAAACTAAAAAAAAATTCTATTTAAAGACGCATCTGCTTCAGCATAGTAACTCCGATGAGGTGAAGAAGTTTAAATGCGATCAGTGTTCTTATAAAACCATTTTCAAAAAGCGTTTAAACTTGCACCTCCTCCTACATAAAAATCGAGAAGGGATCGATATGTTTAAATGCAATAAATGTGACTTTCAAACTAAAGATAAATATTATTTAAAGACTCATTTTTTGCTTCAGCATAGTAACTCCGATGACGTTAAAAAGTTTAAATGCGATCAGTGTTCTTATAAAACCATTTACAAAAATAAGTTAAAAACGCACCTTCGTCGACATATGAATCCAGAAAAAATCGAAAAGTTCAAATGTGATAACTGTGACTTTCAAACTATAAACAAAAGTTATTTAAAAACTCATGGGCTTCTTCATTTTAATGCCGAGGAAGTGCGACAGTTTAAATGCAATCAATGTTCTTATAAAACAATTCTCGAAACGCGTTTAAAATCACACCTCCTCCAACATAAGACTCGAGAAGAAATCGTTATGTTTAAATGCAATAAATGTGACTTTCAAAGCAAATATAAACATAATTTAAAAATTCATCAGCTTCGGCATATTAGTCCAGAAGTCAATATGCTCAAATGCGATAATTGCAATTTTCAAACTATAAATAAACATTATCTGAAAACTCATCGGCGTTTACATAACAATTCAGTAGAGTTAACGACGTTTAAATGCAACAAATGTGACTTTCAAAGCAAATATAAACATAATTTAAAAATTCATCAGCTTCGGCATATTAGTCCAGAAGTCAATATGCTCAAATGCGATAATTGCAATTTTCAAACTATAAATAAACATTATCTGAAAACTCATCGGCGTTTACATAACAATTCAGTAGAGTTAACGACGTTTAAATGCAACAAATGTGACTTTCAAACTAAAGATGAATATTATTTAAAGACGACTCATCTGCTTCGGCATATTAGTCCGGAAGAAGTCGATATGTTCAAATGCACCAAATGTGACTATCAAACTAAATATAAAAAAAATATAAGGAGTCATCTGCTTCGGCATATCAGTCCAGAAGAAGCCAAAATGTTCAAATGCAAAATATGTGACTTTGAAACTAAATATAAAAATTATTTAAAGACTCATCTGCTTCAGCATAGTAAGTCCGATGACGTTACAAAGTTTAAATGCGATCAGTGTTCTTATAAAACCATTTTCAAAGATAATTTAAAAAGGCACCTTCTTCAACATATGAATCCAGAAAAAATCGAAAAGTTCAAATGCGATAACTGTGACTTTCAAACCATACATAAAAGTTACTTAAAAACTCACCAGCTTCTGCATTATAATCCCGAGGAAGTTCCACAGTTTAAATGCAATCAATGTTCTTATAAAACCATTCTCAAAACGCATTTAAAATCACATCTCCTCCGACATAAAAATGGAGAAGAAGTCGATATGTTTAAATGCAATAAATGTGACTTTCAAAGCAAATATAAACATCATTTAAAACCTCATCAGCTTCGGCATATTAGTCCAGAAGTGAATATGCTTATATGCGGTAATTGCGATTTTCAAACTATTAATAAACATCATCTGAAAACTCATATGAGTTTACACAACAATTCAGTGGGAAGCAAAGATGTTTAAATCTAATAAATGTGACTTTCAAACTAAATATAAAAATTATTTAAAGACACATCTGCTTCGGCATATATTAGTCTGGAAGAAGGCGATATGTTTAAATGGAATAAATGTGACTTTCGAACTAAATATAAACACAATTACAAACAACATTTAAACAAACACTTTCCTCAACATAACAATTCAAAAAAATACAGATATTATGTTACAATGCAATAGGTGTGACTTTCAAACAAAGCAAAATTTAAGTGCCTCGGCTACGGCGTAATTCTAGAGTAGGAATGTGACTTTAGGAACCCCTACAATAAGTTTAAGATGATGATAATACAAATAAAATTGATCTATATCAACACAAAACACATATCATTACTACATCATCTTTGCGGATGACACAACAATTTCGTGCAGTGACGAGGCTATGAAACAACCTGGAGTAGCCGTCTCGAGAGTTGTGACTCGGTTTGCGGCTAAAACAAGCTATTCCTCAATATTGCCAAAACACAGACAATTGTCATCTCACACGGAAAGACAAACTTAGTTAAATTTACTATAAAAGTAGTAAAAAATTAACCATAATTTATGATTCTATATGTGACTGGAATAACTTTCATTAAGAGCTGTCATTAAATTAGAGCAAGATTTTAAAAAATATGCCACTTTTTGGCAGACGAGGGTCATCAACTGATCAATATTTATTTTCGTGAAATTTTAGCCGTTACTTACGCCGGTATTAGACTGTCAAATATATTTGACAAAGATATTTTATAAAAAAATTTTTTTATAAAATTGTAATATCAGTTCTTTTATAAAATATTTATTTTATAAGAGATATTTTATAAAAGATAACAACAGACGATTATCTTTGATAAAAGATTTTATAGTTGATTGGTAATGGTAGTAACCTCATTTTCTGACAATAAGGCATAAATTTGACATTGACTGCGACTGGTATTGGTATATAATACGATGGCGGAAAATAAGTTTGTCTGATGCATTTCAACAACAAAATTGCTAATTTCGGAGTATGAAAGGTTCGAAATATTGTACAACCATCAACACCCGGATTACAAAAACCGAAATAAAAGACTGGATATATTTATTTATTTATTTTCATTTTTTGCCTTGCAAGTTTCTGGGATTATGCCTGCAAGGGTACATTGAGGTATACGACTGCTTGTACTGTAAACTAGCATAACTCTCTCCTGTTGCCATAAACCGAAGGGTAACCATAAGGCGTTCCTCAACGCTGATACAATTCCTTAAATGGGTATTCTGTCGGGATATCAATGGTGATATCTTTATAACAATAAAGTTAAATGTGTCCTCGTCAATTCTTAAATAGTTTTTATAACTCCTAATACCTTCAACTCGTAACTTCCGAAGGATATTGTGGTGGACACCCCTTAAATTACGTCTTGCCACCCAGGGCCTTACCCAAAGGCGCCTGGCTCTTTTTTTTGTTTTTTAATACTGAACACATTGTAATCACGGCAGCACTTAACGCTAGACAAGCTAATGCACGTCTGTCGTTCATTTTTAATTGTAAAAACGTGACAAGTTCCTTCAAAAATTGTCAAAGTTCTTTGACAGTGTAATACTAGTAAAAACTTTTATAAAAGAAATATTATCAAAGAAATGCTACAAAATATTTTATAAAAGATCTTTGTCAAATATATTTGACAAAGATCTTTTATAAAATTTTTCCTACGGCTAAACCTTCACATAAAATAGTGATTGCTTGACAACCTGTGATAAACGCAGCTCTTAACCTAAATTAGAAAAATATTTAGTAAACCATTTAATGAAAACCTTTTTGTAAAATTTACTAAAATCTTTTGTAAAAATTTTGACACATGGTATTCCCAAGCGGTCACCAATCCAAGTTGTAGCCTCGTTGGTTCTCCACCAATTATTTGTTACGAAAGCCGATATCCCAAGAATCCGTTGCATCTCGTTTATGTCTTTTATTCTTGTAAAAATATTTTAACAACACTGACATTTAAACTTAATCATTTTTACAATAAAAAATACTTAAATAATAGCCAGTGAAAGTACCATACATTTTAAAATATGTAATTACTGGAGTTTAAAATAAATTATTTTCACTAACAATACTAAACATTATTCGTTGTAAAATTTACAATATATTTTAGTATTTACTTGATTTAACTAAATTTATTAGAAATCCTAACTGTAGTTTCTTGTAAATTATGTTTACAATATTATTTTCGTACGAATTACTAATAAATTTTTTATTAATACTATATTTTATAGGAAATTTTACAATAAAATCTTTAGGTACTATAATAATTTTACTATTGTCTTTTTCCATGCACTGGCAACAGTGTCAATTCTTCCTTGTACTTACTCTTGACTTCCAGTTGTTAAAACAAATGACAACCTTATTTGTCTCTCTATCATTCTTCATAATCCTAAAATATTATTGTTGCCATCGGTATTTATTCTTGGAAACTCAAAATCTACAATAAATATACCTACATATAACGGTCAGAATTTAATCCCATTTTTTGGTGTCTAAAGAGGTGTCGATATAACCCGAGCTGCTTGCCCTTAAATTTTTTTAAATAAACTGCTAGTTTCTTACAGCCTTTACCTAATCAGTTACGTTTTTTTTTCGTCAGTCAGCCTTTCTACAGGGCGTCCAAATTTAAGTACGGTGGGCACTATTGCTAATATCCCGAACGGTAAAGGCCAATTTATAAACTTGACGTTACGATTGACAGTGCCGTTGTACGATGGCCGTAAAAAGCTGGATTTATAAACTTGACGTTGACGACAATAACATAACCTGTTTTTCTCGGCTTTTCTATATTTTTATGTAATTATATTACTTTTGGTGTTTATGTGATCTGAATGATACTATCAACAGTGTACTTTAAAATGGTTAATAAGATGATATAAGGGAAAATAACATTTACTAAATATGACGTCACAGGCAAACACGATTTTGATTGGCTGTGTAAACTTGCTACGACCGTCCACCGGAAAAAGATAAAATTGGTTTATGTTGGCCGTCAAACGGCACCGTCGACGTCAGATATAAATGGTTTTATGGATTTTAATATGTTTAAGCTATAACGGCACCGTCAAACGGCGTCGTCAATCAAAACGTCAAGTTTATAAATCCAGCTTAAGAGTTACGAGTCCGTTTAAATTAGAGAAAAAGTTCCATTTTTTATTGATCATTTATAAGTGTTGACAAATAAATAGCTTTTAGGTATTAAAGAAAATGTGAAAATTCTTCAAAATTTTTTCTCAAATATCTCGAAAGCCACTGATTTGATCAAAAATTATTATCTACCAAACGCACTTAACGTTTTCTCAAATTGACGTTTAAGTTATTGCTATTTTCAGTACGGACCTATTTTCCATATCTCCGTAGTCCAATTTGCAATTCAACGATATATCACATAGTATATTTTCTGATGAAATGCTCTTAATACGGTGCTGCCCATTGGTATTTATAGTCGGAAGCTATATATACCGATAAATCGGTAGGGTTGGCAACGTCCATAGCAGTGTTCTTCCTCTTCATAGATTTGCAATGGCCTCTCACTTTTCAGCATCAACCAATAGTAATAGTAGTCGAAGTACGTTCTATTCGAGGATTGCATTAAGGTAGGATATCTAACCGTCCCAATTTCGTCTGCCGTGCGCATGGTGAGTAAGTTTTAAATCTCTTATGGAAGTTTACATTGCTGTCATCGTTTTTAACTCTTTTTTGAATGTATTAAAACGTTTTAAGCATGTAATGATATATGAAATGAAAGAATAATATATGACGAGTATTTACGTATATCAATTTCATAGAAATATAACACACAAATACCACTAAAAAAAGAAAAGATATCAGAGAAATTTTTCGCGGCCATTTGAGCCGGCGACAATAGCCGAAGCATGCCGAAAGCTGCTCGCCGACCACTGCTGGTTTTGAAACAGTGTTGCCAGACTTTTACAATTGTAATAGATCCACTACTATTTAACATTCTTGTTGTGGGGCTCCCCATATGAAATTTATGTTCAATCTGGAGGTGGTCCCCCATCTAATAGGAAAGTAACGACCTTTTTTTCGTACTATTATTACTCTGACGCCGTTTTAATTAAAAGTTTTTACGTTTAGTGGTATGTGAAATGAAAGAATAATATCATGGTATTTAGGAATATTTATTTCATGAACATACAACAAAGATTAAAGCTAAAATACGACCTAATTATCTTTCCGCTTACACAACTGTATCCATTTTAATTGTTTGTTTTTATCTTTAGGAAAGCGGAAAAACCTTATATTTCTATTAAATGTCTTTGCCTGGTTATCCATATCACAACCGAACATAGCGCACCTCATTTTATGAAAATTAAGATATTTTTTTTAATAAACACAAGACTATAAGAAAACGTTCTGGTAAACTTACAAAATGTCCACCAAAAACTACGGCAACCATGCAGCAGTGTTGCCAGACATCCGTTATCGAAAGAAATAGAGTGTCGGTTCGAAACCTAATAGGAATAGTAAAAAACGGGTCAGAGTAAAAAGAGTACGAAAAAAAGGGTCGTTACTTTCCTATTAGATGAAATTTATGTTCAATCTGGAGGTGGTCCCTCCAGATTGAACATAAATTTCATATGGGGAGCCACACAACAAGAATGTTAAAATACTAGTGGATCTATTACAATTGTAAAAGTTTGGCAACACTGTTTCAAAACCAGCAGTGGTCGGCGAGCAGCTTTCGGCATGCTTCGGCTATTGTCGCCGGCTCAAATGGCCGCGAAAAATTTCTCCGATATCTTTTCTTTTTTTAGTGGTATTTGTGTGTTATGTTTCTATGAAATTGATATACGTAAATACTCGTTATATATTATTCTTTCATTTCATATACCATTACATGCATAAAACGTTTTAATACATTCAAAAAAGAGTTAAAAACGATGACAGCAATGTAAACCTTCATAAGAGATTTAAAACTTACTCGCCAAGCCACGTGATCATCGGCGTGCAATCATACCTATAGTTACTTGATTGCATTGGCCTTTAGTATTTTAGCCTTCTTTCCTCTAGCCTTCAGTCCATTTTTTTATTCTCAGATACAAGTCGCTCACTTTGAATATAAAACAAACGTTCGTTTTATATTTCCTTGCTAGCAGTTTAAAGCTCGAGAATAAAAGGAAGAAAATACAAATATGTGGTACTAACCTAACTTTTAGTAGTAAGTGTTTATTTATTTGTTCTAACAGTTTTTGTCTTACTAAATTTAAAATTGGAATCCTTCATTCTTTCTTGTACTACTATGTCAAGCCTACCGAAATTCGTTAAGTCGGAATTTGATGATTCTTTCCACGACTTACCTGATTTAATCAATTTTAACAATATTAAGCATGAAATGACTGAAGAAAATCTGATCCAAGCTACAAGTCCTACAGAGGTCGCACATGAGTACTCCTCAGTGTAAGTATTCTCACGTATAGGCAAAGTAAAAAGCAATTATGTCATCTAAATATAAAATTCATCAGTTTACGACTCAAAGATTATCAACCTATCCTAAACGCTGATAAAAAATAAATTCTTTGAAACATCCCATAAGAGATTAAAATCATTTTATCTATATTTATTTACCACTGGACTATATTATTTTCACAAACGTGGCTGCACTGCGAATTAAAACTACGCTAAAATGATAAGTTTAAGACCCCAGGGGACAAGTCAGACGAAAATACAATAATTTACACACAGCAAAGGTTCATGCTGATTGCATGAAACTAAATTTTATTCAAAAATGATGAGAAACTGGAAAAAGACATAATATTTTAATAAATCGATTTTCAAATTTGTACCTGGCTACAATAATCTATACTGCACTGTATGCTTTTTTGTTTTTATAAAGTATGTAATTTATATCTACAATTATAAAATTAAGATATTTTATATTCTGGCGATATAAGGAATATACACACTCGGTACCGTTAAAAATAGAAACATTAGGAACCAATCCAGCCAGAAATGACTTTGAGAAAAATAAAAGTGAAGAGTTCAACATAATAGAAGATTTGGATGACAATAAAGCTAGGTATGTACACTGCTGTGCAAACAAAAGTAGGACAGCTCATTGTCATTGTAAGTTAAGCTTATGTTGTAACTTGTCAAACAGACACAATTGTAAAATGGCACCAAAATTGCTTCCTCAAGGAAGGGTACAAATATCTTTAAATGTTCAAGAGGGCCTACCTATCAGACAAATAGAAGAAATTATGGGGAATATCAATAGAAGACATGGAAGTGGAAGGAAAAGAGTGTTAATTGAAAACAATGATATACGTTAAGCCATTTTGCAAGGCGCAATGACAAACCTTTTGAATTGTAATAATGCTCTTTTTAAATAATGATTTTTTTATAAAACATTGTTTTTTATATTTAGACCCAGAACTTTTAATTTCCTCATTGTTTGTTCTCAACGCAAGGCTTCTTTCTAATAATTTTTTTTTTGTTTTACACTTTAATGCTGATTAATTCTGGAATATTTATTTACCACAAACATTAAACTTACAAACATTAAACTTACAAGAAAAGATGTGAAGATAAAAAGTTGTTATTTCTTGTTCTTCGTCTTAAAAATATGGTATAAAAGAATGTTCTAGTCTAGCAGCATATATAATTTTGTAATCTAATTGTAATAATTAATTACCTGTAAAATTGTCCTACTTTTTTTTGCACAGCAGTGCAGCGCAGTACATAGGTACCAGGGCTTTCAAAATATTTGGAAAAATTTTGCGTTTAGGTTTTTATTTTTTCCCGCATTTGTTCGAAGAGCTGTCCAAAAATAAATTTGACATTCTGATTGCTACTTTTTATTCTCCACAAGGTGGCATCATTAAATCTTTGATCCGACGTTTCGTCTTTGTTTCACCATCATCAACTTAATCTTTTTTAATACGGTCCTCGATTTACTTCTTTAAATTATGAAAGAGGGTCGAAATCTATGTTTAGTGGTAAACACCACTTACTGTTTTCCGACATTTTGTTCCTTAAATTTACCATCTTCATTAAAATACCCCTAGTACCTACGTTCCTGTAATTTATGTTTGTTTCGAAGAAACTGAAAATTTTTAAATTACTATTGCTATTTCTGTCTTTAATTGTTATTGTTATTACGTACTACTACAGTTTTTTTTTCTCAAACTAATAGTCGTATCAAATTTGTACTTAGCGTAAGTAGAAGTAATTTATTTTACTAAGAGGATGCCGGAGTCAGTCAAAATCTGCGATTTGATCCCTGTTCATTTCGCGCTGTGTATGCATGAGGCGAATTGGATCTTCCCTTGCCGTTAGAACAATACGTCGAGCGTCCGCCCGTAATCGGTACGCTGACAGAAACAACGACGAACGAAAGAGACCGAACTTGATCGGGGTCTAGACCTCAATTTTTAGCACTGAAAAACGGAGTTTTCTCTTTTTATGAAAACGCTGCATTTAAAAAAAAAATGTTGAATAAAAGATTTAAGAAAACTTTCCTCGAAAAAAAAATTACTGTTTGTGACTTAAGTAAAAATGTCGCGCTTTCTAAAATAAGTAAAATGGGAATTCGTCAAAAGTTCTGTCAAGTTATTTTTTTTTTTATTTTTTTATTTTTTATTTAGCGATAGTACACTACAGAATCAAAAATTATAAATGGTGCATATCGTAAAACGATATAAACATTCCAACGAAAATAAGAAGTGAGAAAGAACACTGTCAATGTCTCTTTAATACCGCAAGACTAATTTTAAAAATATCACATCATCAGTGAAATGTCTGTTGTAGTTATTCAACTTCCTCTCCACAAAAGCGCTGCTATCATAGTTTGTTCTGTTTGTACGCTCAAAAAACAATTGGTTATGCCTGGTTATCCTCACTGGGACACGAAATGTAATTGAACGTAGCAGCCACTCACAGTCCATAAGACCATTGACCAGTTTGTATAAAAAAAGCAAAAGTGCTTTTCTTCTCCGATATTCTAGTGATTGCAAACCACACAAGAGCAGCCTCGTGTCATAAGGAACGCCATCATATGGGAAACGGAGCTTGAATATCAGATACTTTGCAAACTTATTCTGTACCCTTTCTAGTCTGAAAATATGGACTTGATAAATGGGGCTCCATATTACTGAACAATACTCCAGAACACTACGCACCAAACCGTTGTAGAAGCCTGTTAATTCCTTGGTGTTAAAAATATGCTTTGTGTGTATCTTTATGAAACCCAACAGCCTAAAACTCTTCCGAACAATGTTATCCACATGTATAACAAAAGATAAATCGCTTTGAAATGTTACCCCAAGGTCGTTAAAATTTGATACGACTTCCAAATTGACACCATTGGTACCATACCAAACCTTGCATTTCTTTACATTACGTTTCAGATGGTACTTTTTGCACCAGTCAATAAAATTGTCGAGGTCCCTCTGCATATGGTTGCTCCCCCGGTGAGAGAATGGAATAGAACTTTAGGTCATCCGCATAAATAGGGCAGTAAGACGACTTGAAACATTGCAGAACATCGTTTATGAAGATGATGAACAAAATAGGACCGATGTTCGAGCCCTGCGGAACACCCGACGTTACAAACACCTCTTCAGAAATCGATCCGCCCAAAGTGACACGCTGCGTTCGCAAGGTAAGGTAGGATTCGATCCACCTGAGATACGAACCACAGACACCAATATTGGAGAGCTTCTCTATGAGCAACTGGTGACAAACACTATCGAATGCCTTTGATAAATCGGTATAGATTACATCCACCTGCTCGCCTGCCTCAACTGATGAGACTAAAAAGTCATGATAGATGGCTAAATTGGTAGCTGTTGAGCGACCTTTATAAAAACCATGTTGCTCGTCTATAATGACGTATTTGTACGTTTCAAAAAGTTCCTCACCCAAGATTGCCTCGAATATCTTTGGAATAATAGACAGCAAAGAAATTCCCCTGTAATTCTCAATGTCCCCAGATTTTAATACTAGAATCAAATTCGAAAACTTCCAGACATTGGGAAAAATTTCAGCGTTAAATGATCTCTGAAATAATGTACACAGAGGCAAAGCAAAGAGACGAGCTACAAGTTTTCAACAAAAACGGGTGGACTCCGTCAGGACCACAGCTCTTAGATGTATCCATGTCCCTCAACTTAGCAAGAATTTCCCCCTCTGTGAATATGTGAGACGACAGCAGGCTGAAGAATTTCTCTGAATTTAGATTGCTGAGGTCAACGTTTTTGTGCACAGAATAACAGGACTGAAACTGCTTGGCAATGCATGGCAAGTTATCTTTCATAGCTTACCGCATCGGTATTTCTAGTATTCATTATAAATTATTATTGACCAAATTTTGGTGTGTATTTTGGGTTTGTTCGTGGGGCGTGGTCCATAACAAATTTTGCCTGCGGAAGGCTTTTCCTCCCGTTTGCTACCACTGCCGTACTGGGTTTTAAAGTTTATAAAATTACTCATTTTACTCAGTTTTAAAAGCATTAAGTCTTTATTTTGTGTATTTTGAAATTGCAGCCGTGCATTTCGACACAAACATGTGGACTCACACCAGTAATGCCCGAAACGCCGCTGTCAGATAATAATATTTATTGTTATTATCGAATGGAACAATGTCGAAGCTGCATTTATTTAATATTTCTTGCCATCTCTTTTCAGCGTAAAATGTTAAGTTTTAAAAATAATCCTGGGGTTAATAACCCTCACACTCAGATTACTACCCCGTGGCTGATTTTGGATGCTGCTTACAAATTTAGGGCCTATTTCCTTTAAGATTGTTGTGTGATATCACACATTTATTTTTAATGTCTATGTCTAGATGATTAATTATTCTTTTTCTTTCAGATTTCAGGAAAGTAGTCCTGAACAGAAAGGGGTTCGAGTAAAACTTGAAACCAATGACGAAACGGAAATGCATGAAATTGCTTTCAAAGACTGCGAGATTAAAAGTGAAGAGATAGACATAAAAGAAGAGTGGGAAAAAGGTGAAACCATCGGGTGGGTACCTAAGTAGCCACTTTATTTACTTCTCCCCATACAGAAAGTTCAGTTTTCGAGTTTTTTTTTCAAAGTTTAAAAATTCAATTTTTAAACAGGAATTTTATTAGAGTTCTATCTTATGTCCTATACAGGGTGTTCAGCCATCACCATTGGGATTTCGGAAACGGTAAGAGATACGAAGTAGGTTAACTTAGTGCAAAATTGCATAAAATTATGGGTCCAATAATATGCCGTAAAAAAATCTAAAATAAATACAGGGGCTTTCAAACTATTTGAAAAAATCAAAAATTTCACGTTTTGGATTTTATTTTTTCCCGACTTTGTTCGAAGGATGTCCAAAAATAAATTTCACTTTCTTATTGCTACTCTTTATTCTCCATAATATGGCATTATGAGATCTTTCATGTGACGTTTCGTCTTTTGGTCACCAATTTTTCTATAGAGTACCCATTTTATGAGTTTTTTTGCTTATTTGACTTTCGTAGCCTACGTAGGCCGAAAAATTGTGTTCTAAATTATGTTCGCTATGATATTATTGTAAGGTATAACACTGTAATGAGAAAAAAGGTACAATAAGATGCGCACCCCGGGGGCATTGTCGACCAAGCTACAAGGATGAAACCTACGTAACAAGAAAGCTTCAAAAAACTAGCCGGGTCCGAGATTGTGCCGCTACAATTGAAGCTTAAGCGCTACAGTTTTGCTTTTTTCTCGAAACGGGACCAACGTAACAAAAAAGCTACAAAAAGTTACGAAAAACCAGTTGGTTTTAACCTTAGCGGTTCCGCGGTTTTCTCGGACCCGGCTTAAGCTACATATGCGCGACCGGCGTAACAAAAAAGCTACGATCGAGCTACAAAAGACCCATCGGGTCAAACCCGAACAAGCCCATCGGGTCTTTTGTGGTGCCGCTACAGAGTGCCCGCCAGCTTGATAAAGTTTCGAGAACTGCATAAGTATTGTTTTTATCTACTCTTAAATTAAAGAAATCTACTCCATAAGTAAAAAATTAAAAATTCTAGTTTGGTTATGCCAATTATCGTGGTACAAATCCTCCCCTTTTTTCTCACTACTCGTGTGCTACAGTTTTTTGGGCCATATACTGGGTGGTTCGTCCGATCAGGGCCCATATGATAAACGATATACGATAAATCAATTTAAAGTATATTTCCCTAGTAATTTAGCAGTTCTTTACTACAATGTATTTTTAAAATGATAAACTAGGAAATACGAACCTGTATACACCAGCAAATAAATGATTAAAAATTTGTCAAAGTCCTCTTATGTTAGTGTATTATTTTATGTTACAAATACTATTTCCGCAGTGGTACCATAATTAAAAACGCTGTCAAATATGGACAAGTGTAAACCCAAAAACATTTAATTAATAGACAGAATTGTTTTTATTCTGTCAGAATCATACAAAGTTTTAAACAGTAATCAATGATGCCAAGTTTGCACTGATGCAATGCATTCTAATGTGTACCTATTAAGTAAAAACAGTGTACTAAATATTTATGTATTTTTTAAGTTTTCTACTCTTAAAGTTATTTAGAGTTTCCTAAGAACATCAAATTGCAATGTTTTAGGGAAATCACTGTGGCAACGCTGTATGGTTCTTTTTACCTGCTAGCGTACAATTTCTCGGCAGCGATCTTGTTAGCGCTTATTCGCTGCTGCCGTTGTGATTGTTTGTGATCTATTGTGTTTTTCGAGTAATCTTTAGTGTTTTTCGAACTAAAACTGTTTAGAGCTATTTATTAGCTATCCACAATTGTTCGTCAGTGTGCGGTGTGTAAGAAATTCCACTATTCTAACCCGGGATTAATATTTCGTCAGTAAGTGAGAATAATGAGGTGAAGCAGTGATGTATTATATATTCTATATAGGGTGGTCCAGCGGAAACTTAACACCTCCTCTTCCTGCTTTAAAATGAAAATGTAGAAAATCGCTCGGACCCGTCGATTTCTGATTCGAGGGGGAATAACTTTTCCGCTTTTTTCATCTCCGTAACTTCAACCCCCTAACGGGGGTGAACACAACCCCCTGATTTTGAATAGGGATGAGGGGTGTTGCGATATCTCATTTTGAAGATCTTATCGAGTACTATCTGACCCTAAAATTTCGCTTCAAAATTTTCATCTTTAACGAAATGACAGCTAAAATAGTGGAAGACTACTTACTTTTGTGATTAGTTTATTAAATGCTGAAAATGGCCACCATTCACTTCCATTCAGTAAAGAACGCTGGTGTATGAGTAGAGAATGTGGAATTTACCTCGAGGATATTACTCTTATCAGACGCAGTTAAATTTATTTATTTATTTGTTAATTTTTTGTCCAAAAAAGTAGACGGACCATGTTTTTGATTTTCCTTAGTCTATCGTGAATTTTTAAGAACGTTAAAACTGTGTCAATTCGATTGTACCTTTGTAGTAGAATTAAAGTGGTGTATTCCGTAGAAGAAAGGGTGGAAATTATAAAATGATTTTTTAGAAATAACGGCTCTGCGCGAGTAACAGCGGCTTTATTTAACGAACGGCATCCTGAAAAAAATGTATCCGCTGCTTACGTTGTGCAACTGGTTGCCAAATTTGACGCTACTGGTTCAGTCGAAAACAAAAAGAGGGTGTATGACGGAGACGAAGCGAGGGAAGTGGCTGTCTTAGGTCAAGTAGCAATGGATCCGACCCTTAGTACTAGGAAATTGTCCGATGTATCTGGCGTTTCAAGCACATCAATCATGAGAATCCTTAAACAATATAAGTTCCATCCATTTAAGATACGACTGGTTCAGGAACTGAATGAGGATGATTTCGATCGCCGACTCCAGTTCTGTGAAGTGGTCAGTGGAATTATTAACAATAATCCTAACTACATGTTCAATATCTGTTCCTCGGGCGAGTGTTCTTAATGGCATTGTAAACAGGCATAACTGTCGGTATTGGTCAGATAAAAATCCAAGATTATTTCGTGAAGTGCATACTCAGCATCCCCAAAAGTTTATTGTTTGGGCGGGTATTTATGGGAATCACATAATCGGCCCTTTTTTTATACCCGGTAATCTTACTGGCCAAATGTATTTAGAACTATTAGAGAACGCTATTTATCCAGCCCTCGTTCAAGTATTGGAGAATGAAGAAGACCATGTAACGATCATTTTTCATCATTTCGCTCAACCTGTGCGTCAGTTCTTAGATGAAAATTTTCCTCGGGCCTGGATTCGAAGAAGGGGACATATTGAGTGGCCACCCAGACACCTGATCTGGCTCCACTAGACTTTTTCCTATGGGGTCACCTGAAATCTAAGATTTACGCTACCCAGCCTGAGTCACTGACGGATTTGCGAATGTGAATGAATGCCGTCAAATTACACCATAATTGTTGAGTAATGTCCGTGAACGTTTTGAGCAAAATTTATTTTACTGCATGGAAGTGAATGGTGGCCATTTTCAGCATTTAATAATCTAATCACAAAAGTAAGTAGTCTTCCACTATTTTAGCTGTCATTTCGTTAAAGATGAAAATTTTGAAGCGAAATTTTAGGGCCATATAGTACTCGTTAAGATCTTCAAAATGAGGTATCGCAACACCCCTCATCCCTATTCAAAATCAGGGGGATGTGTTCACCCCGTTAGGGGGTTGAAGTTACGGAGATGAAAAAAGCGGAAAAGTTATTCCCCCTCGAATCAGAAATCGACGGGTCAGAGCGATTTTCTACATTTTCATTTTAAAGCAGGAAAATCGAGGTGTTAAGTTTTCGCTGGACCACCCTGTATGTTCAGTAAATATTGCAAAAATATGGATTTTTTCTTTATATTATATGAATTTCTGTAAAAACACCTACAAGGATTACCTATTTATGACTAATGTTATATCGAAATTATCAAAGACGTTTTTACAGTTATACTGTAGAACTGTGTATGATTGTAAATAAATGGTGTTTTATGAATGGAATGTTTTGTCTCCGTTTTTATATTATATGTTTATGTGTAAACCTAATTATAAAGGTGATTACTGGTATTTTCATTTTAACTTGAATTAAAATTAAACAAAATCGTACTCCAGACTTAAACTAGGTTGAAGATAGAATTTTCTTAATATATCTTAAAAACGACGTGTGTAAAAAGTTCAAATTTGGCTGACTTTTTATTTTATTATCTTTACAAAGTCTTAATAAAAGTTTTCTTTAAAATCAATACAGAAGCGAATATTTGACCAACTCAACTCGAAATTTACATGCGAAATCCCATGTGTCCTGTTCGGATGCATCGCCCGGCATTTGCAGTTGAATTTGTAATCGTGTTTTATTCTGGTTTTTTCTTTGCAGCATTTCGCCAGATTGTGCTGATAATGATATTAAGGGTGAGAAGAAGTGCACAGCTGAGAAAAGTGATCAATTTAGTGAAGAACCAACACTGAAAAGTAATATATTGAACTTTGAATTTATTAAACAGCGAAAAATTGATCACTGTGGTCATAAAATAGTTCCAGAAACTAGTTTAGAGGCGCCCCATTTTCAACATGAATACTCAAAGGGCAGGAAAGTGGACTTACTTAAATGCAATAAATGTTCCTATCAAACAGTTTATAAACTGGTATTAAAGAATCATCTTCTCCAGCATACCAAAAATCAAGAAGACGTCGTCAAAATGTTCAAATGCAAATTATGTGATTTTGAAACTAAATATAAAAATTATTTAAAGACTCATCTGCTTCAGCATAGTAACTCCGAGGACGCTAAAAAGTTTAAATGCGGCCAGTGTTCTTATAAAAGCATTGTCAAGGATAATTTAAAAAGACATCTTCTTCAACATATGAATCCAGAAAAAGTAGAAAAGTTCAAATGCGACAAATGTGACTTTCAAACTATACATAAAAAATATTTAAAGCCTCATCTGTTTCAGCATGTTAGTCCAGAAGAAGTCGAATTGTTCAAATGCACCAAATGTGACTATCAAACTAAATATAAAAAAAGTATAAGAAGTCATCTGCTTCGGCATATCAGTCCAGAAGAAGTCAAAATGTTCAAATGCAAAATATGTGACTTTGAAACTAAATATAAAAATTATTTAAAGACTCATCTGCTTCAGCATAGTAACTCCGATGACGTTAAAAAGTTTAAATGCGATCAGTGTTCTTATAAAACCATTTTTAAAGATAATTTAAAAAGGCACCTTCTTCAACATATGAATCCAGAAAAAATCGAAAAGTTCAAATGCGATAATTGTGACTTTCAAACCATACATAAAAGTTATTTAAAAACTCACCGGCTTCTGCATTATAATCCCGAGGAAGTTCAACAGTTTAAATGCAATCAATGTTCTTATAAAACCATTTTCAAAACGCGTTTAAAATCACATCTCCTCCAACATAAAAATGGAGAAGAAATCGATATGTTTAAATGCAATAAATGTGACTTTCAAGCTAGACAAGAGAAATATTTAAGGACTCATCTGCTTCGACATAGTAGTCCAGAAGAAGTCGCTATGTTTAAATGCAATGAATGTGACTTTCAAAGCAAATATAAACATAATTTAAAAACTCATCAGCTTCGGCATATTAGTCCAGATGTGAATATGCTTAAATGCGATAATTGCGATTTTCAAACTATTAATAAACATTATCTGAAAACTCATCTGAGTTTACACCACAATTCAGGGGAAGCGAAGATGTTTAAATGCAACAAATGCGACTTTCAAACTAAATATAAAAATTATTTAAAGACACATCTGCTTCGGCACATTAGTCCGGAAGAAGGCAATATATTTAAATGTGATACATGTGACTTTCGAACTAAATATAAACATAATTACAAACAACATTTAAACAAACACTTTCTTCAACGTAAAACTTAAACAAACTATTTAGATATGTTATAGTGCAATAAGTGTTACTTTCAAACAAAACAAAATTTAAAAGCTAGATTTCAAAACAGCAGTGTGACTTGAGTAATCCGTAAAATAAGTTGAAGGCCTTATCTGATTCGCCAACCTTTTTCAGTTCACGGCGCACTTAGAGGTTTGGTATTTTGTCACGGCGCTCTACTTGAGAGCAAAAAAGGTCATTACTTTCATTACAGCAGACTCCCGATTGAACATAAAACACAAAAAAAGATCGCCGATGGTACACCGAGTTATGACCAAAAAAAAAGTTCATTACTTTTATATGGGGCCGCACCTCCACCAGAAAACAGCTCATCAGCTGAGGGCCACCCCGTATTTTATCTTAAAATTCCGATATCAGTTGAACACCTGTCGCCAGTTGTAGCATCCGATATCGTAGGTATTCTTAAAATCCGAGCGGTCTAATTTCAGCACGAGCTGGCTGGCTATATTAAAATACTTTTGCTGGGATCGGCAGATTCCTATGTTAGTTTGCGGGCCACCTTCCTATCTTAATCTTATTCGCCTGATATAACCACTACCCTGTATCTACTTTTATTAAGGTCTTGACTGACCCTATTAACTGTTTTAATTTGGTCCAATGACCTTTTAATAACCTTTATTATGCCTAGAAATCATCAACAAAATATTCAGGTTTGAAATGCACTATTTATTTCCATCAAATATGTTTTATACGATTTACACTTCCACATTTATGTTTAAAACACCTTAATGCAGTTACAATCAATTATAAATACACAGTTATTTCTTTATATAACCCTTTTTAAAAGTCCCGAAACACAATCTATGCTATTAAGGAATCGCTTAACAATTTTATCACAACTTTTATAGCAATCACTAAATTTTGCCAATAAAATTTTCCAATAATCGCACTAATTCAAACTTTCTTGCCAGCCAAAAACACGAAATATTTTTTCAGCATTAATTTACTTTTAATGCATAATTTCACTACTGTAACACTGTTCGCGATTATTCTCGGTTCAAAGTTTTCCGTGAAGGCTACCAAATGATGAAAATGTAAGCTATTAAATAGAAAGATTTTCCAAAACCAATTTCCCCCCCAAACCCTCTAGTGACAGGTGTATTACCTTGTTTGTTTCCTTATTTCCTAGACGGTATATATCGCAACGAGCGCGCGTAAGGAGTATACTATTCTTTTCACTAATTCCTGGCGTCTTTTACTGCAGTGCGAATCATGCGACTCGATATAGTGAGCGCACTTTCATTTAAACCAATTCAAAGGATGTTTTCTTGCGACTCCTTCGATGCGTTCTGCGCGTGTGCGCTTATCTTAAAGAGGTCGAAATAACGCTTGCCCTTAAAATTTTTTAAATAAACTGCCAGATTCTTTGAAACCTTTAAACCATAGACAAAGGAAGAGAGGGGACGAATAATTCCGGTTTACGGGTCGTCGCAGAAAGTGTTACCTAAAATTGATCCACCGCCATTGATAAGGGGAGCCAGACAATCGAGGTGGCACCCAGTGTATTTTGGTGATTTGTGGTGAGAAGAGCTATTGTAAAAATTCAGTTTATTTACAGAAAAATGGTGAATTGTTATGCCTATGCCTGTAAAAGCCGTAATGAACGAAAGAAGCTTGGAATTACTTTCCATCGGTAAATATTCAAATTGTATTTTTTGCATGCATTTATTTTATATTAGATATCTCCCTTGTAAGTTTAGCAGTATATATTATTTGAAACTATGATTAAGGCCATAGTTAAAGCTACCTTTCTTTGTAATTTGTACTAGATTTGTTGCACTTTTCATTCAAGAACCAGGTAATTGCCCTTGGAGAGGGTATGTTACTCAATGGCGTACCTGCATGATTTATATACAGGGTGTTATGGAAATGACGTATTATATTTAAATCGGCAATTCCTGAGATGAAAACAAATTGAAGAAAAATATCCAAAAATGGCGCTTTAATTTAATATGCCCTGTACATGACCTTATGTCAAACCAAAAATAAGCACGTTGTGTCCCTGTCAGAAAGGTAAACAAAGCAACATATGTCAACAGTGTTGTCACATCTTCAGGGTAAACTCTTTAGAAAGTCAATAACCGTTTGACAGATTGCAAGTTGTTTATTTTTCAGGGTACATTATTATAAACTTTTACGTTCAGTTCAGTTCGCTGGGAAACAATCTCTGATTTATAAACTTGAACTGACTGAGTTTATAAATGCCACTTACCCTTTAAAAAAAAATGCAATTTTATTTACCTTTTCGGACTTATTTAAAACCAACTTAATTTATAAAAAACACCAAGTACTCACATCACAAAATCACATAGTTTTCGCGTCACAACACATCAAAGTACCGTTCAATCTGAATTAGTATTTTAAAGTGCTACTGTGTAGACAAAAGTACGCCCTTATTGTCTAAATAACACGTCGGTTTCGTCGGTCAATATTGAACTGCTGGACTGGGGCACTGCCGTCACGAAAAGAACAAAAATAACTTAATAATTTAAACTCCGATTTAAGTATTAACATACAATTTAACACACAAATCTACTTCAAATAGCAAACAGAAAACCGGCCGGCTATTTTTTTAGGAACATGCAAATGGCGTATTATTAACAGCTGATCTGCAGAACGTATTAGTGCTGGGCGATGTTCATCGATGTTTTTGAAACATCGATGTTCTGTTACCGATGTTCGATGTTTTCGACATCGATGTTAGAGGTCAAACATCGATGTCGACATCGATGTTTACCTTTCGATGTTCAATGTTATAACAAAACAAGAAAACTAGGTTGTAATCTTAAACTCAATTTTCCCAGCACAAGAAAATAAGAGCGAAAGCTTTTGATTTCATTTGCTAAAAGCCTTATTAGAGTCGACAATAAAAATTTCCGGTGCAATGGCAATTATAATTGCACGAATTCATGCACAGTAAACCGTTCTCGATCAACTGGCGCCTTGCTAACAGTCAGAATAGCAGTGGGTAGTGTCGAAATCTCTAAAATATCCCCAGAATTAGAGATGGACAAACCTATTCGTTTTGACTGTCAGTTAAAGCAGCTACTGCTACTTACAAATGGCAGTAGCCATTAGCTGTTCATAGGTGCTTCGACCAATTAATAAACATTTAAAAGTAACAGAATAATCCATCTCTCTTCTGGCAATGCGAGACAGCTGATCGAACGGTGTACTGCGCATGAATCCGTGCAATTTTAATTGCCAGAAGACTAGAATTGCCGACTGTAATACGGATTCCATTCTCGCGGCGCAATTGCGAGAAGTATTTGTCCAGCTTATCCAGAACGAAAGGCGAAACTATGGCCCTAAAAACGAAATAGCTTGCAAGGAATCATCATTAATCTAGTTTTACAAAAAAAAAATAGTTTACAAGTTGTTAGTGGCTGGAATTCATGCAGTTATAAAATATTATGTTTTAATATTTGCTTTATTTTTTTGTTTATATTATTTTTTAAAATTTTTGTTATTTTGTTTTTTGACGTTTCATAATTTTTCAATTCTTTCAATAACAAGTTTATTTTTATTTTTTATATCTAATTTATTCCTAATCGCAAATATACTTTTTTAAATGTCGATGTTTGAACATCGATGTTTAGAAAACATCCTTCCTTTCTGAAACACGTTTCTTTATAATGATAGTCTCGGTAATGGCAACCCGCGCTGCTTGGACGAGACCATTTTTTAAAGGGTTGGTTGGAAGCTTAGACTTGACATAATTATTTCATCATTCTTCTTCAGTAAAGGTTTAATAAATTTGATTAGGCCATTAGAAATTAACGTTTTTATTATTTCTGAATTTCTATTGCGAAATAATTTGTATCCTATAGTGCTGTTGTTTTATGTGTATGGTAGGTTATTGTAAAGTGTAATTATGCGTTAGTATTTATTGCTTTTGTGTAATCTAATAAGTGCATATCTTCAAAAAAAAAAAATTGGAAACTCGGGGGTGTCTGTGTGTTTATTTAAGTGATTTAGTGCAAATGTTCCGAGAGATTGGAAATAAGAGGCCGAATGGGGTTTAGTGGGTATAAGCTTATTATGCAGTTCCACATTATCATCAAGTTACGTGATGAGCATAAAGCTTTTCCCATAGAAAAAGAAACAAAAACCTGAAGATGTCTCTGTGCCCTGGATTACTTGCTAGTGTACTGGCACCTGGGTTCACTTCTATTTGGATACTAGGTAAACTAAATATTATTTTTATAAGAATCTATAGTTATTTTCTACACAGTTGGCAACATTGGGCTTGAACATCTGTTGATTACACAGCTTGGCAATGTAATATGATCATATATGAATGTGCTGAGGAGTAACCGGGTGGGTTTACGGGTGAATTACCCCACTTTTTAAACGTTCGATTTAAAAAAAAAAATATGTAGCGCTTCTCTAGGACACCCCAGGAGTCACCCATTTAAATATAATACGTCATTTCCATAACACCCTGTATTTTGACAAAAATAAATTATTTCTTATTTAATTTTGGTTAATTATCAGTGAAAGAATTATATTATTTCGAATGTATACCGGTGTTATTATTTTTAAGAAAGCGATTAACGTTTGTCTTGAATCGTTGAAGGTCATAGTCTTTGAGAAACACGACTTCAGGAAGGTCGTTTCACAAGGATGGCGTCCTGTTAAAACTTATTTTAAATCACTAAGCTCACACATTGTTATATTGTTTTTAGATTTCCGAAATATCCACAAAAAGCCAACATTTGGGTGCAGAACATGGGACTTAGAGATTGGACACCTTCTCCTGCCTACAGGATTTGTTCAAAGCATTTTGAAAAGTCCTTTTTTTATAAAGTTGAGGAAAGAGTTCGATTACTTGGAGGTGCTGTGCCAACAATATTTTCAAAACTACCAGTAATTACATTTTGTTGCTTCATTGTAATAAATTTTGAATCGACCAATCTTGTTTTTTATCTTACATTTTCCCTAAAGTTGAAAGATATTTAAATTTCACAACCTTTCCTATATGAAATTATATTTTTGGCTAATAAAATTAATATTTACTAAGCATTAATAAATTATTGAGAAGCAAAAGAACATTTGTACACAGTAAGGTACACAATACACAAATTCAATTCATTAAAAATATTACTTCCATATTCCATAAATAATAATTTTGTACTGGGATAATACTAAGAAAATATTCATGTAACGCCACTGGTAAATCCGATAAGGAGCCAGGTGGTAACAAAATAGCTTCTGGTTTTACGCGTCCCCTTTCTTCCTTTGTCTATGTTTTAACCAGTTTTTTTCATCAATCTAGCATCTAGCCCATCCTATAGTTCAGAATAATTTTTACACATGATCGATCCTAAATGTAAGTTCTATACCAGATATATGTAATGTAGTGTACTTACTTTTCAAAATTACAGTTTTATATATTGTTTTCTATTCAATGTGAGATTCAAAATTTTTATAATTCATAAAGTCAGTTAAAATCAGTCTAAACATATCTTATTAATGTAGACAAAACACATTGTTTGAACAATAAATCAACTAGCTCGGGTTTGTTCTTACATCTAGGCATTTACAATTAATATAGAATAAGGAATAAGATCAGTTTAGCTAATTTTTGAATATATTTGAATTAGTTCTCTGCGAGCTTATTGTAATTTTAAAAAATGTTGATATTTGGTTTCATTTTTCACATTAGTTTATTTATACCCAAAGTATCAATAAACTAACCTAGATAAATATTCAACCGACGCTCTAACCAGTGGCGCACACTAATGTCAGATTATGTTTTTAGAATTAAAAATGACCTAAAGTTGTTTTAATTTGTTTTAATTCTTATGGATGTAGATGGACAGACAGATGGATGAACAAACCCTATCCGCCACCATAAAAAAAAGCTTGCTATGAAGAGCCATTATAAGCAATGTTCAATGCCAAAAGCCAAGTAGGCCCCGTGTTGCTAATGTGCATTTGTGAAATTCCCGTAATTATTTGAAAAAAATACACATTTTTACGCGCTTTTAGTCACAAATTCGCGATTTTTACATACCATTGATATTTTGTAAAGAACAAGGTACACTTGCTGAATTAGCAGTCCATAAGTTTAATAAAGAATTTATTAATTTATAGCAGACCATTACCTGTTCATACCTGCTTCGACCAAATAATAAACAGTTAAAAATAACAGAATAATCCATGTCTACCCAATTGCGCCGGCAATGGCAATTAAAATGGCGCGTGCCCCATTTCTGGTAATAAGACACAGCTGATCGGGAACAGTGTACTGCGCATGAATCGGTGTCATTTTAATTGTCAGAAGAGTAGAATTTCCGACTGTAGTACGGAGAACGGTGTAGTGGGCATGAATCCTTGTATTATTGCCATTGCTGGCGCCACAAAAATTCCTGACTGTAATACGGCTTTAAAGGCCGTATTAGAGTCGGAAATTTTTTCTCTTGCGCCGGCAATTATAATGGCACGTATTCATGCGCAGTAAACCGTTCTCGATCAGCTGGAGCATTGTCAACGGTCAGAACAGCAGTTGGTACTGTCGAAATCCCTAAAATACCGCCAGAATTAGAGATGGGCAAACCTGTTCGTTTTGATTACCAGTTAAAGCAGCTAACTGCTATTTACACATAGGAGGTGCAAAAAGTTGCTGAATTAGCAGTCCATAAGTTTAATAAAGAATGTAAACTGCTAATTTAAGTACCAGTGGGTTTAAATGGCCATTAGCTGTTCTAATCTGCTTCGACCAAATAATAAACAGTTAAAAATAACAGAATAATCCATGTTTACCCAATTGCGCCCGCAATGGCAATTAAAATGGTGCGTGCCCCATTTCTGGTAATGAGAGACAGCTGATCGGGAACGGTGTACTGCGCATGAATCCGTGTCATTTTAATTGTCAGAAGAGTAGAATTTCCGACTGTAGTACGGAGAACGGTGTACTGCGCATGAATCCTTGAATTATAATTGCCATTGCTGGCGCCATAAAAATTCCCGACTGTAATACGGCTTTAAGAGAGTCGGCAATTTTTTCTCTTGCACCGGCAATTATAATTGCACGTATTCATTCCCAGTAAACCGTTCTCGATCAGCTGGAGCATTGTCAACGGTCAGAACAGCAGTTGGTACTGTCGAAATCCCTAAAATATCCCCAGAATTAGGGATGGGCAAACCTGTTCGTTTTGATTACCACTTAAAGCAGCTACTGCTATTTACAAATAGGAGGTCAAAAAAGTTGCTACGAATTAGCAGTCCATAAGCTTAATAAAGAATGTGAACTGCTAATTTAAGTACCAGTGGGTTTAAATGTCCATTAGCTGTTCATACCTGCTTCGACCAAATAATAAACAGTTAAAAATAACAGAATAATCGATGTCTACCCAATTATTGCGCCGGCAATGGCAATTAAAATGGCGCGTGTCCCATTTCTGGTAATGAGAGAAAGCTAATCGGGAACGGTGTACTGCGCATGAATCCGTGTCATTTTAATTGTCAGAAGAGTAGAATTTGCGACTGTAATATGGAGAACGATGTACTGCGCATGAATCTTTCCAATAATAATTTCCATTGCTGGCGCAACAAAAATTCCCTACTCTAATACGGCTTTTACATCACCAGATTTGACAAATACTATAATTTTTTCAGTCACCAAAACGTTCTTATAATCACCGATAAGGCGATGAAATGCCAATGCAAAGTTGCAATTGCCTTTGCATTACAGCCTTAAAGCAATTTTCTTATTCTCAGACACAAAGTAAGCATTGGTCGCTCACTATAGGTGCACACTTGCTTGTTGCTATCAGTCTAAAGCTCGAGAGGACGAAAACAAGAAGTGTGTGTTACTAACCTAACTTTGATTTAAGGTTGTTTACTTATTTTGTCCTAGTGTCTTACTAAACTTGAAATTAGAATATCTTTCATTATTTTTTCTACTATGTCAAACCTACTACAATTCATTAAGTCGGAATTTGATGATTCTTTCAGCGACTTACCTGATTTAATCAATTTTAACAATATTAAGCACGACACAATTGAAGAATATGTGACCCAAACTACAAATCCTACAAGGGTCGCAGCCGAGTGCGCCTCAGTGTAAGTATACCCACATATTATATGCAAAATATGAAGCAATTATGTCTTCTAAATCCAGCATTCATCGGTTTTATGAGGCACTTTTAAAAAAATAATTTATATAAAACATCCACAAAGAGATTTTAACCACTGGACTAATAAGTCTTAAGATCTCATACAAATAACACTTTCCAAACCAGTACGTAGCATCCAGTGATTTTATACTCATTTTTAACTCTGATCCGCGAGTAACAAAAACTAATGTGCTTCATTCACTCTTGAGTCTCCGTAGCCACACAGCAAAAAGACTCATGCTAAAAATTGATATTGTATAAATTTTATTCAACAATGATTCGAAGTAACGTGAGAAAACACGGGTGTATAATAAATAGATTTTAATATTTGTTCAGGTTTTTTCAAAGGCCTTTGATACAATGAATCACACACTCTGTTCTAAATTAAGGTTTTACGGTTTTAGTGATCCATCTGTTAAATTTTTTCAGTCGTGCTTGTCCAATAGGTCTTAGAGGGTGACTCTGGATGGAAACATTTTCTCTCCACTCTCTGTAACATCTGGAGTTCCTCAAGGTTCTATTTTGAGTCCTTTTCTTTTTTTTGATTTATTCGGCAGATCCTGAACTGCTTAACTGCTGCTATATCAGGCATACACCAATGATATTCAAATGGGTTTTAGCTTCGTACCTCAGGAACATATTGCCGAATATGTTTTGAATGGACAATTCCTCTCAGAGTTACACAATCTCAAGATAAACCCATCAAAATCAATTGTTATTTACTTTGGGGGAGTAATGACGGACAGAGTGCGGCCGCTAATGGATCTGAAGATAGCGGGCTGAAGATAGCGGGAAGGTCTTTACGGGTCGACGATACGGTAAAATCATTGATAGCCAGTTGAAATTTACGACATATATAAACTCTTTGTTGGGAAAATCATTTTCTGCTTTGAAACTTTTGTACGCCAACCGTCATGTATTGTCAAGAAACCTTAAGATTCTGCTGTCATCCGTTTTCAAGTATTGTGTGGTCTACGGTCCGATTCTGAATGTTATCCAACAAAATAGAATCCATAAAGTTTAGAACTCCTGTTGTTGGTTTATATTTTGTTTGAGAAAGTATGATCATATTTCACAGGACTTTAGGATCTTAAATTGGCTAAAGATGGATCGAGAGTTACACTTTGCGAGCTTCGTTCATAAGATTGTGACCTCAGCAACACCTCAAAACCTAACAAATAAATTAATTTCTCAAAGTGAGATTCATATTTTTAATACCAGAAACAAGGGACTGTTAAATATCCCAAAGCACTCCACAGCCTTGTTTACTTTTCGTACCGTGCCGCACAATCCTATAACAAATTACCCCTTGTTTACAAAAGCTTGAACCTCCACCAGTTCAAAACTAAATATAAGGGAAAGCTTCTTGCTGAGCAATGAATGCGCAAATTAAATATTAAAATTATTCTTTATTATATATATGCCTATCTTACGTCACTTTTAGACGTTGCTTTTACTTTTTTTTTCTCTTGTTATTTTTTTGATTGTATTTTGGCTGTTATGTACATATCATAATCAAATATATTTATTTACTATTTTCTAGGCATTATACATTAGAATTGTCTTAGCTATATTAGCATTAGCCTAGTAAATTTATATTTTTTTTATTGTTTTTATTATATTCAAGATTGTATGTAAGACTAACCACGTTAGGCTAAATATCGCCTTGTTCACATGAAATCAGTTATTGTTCCTAAATAATAAAGACGTTCATTATTATTAATTTATATCTATGATTATTAAATTAAAATTAATATTTTATATTCTACAGATATAAGGAATATATACACTGGGCACCATTAAAAATAGAAACATTAGAAACCAATCCAACCAGAAACGACTTTGAGAGAATTAAAAATGAAGAGCTCAATATAAAAGAAGATTTGGAACACAGTAAAGCTAGGTATATACTTACCCAATTTATATCTATTTAAATTTGTTACCTGAATACTGGAATATAATTTTTACAATTAATATCACTAGGAATTTCGGAACAGAAATATTGGCAGTAACAATTTAAAATTTTCATTTTCAGCTAATGTATTAAAAACATAAATGTGCACTTATATCTATAATGCCTTTTTTAAAATAGCAAATCTTCATTTTTTCAAATGGAACACTCTGTACATTAATACGCTATGATGTTAAGTAATTTATGCTCTATAAATTCACAAGTATAACTCGTGTCTTAAAATCGGCCGTTTTGACACAATTTTAGATTTGAATGGAAAATGCCAAAGTATTGCGTTTTATGTTCATATTTTTTTCTTCGTAGGTCATGACTTGAACAAAAGCGATTATTATCAAGTAAAATAATATTTTAATTACCTAATGTCATATTAAGTTTTAAATCTGTAATTTTAATGCATTTTACAACAATATACTTAACACTGCAGTCAATTCAGAGATTTTTACATGGTCAAAAAATGCATCCTTACCACAGTCAGGTTAGGCACCACTGTGAACCCACGAAAAATACAACAAGAAAGCTTATACTAAACAAAGTCAGTCGATTTTTCGAAGAATGTATAGAGACATGATTAAATAACGATGGCGACCATTTCGAACATTTGTTTATCTGATCACTAATATTTTTTTATGATTTTTTTTGTTTGTTGTACAAATAAACTACAATGTTTTATTTGAAAATCAAATCAAAATTCATTCTGTTAATAAATTATTGAAACCGTTCTAAAATTACAATTTCCTAATTTTGAAGCTGACAACTATACATATTTAAATTATAAATACCAAATCAATATACAGGGTGTTATGGAAATGACGTATTATATTTAAATGGGTGACTCCTTGGGTGTTCTAGAAAAGCACTACATATATTTTTTTTTTAAATCGACCCTTTTAAAAATGGGGTAATAGACACTCTTACTCACAGGTCAGTCCACGCTACTGTACAACATTTCACCCAGAGCCAATGGCAATGTTGCCAAACTTAATGTAACACTGAAATTCCATATAAAATTATAAAAATAAATTATTTTCTACCTACTTGTATTTATCCTCCTAAAGAGCGAGGAAATCCAGGCACAAATACAATCAGTTTTTTTTTCTTTTTCATGGGAACACTCCTGGAAACACTTTATGTACACACAGTAATAGTGAAACAGAACCGATAGTTAGCTGTTGAAAATACAATAATACAGATTATTAGATTTTATTACACGCGGGAAATTTGACGTCCAGAAGAAACGCGTCAATAAAAACAATATTCAAAGATTATTTATGTACGGGCAAGATACACGCGTAAATCGAAAAAACAGAGCGGATCGCCGAGAGTGTGTTGGTGATCGACGAGACACAACGTTTCCACACAATGTATAGAGACATGTTTAAATAACGATGGCGACCATTTCGAACATTTGTTTATCTGATCACTAAGATTTTTTTTTGTTTGTACATGTTGTACAAATAAACTACAATGTTTTATTTGAAAATCAAATCAAAATCATTTAAGTTAATAAATTATTGAAACCGTTCTAAAATTACAATTTCCTAATTTTCAACCTGAAAACTATACATATTTAAATTATACAGTGTTAAAAAGTAATTAATAAAATATTTTGACGTCGTTTGTTCGACCTATATTTTGACATTTTCCATTAAAATCGGTAAAACGGCCAATTTTAGGACATGACGTATATTTGCGAATTTATAGAGCATAAAATACTTAACAACAGCGCATCAATGTACAGTGTTCATTTGAAAAAAATAAAGGTTTATTACTTTAAAAAGAGCAATATTATACTCTGTAGAAGTTATGGCCAGTTTTCTCTATTACGATTATTCTGTTATCCCTTGGGGTAGAAAAGCCATTGTACTTGTATTGTATATACAGGGTGGCCCATCGAAAACGAAACAGAGACATTTACTGGTAGCTCAGTTCATTTTTGGAAAAACGCTCAGACCCGTCGATTTTGTTTTCGAGGGGGACACAAAATTGGAAAAAAATCACGTCAACAAGTGCAGCCCCCTGGACGGGGGTGGCACCACCCAAAAAAATCTTAAATGGAAAGGGGGGTCGAGTGATACCTTATTTTAAAGGTCTTTCAATTCCCTTTATAATGATGTAAAATTCACAATACTTCAGTTCAGTAGTTTTGGAGATTTATTGATTTTAAGCTTACAGTACACTTTAATAGGTACATCTGATTAGTTTGTACTACTTTCAGAAGAAATTTGAGTAAAGGCAGTTACTTATTAATTTAATGCTTTTCTTGACTACACCCATGGTTTGTTTATCATTTTGGTGTTCAAAATAGCGATTGGAGCGGTTTTTGTCGC
This sequence comes from Barypeithes pellucidus, assembly GCA_963991005.1. Lineage (NCBI taxonomy): Eukaryota > Metazoa > Arthropoda > Insecta > Coleoptera > Curculionidae > Barypeithes > Barypeithes pellucidus. Next base: position 13,887,122 of record OZ022564.1, on the reverse strand, counting down.
GAAAAAAGTGGTTTATTGAAGAAAGATAAGCAGGGAATGTCTCGTACTTATTTTAAATAGGAATTTGTACATAGTTTGCGATTGATTCGACCAAACTTTGTTGTTAAAATACCTTTTACCGCTTTATTCATAAATTAACCATGGTATATTCCACGGCAGAAAGGATTGAAATTATCGAAATATTTTTCGGAAATAATCAGTGCGCTAATAGAACAGCACATATATTTAATGAGCGACATGAGAATAGTAACGTGCATCGAAAATATGTCCTAGAACTTATAGCTAAATTTCGGGACACTGGATCAGTCGCCAATAAATCGCAAAATAAGGAACGAAGCAATAGAAGTGGGGGTTGTAGAGCAAGTTTATGTAGATCCTACGTTAAGTACCCGCAAATTGGATACTGTGTGTGGTGTTAGTCGATGTAGTATTTTTGGCGATCATTTAGTTGGTCCTTTTTTCTTGCCTGGAAATTTAACCGGTGAAATGTATTTGGAATTACTGCAAGACGCCATAGATCCTGCATTAACAGCCATAATTGAAAATGGGAATGATCGGCGGTACATTGCGAATAGGTTGATGTTCCAACAGGATGGTGCCCCACCACATTACGCATTACGTGTTCGACAATATTTAGATCAGACGTTTCCAGGTCGATGGATTGGTAGAAGAGGTGCCATTGAATGGCCCCCAAGATCGCCAGACTTATCATCTTTGGATTTCTTCCTGTGGGGTCACTTAAAAAGCAAAATCTATGCTACTCAACCAACATCGTTAGAAGATTTGCGACAAAGATTTGTGAATGAGTGCCTTCAAATTACTCCTCAAATATTGCAAAATGTGCGGCAACGTTTTGAGCAAAATCTTTATTACTGCATGGAGAGTCATGGTGGTCATTTCCAACATTTACTTGGCTGACGGGTCAGTTCATTCTTAATTTTTAAAGTACTTTGCTACCAAATGTATTGATTTCCACTAATGATGTATTAAAGTTTTATTTAAGTTTAAAATCAATAAATCTCCAAAACTACTGAACTGAAGTATTATGAATTTTAGATCATTATGAAGGGAATTGAAAGACCTTTAAAATAAGGTATCACTCGACCCCCCTTTCCATTTAAGATTTTAGGGGTGGTGCCACCCCCGCCCAGGGGGCTGCACTTGTTGACGTGATTTTGTTCCGATTTTGTGTCCCCCTCGAAAAAAAAATCGACGGGTCTGAGCGTTTTTCCAAAAATGAACTGAGCTGCCAGTAAATGTCTTTGTTTCGTTTTCGATGGGCCACACATGTTCGGTTAAGCAAACACCAATGCTACCCTTCGCCGAGTTCAAATTAAAGATGTTTCTATCTACCTATTTATCTATCTATAACACAGTATTATTAAATTTAATTCAGTTAATATTTTGAAGATATTTTGTTTTTCTTGGATTTTTATAAATTATAAATAGCGCGGCAACACCGCAACGAACATCAATTTAAAATATTGCAGTATACGTAGAATTTTATACCGAATTCAATTCCGCAATAAAAAATGTGGGTTGCCGTTTCAAAAAAACATACTTTTTTGGCGCTCTGATTTTTTGGGACATCCTGTATACTAGAAAATATTTTTAGAATATCCATCTTTACGGATCCTATAGCTCTTGTATGTAATATTTGTTTGTATTTCTATTGACCATTGAGATATTGAACTTCCTCGCACTAATGGATTACCCTGTATGTGCAGTTGAATTTTTAGTTGTGTTTTATTTTTGTCTTTTATTTGCAGTATTTCACCAGATTGTGCTGATCAGGATAATAAGTGTGAGAAGTACACTGCTGATAAAAGTAATCAATTTGGTGAAGAACCATCACTGAAAAGTAATATATTGAACTGTGAATTTATTAAACATCCTGAAAGTGATCATTGTACTCATAAAATAGTACAAGAAACTAGTTTGCAGGGGCTCCATTTTCAACATGAGTACACAAATGGCAGAAAATCAGACTTACTTAAATGCAATAAGTGTTCCTATCAAACAATTGATAACCTGGTATTAAAGAATCATCTGCTCCAGCATACCAAAAATCAAGAAGAAGTCAAAATGTTCAAATGCACAATATGTGACTTTCAAACGAAATATAAATACTATTTAAAGACTCATCTGCTTCAGCATAGTAACTCCGAGGACGTTAAAAAGTTTAAATGCGGTCAGTGTTCTTATAAATCCATTTTTAAAGATAATTTAAAAAAACACCTTCGTCGACATATGAATCCAGAAAAAATCGACAAGTTTAAATGTGATAACTGTGACTTTCAAACTATACATCAAAGTAATATAAAAACTCATCGGCTTCTGCATTATAATCCCGAGGAAGTTCAACAGTTTAAATGCAATCAATGTCCTTATACAGCCATCGTCAAAGCACGTTTAAAATCACACCTCCTCCAGCATAAGAATCGAGAAGACATTGATATGTTTAAATGCAATAAATGTGACTTTCAAGCTAAGGAAGAAAAACTTTTAAGGAGCCATCTGCTTCGCCATAGTAGTCCAGAAGAAGTCGATATGTTTAAATGCAATAAGTGCGACTTTCAAAGTAAATATAAAAGTAGTTTAAAGACTCATCTGCTTCAGCATAGTAATTCCGAGGACGTTAAAAAGTTTAAATGCTATCAATGTTTTTATAAAACCCTTTTCAAAGACAATTTAAAAAGACACCTTCTTCAACATATGAATCCAGAAAAAATCGAAAAATTTAAATGCGATAAGTGTGACTTTCAAACTATACATAAAAGGTATTTAAAAACTCATCGGCTTCAGCATGAAAATCCCGAGGAACTTCAACAGTTTAAATGTGATCACTGTTCTTTTAAAACCCTCGTCAAATCGCGTTTGAAAACACACCTGCTCCAACATAAGAATCGAGAAGACATCGATATCTTTCGATGCAATAAATGTGACTTTCAAACTAGACAAGAAGAATATTTGAGGACTCATCTGCTTTGGCATAGTAGTCCGGAGCTGTCGCAGCATCTTCTTAAACGACCTTATTTCTCTCTTCTTCACTCTTCAGAATACTAAAATATTAACATTGCTCTCGGTATTTATTCTGGAAAACTCTACATTCATAAAGAAATCATGTCTCGGAATTCCATCTTTTCGACAGAGGTATCGAATGGCCCTAGCTTCCTGGCCATTAATTATTTTACTACCGCTTAATAAACTCTTGCAGGCTGCTCTACTCCAGCTTGTGTCCCGAACATTTAGCTTCCAGGTTAAAGTTTTAATGGTAGCAGTCAATTGAAGTCTCTCAGACAGATCAAAAAAACAATAATCTTTTACAGCAACTTGTCCTTAGGGAAGCGACAATTAAACATACATAGGAACCAACGGAGTTTGATTCATCATAATCGCTTAAATAGTTTATTTTGTTTAATACTTCATACATTTTGAAAATTTTAATACAGTCAGATCTTTCCTATACGGTAGAGTAGGAAAGGCCGGATTGATTAATCAATCAGATTTTTTCTGTACGTTAGACTAAAAAATATCGGATTGATTTTACCTCGCGATGGGTTTCTTCGTCTTCTGCTACCCTGAAAACTTCGCCTCCCGAATTTTAGTAATTTCCTTCCATGTTCCTGAAACAAAGGAAAATACGTTTAGATTTCAAGATAAATAGGCAAATTTGAGTAAAATAAACTCTATGTTCTCTGCAATATGTAGGTACATTATTAAAATGATCAGATTAAATAGTAATGTGTAGCATGAGCATGAGGCACATGAGAAATTTTACATTTTGAGCTGAAAAGGTGTTTGAACATTTAGAAATGTTAGGTCAATGTCAAATAATCAAATTTATTAGAAATAAAACAAGAATAAATAAATAATCTCCGGTTACAAGACAGTATAAGTTTTATTGTTGTATTTTGAAGGCAATTTATTTTGTTTCTCTTTATTATCTCAAAATATAAATTTTGTCACTTTTTGAAATTCCATTCTTCAATTTATGAAAATAATAATGGGTATGTTTGAGCATTTTACAGACACGAGTGGGGAATATAGCCACGCCGAGGTCGTAATGCCTTTTTGAGGGTGGCAAAAATAAGTAACTTAATTGATGTAATTTCATCACTACCCAAGTAACACGGATTGTCAAAAAAAACTTTTAAAGCTAATCATTGGCAGGGATAACGTTGCGACAACCCCCCACATCGCTATAATCCGGCTTTCAAAATCTGCAGCTCTTTGATTTTCATTTGCATCTGTAATAACCTTAAAGCGGCATAATTTTACAACTAAATTTTCCAACGTTACTAGTTTGCTTTCAAACTTTGCTAAATATTATATTTAAATGCCATTTTTATTGCCAAACTACAGCTGGAAGTAATAGTCATAATTTTTTGTTGGATAGTAGGTACCATTATTTTCCCAAAAAAAAAAGCTATTTTCTGAACAATGCCATTAGGTCATAATATTTAGCTGTAAAGTTGACTTTACTGCTAACAAATGGAAATCCAACACCATACAATAATGTAGTAAATTATAGGCCAAAAAGTGGTAAATATTCCTTCAAAATTACTGGATATGTCTTATGTTGACGGCCATTTATTTCGTACAACATTGGGGCAGGAGAATAAAAGAGAACATCGGCCATTTTAAGAAAATTGATAATTTTTATTTTTGCTTTTAAAAACAACAATATTAACGAATAAAAATTAGCACATCTAACTTTTAATTAGACAAACTTGTTCAGGAATATTTTTAATTCATTTTTATTTCAAATATATAATTTTAAATTATTACAAAATTTATTGAATTTTCTAAAATATAAGAAATAAATGAAGCCAGTGAAGAGAGAAGAGCTACCGTACCCATATATTTAACGATGAAACTACCTTCCCACATTCATTTTGTTGTCCGAGAAGTTCGAATAACACCCATAAATAATACCGCCTATAAATAACTAATACTATATCGCCATTATGCTTCGTGAACCACCCAAATCAATATATACCTAGTAATCTAAATATTGGCGTGCCCTAACCTAAAAAAAATTCTACAGCCATATGGGTGTAAAATCCATTAAAAGCCGGAAAATGTTGTACCATTTCGGCTGTCACAGCGTTTTAAGGACGTCATAAGAGTGTCTAGGCAGCTTTCTGTAAAAGCTAAAATGCTCTAAATTTTATTAAGTTACTAAAAGCCCTAAATAAACGACGTAATAAGGTTTTATTTATCCTGCAGGTCGTAGATGAAATATTTTGTTGTGAAACATGCTTAATAACATTTAGTTGTAGATTCAAATATTGATTTTTTTAAAATAAATTTATTTCATTAAATAACTATACATTTCATAATCTCTAATCAGTGTTTGAAACACTGGCCTCGAGAATAACATTTTGCACTTATTAAATCTAGCCGAATGGATTCTTTTAGCAGTTCATTGAATTCAAGTACAAAAAATGTCTACGTTGATTATGATCTGGCTGTTTTCACAAAATAACACTCATAAACATTTTTAAGATTGTATTGCCGCATTTTAATTACTGTAACCCTTTGTTAATTTCATGTAGGTATATACAGGGGAGGATTTTGCTTGGATGTAATAAATACAGCCCCGGCTCTGATTGTTTTCGAGACATGACAAAAACTTAAAACTGCCGCCCTTGCATATCCTCCATCCCTTGTTCTTTTTAGGTGTAACTATTTGAAGAAAAAAAAAGTCCGCGCCCGTGTTCCTACTCATTTCGGCCAGATTAGGCTATATACAGGATGCACCAAAACTAGTAGTAGGGGAGAAGGGGGTTCAATGTGTCATGGGGCACAGTGAATCATTTTAAATTTGGCGCCCTCTAATGTTTGCACAACTGTGAAATCCCGCGTGCAGAAGCATGTAGAGGTAACATATCGGTACAGTCCCCTTTTAAAGATTCAGTTCATTTCGAACAGTTGAGTAGTGCGTTTGTTGATTTTCTAACGTGAAAAGTAATATTTTACAACCAAGGTTAAAAAGTGATTTAAGGGATAAAGTAATTTTCTATGAAAAAACTGGTAATTGTAAAGTGATGTGACATACTTTGACTACTTAATTTTAATAAGGTTAGTATAATTGCTTTTTAGAAAAAAATATCAAGACAACTTTTGTTTTTATTTGAAATATGGGGCACTTTGTGTCACAAAATAGGGGGGCACAGTGTGTCCGACACAGTGTACCCCATCGAGGTTATTACGTTTTTGTTTTGTTTCAGAGATACACAAAATGGTTCGTAATAGAAAACGAAAGACGAAAATAGGCCTCACAGATCCTGCTGTTACTACCGCCGTTATTCAAGTTATCCATGAAAACTGTAGCGTAAGAGCCTTAGCGGCCAGACTAAAAATAAATAGAACAACACTTCAGAGATATGTTAATAAATATAATACTGCATCTGAACAAGAAAAGGAAAATTTTCTTTTTCAACCAAACTATAGCGTTAATAAAGTTTTAACATCTCAACTCGAAGAGGATTTAGCCAACTATATTATTGATGTGGCAAATATGCATCACGGTCTCACAAGAAAACAAGTAATGGAATTTGCCTATCAATTAGCCGTTGCGAATAATCTAAAAATACCCTCTAACTGGGAACAAAATAAGTCTGCAGGATTTGACTGGTTTTACGAATTTAAAAAGAGATTTCCCATGTTATCTGTTCGTAAACCAGAGGGAACTAGCCTTGCTAGAGCAACTGCTTTTAATAGAAGTAGCGTTAAAGTATTTTTTGATAACTTGGAAGAAGTTTATCAACAGTTTGGTGGCAATTTAACTCCTGGCGGAATTTATAATTTAGACGAAACCGCACTTACTACCGTTCATAATCCACCGAAAATTGTAGCAAAAAAAGGTCAAAAGCAAGTTGGCCAGATTACATCTGGAGAGAGAGGTGTTCTGGTGACAGCGTGCTGCATAATATCTGCTAATGGAAGCGCAGTCCCACCGTGTTTGATTTTTCCAAGAGTTAAGTATAAGGACCACATGATTAAAGGAGCACCTCCAGGCGCTGCAGGATATGCTACGAAAACTGGTTGGATGAACGGAGATATATTTGTGGAGGTTTTGAAACACATTCAAAAAAATATAAGAGCCACTGTCCAAAACAAAGTGATTCTCATATTTGATAACCATGAATCCCATATTACAATTGGCAGCCTAAATTTTTGTAAAGAAAATGGGATTGTTTTAGTTACTTTGCCCCCTCATACATCGAATAAGTTGCAGCCTTTAGACCGCACTGTTTATAAGGCATTTAAAACGGCTTTCAATGCTGCGTCCAATGACTGGATGATAAGTAATCCCGGAAAAACTATTAGTATTTATGATGTAGCTGGTTTATGTGGCAAGGCATATGAAACTTCATTTACTCCAAAAAATATTTCCCGTGGCTTCGAGGTTACTGGGATCTGGCCATTTAACAGAAATGTTTTTACAGAAGTGGACTATTTAGGATCTGAAGTTACAAATCGACCGCTGCAAGATCTCAAAGCCACTACGATTGGAAACCACGCCGACGGTGCAGGTACAAGCACTCTAAACTTAGACCAAATCACAAATTTAGATACAGCCAGTCCCATAGAGCCAGCACGAGAAGAGTTGGTAACAAAAGTTATTAAACCAGAAGATATAAGACCCTTCCCCAAAGCCGAACCACGTAAAAGCAACAATAGTAATAGGCGCAAGAGAAAAAGTGAAATTCTAACGAAAACACCCATTAAGGATGCTTTGTGTAAAGGACTTGAAGAGAAAATTAGAAAAAAAGATTTGGAAAACAAGAAAGATGTAAAGAAAAAAGTTTTTGTTGAGGAATCAAAAAATTATAGTAGCAGTGAAGGGTCTGATGATAACATCAGCCTGCATGATGAAACCTCGTCTGCCTTTAGTGATGATAGTGATAATGCGTTTGATAAATACGAAATTATTTTTGGAAATACGCAAGCAAAAATAAATGACTATGTTCTTCTAAAAGAAGGTGTTTCCCATAAGACACCAATATATTCTGTTGGAAAAGTCATTAATATTTTACCAGATGAATTTGAAATATTAAATTTAAAGCCAACAAGAAAGGGCAATTTTGTCGAAAACACGGTGTTTGTACTTGCCAAGAAAGACATTGAACTGGCGAAATTACCAAACCCAAAAACCATGGGTAAAACAACAAGAACTTCTGGAATGTTGTCGTTTCCCTTTAACTTTGACTGTTATAATATCCGATATTAACTTTGTTACATTCACCTTATTTGTCTTGTTTCCTAATTAAATTGTTTTTTTAAAGAATAAGTTCATTTTTTTATTTGACACACTGAATACTACTGTGTGACACAACTTACCCCACGAAGGGGGCAACCTGTGTCATTTGACATTGGCATATAAAAATGATTTTTTATCCTTACAATCTGATATTTTATTCTCTTTGGGCATAAATATTAATTGCTCTAACTACCTATGTTACGTAGGAGTCATCAGTTCATGTATTAAGTCGAAAAGTCATAAACAAAAATAAAAAATACAAAAACTGACACACTGAACCCCCCTCTCCCCTATACAGTAAAACATGCAGATTATTTGGGTAAAAATATTGCGATTTGGTCAAACATTGCTCGATCAAAAGTTGATAATAACCGAGTTGTGTATACAGGGTGTCCGGGAACATGTGGGAAATCTCCCGGATATGAAGAAAACACGTGAAAAGAATACTATAGGTTCATAATATAAACTTCTTTCGTATCGGCCTCCTCTTCGGAGATATGGGCTCCCAAAGAGCACCAATGGAATCAAGTTTTTTACACATAATTATTGAACCACCTGGTATATTTCAATTATTTTTTAATATGATGTATACCAGGTAAGACCCGTCAAATTACTACCCAAGAAACTGTTGTGAATTACTCACAGCTGCAGGGACGGACTAGCTGTAACACTCATGGGCCCATTTTTTTTACGCCCTGTCTGATGAGAACTTTGGACAATTGGCTAAAAATTAAGTACTCTTCATTCATGTCGCTAATCCTAACCGTTTTCGAAAAAACGGCATTTCATATACATCATGTGCTTCGGGTATTTCAATATAAGATACATCTTTGTTCCGATCCAATGTTCAACCTTCAAGATTCCGCTTTTTCATATTTAGCCCATGAGCAGATAGGGGACTCAGTGTAAATAAAATGACGTTTTCTTGAAAACGGTTAGGATTAGCGACATGAATGAAGAGTACTTAATTTTTAGCCAATAGTTAAAGGTATGTAAAAAACATTGTCCAAAGTTCTCATCATACAGGGCGTAAAAAAAATGGGCCCATGAGTGTTACGGCGAGTAGTAGTCCGTCGTGAGTAGCCGTGAGTAGTCCGTCCCTGCAGCTGTGAGTAATTCACAACAGTTTCTTGGGTAGTAATTTGACGGGTCTTACCTGGTATAAATCATATTAAAAAATAATTGAAATATACCAGGTGGTTCAATAATTATGTGTAAAAAACTTGATTCCATTGGTGCTCTTTGGGAGCCCATATCTCCGAAGAGGCCGATACGAAAGAAGTTTATATGAACCTATAGTATTCTTTTCACGTGTTTTCTTCATATCCGGGAGATTTCCCACATGTTCCCGGACACACTGTATACAAGTGAAAAATTTACCTTCTATAATTTCCTGATTAACTTAGGCACCTTTTTACTAACGTTTTTGCATACAATTATGTGATTGAAGGTTTTTAGGGGCGAGAAATTTGTTAATTATTGTTATTATTTTGTTAAATAGTGTTAATTAGTTTCTTTCTATGTAGATTGTAAATAACGCTCGCTGCGGCACTCCGGGTACATAGCAACAAGTGCAACTTTCTTGCGCTTTAGTGTATTTATGTTTCTATTAAAAATATGAATTTTCTCATCACTTTTATACCCAAAAAGTCAAACTACAAAGACCAGTAATGAAAATATTTATAAGTTAAATTTTGTTACATAAATAAACTATCAAGAAAAGATCTGTTTTTGACATTAAATGTTGTAATATTTTTAAGCTGCACTGGCACTGTCAATGCAAAAATATCGAAAACAATTGCTCGGAGGGACATTGACAAGATACACATACACAGGGTAAATGTGATGAAAAGGGCAAAAGGGTTTCACTTGTTGCTACGTACCCAGAGTGCTGCAACGAGCGCCCTCTATAATCTACATTAAAATAAAATAATTAACAAATTCAGATTTTTCGCCCCTAAGAACTCCCCAAACAAAAAATGTTATGCCAAAATATTAGTTAAAATAAAGTAAGGAAATTAGGAAATAAAATTTTCACTCTGACACCCTCTATCTCGGTTATTATCAACTTTTGAACTAAGTAAAATTTGGCTAAATCGCAATATTTTTACCCAAAGAATCTGCGGTTTTACAGTGTATTATTAATTTTGAGACACTCTGTATAGGATTAATTAACAAAACCGCAATTTGTATAGAGAACTGCATTGAAGTAACCATACACTATACATGGTGGCCGATCAAGTACAATAGATTTGATATTAAGCCTACAATGTAAATTTTTTTTTACTATACAAGGTGGCTCAAAAAAGCGGAAAGCACGAATTAAAAAAATATTATGGTTATAACTTATGACATACGTGTCAATTTGAAAACCTCGCATCATCCTTAACTTTGAAAAAAGATCCTTAATATCTCTCTTTCAGTAAATAATATTAAAAATCGGAAAGGTACGTCATCAATTTTATTGTGAAAGGGGACGCTTCTAAAGAATACTTATTGTAGCCTTCGTGGTTTGTTCTCCTGGAAGGTGTAGATTTTAAAATCTTAAACGGGAAGAGGGTCAAAGTAGTAGTTACATAATTTTAGAGGTCGTTTAAATCTCTTTCCAGCCGTAATTAATTATTTTTTGAGTAGTAGTTTCCAAGAAATCGCGTGGCAGAAAGTATTATGTATTAACTGCCAGTGATTACAAAAAAATTTCTTCTTCGAACAAGTAGTCCATTTCTTCAAGAGATATGATTTTATAATCAAACGCCGACTTTGGGCGGTCTATTTCTAGTTCTTTCTGTGAATTTTTAAAAAATTTCCTATCGTTCCTCTGTGGAACCTGATTGTTGCTTGCATGCCCAACGCCAAAATCCATACGTCCTCTCCTCTCACATTTATGTTAGTGTGAATGTTTTTGTCGTGAGTTATAATTTTAAATATAAATCTTTTTAAGATAAAAGCAGTTTTTTCTTTCTAAAATATTCAAACCAGGTCTGATCAATAACTTCGTGTCGAAGGACATGATCGACTAAGTGCTCAACAAAATATACTTAAGGAAGTACAAAACACAGTAACTGATACATTGAAGGATTTTTCTGGACTTGGTGCTATTTAACAAAATGCAGAACAATTCAAACGTCTCTATCGTATTAAAAACAGGAGAAGAGCACAAAGAATCCAGTACTGTGACACCAGACACTGAAAATTGTCTCAATTTAACAATAAAAGTGGAACCAAAAATGGATGATTATGAAAGTAAAAATGTGCAATTTGAAGTTGCTCATAAATATATTAAGGAGGAAAATAAATATATAGTACAATCAAGAAACCTTCCTGACTCCCACATTACAGAGAATCATAAATTAGTGGAACATTTAGAAAATACGAAAGTAATTAAAAAATATGGGAATCTTATCATAGATAATTTTCATAACCTTACCGATTCAGCTTTAAATGAGTAAGTTTTTTTTGTTTCTTAATTTATACCTGGATACAAATGAACCCAGTGTGGGTGTAATTTTTTTTAGAATCTAAATTTGCATAGGTACTAGTAAAATGATTTTTTGTTAGGTTTGATTTATTTTCTTTAATGTCTACAGATGTAAACAAGATACTTACAACATTATTGCAAATAATTACAAAGGAAGAATATAAAGATCGATGATCATAAAACAATTTAGATAACAATTAAAACTCGAAAATAATCATAAAAATTATATTTAAAGCATTATTTAGTAAGGTACTTAGCTTTATACTTTACTTTTGAGGCTTTTAATATTGGAACCAACTGGATACAGGATGAACCTCTGAAAAATATATTAATATACACATTCTTATGTGCATATATTATAGCATATTATTTCAAAATACCAGTTTTCATTTAGTCGAGTCATCTATTCTGTACATTTTGTTTTTTTTGGTTCATGTCAATTTAATTCAGTTCATTGCATTTATTCCCAAACAAATGCAAACTGATCTTGGGTATCAATAATTTAAATTATTCCGTAATTTCAAATTCAATATGAATTCAATATTTTCTTTGACAAAGAGGAGGTTCCTAAAGGTAAGATATCTAACCGTTCCGCCTGCAGCGCGCAGTGACGTCACAGGGAGAGTAATTTTTAAATTTCTTATGGAGATTTATATGGTGTTAGCATTTTTAATTCTATTTTAAAGGTATTAAAAGGTTTTATGCATTTAATGGTATGTGAAACGAAACAATAATATATGGCAAGTATTTACGAATATTAATTTCATAGAAATATAACAGACATTACTAAAATAAGAAAATATTACGACAACCTTTAAAACATCCGCGGCGCCATTGGAACCGGTCGACGATAGCCGAAGCTGCTCGGCTTGGGAGGGCTCCCCATATAAAATGTATGTTCTATCTGGAGGTGGCCCCCATATTATAGGAAAGTAACGATCTTTTTTTTTCGTACTTTTCTTACTCTGACACCGTTTTTTATTATTCTATTAAAGTCTATTTATTTCCAAGATAGACTAGGCATAAACACTGTTTGCGCATGATCATCATGTGAGTAGGAGCAGCCTGCCCGCATGCGTATTCTTATTGGCCGTTCGATATGACGCGAACGTGGGAGCTTATAATTTTTACAGAGTTGAAATCAGGAAATTAGTCGGTCTGTTGGTCATTGAGGCCAAGTTTCGTATTGGTTCGTTGGTTGTGATTATTCCATTTTTATTTTTGTCCTTTAATTTTTTGTTTGTTGTCGTGAGTGCTACTTAACATACCTACCTTAGTATATTTGTTAATAAACGAATGTCTTGCACCGATACTGCATACGAAGCCCAAGTGTATATTAATTTGAGTCCATCTAAGAAACGTCACAAGAAAAATCATTTTAGTTTTGAAATGAAAGAAGTAATTTTAAAGACTTTTGTTGCCAAATATAATTCAACCTACAAGTTAGTAGATATGAAAGACCTTTTTGATCGTGCCTTAGCAACTATTACACCTGAGTAGAGTCAAAAATGTATTAGTGCAACAAAAAGTAGAAACCAGAATGTGGGAACTCGATAATATTATCGAGATACAAGTTGAACAACTAATTAGGTATTACTGTAGACTAAAGCGACGATGATAACTCCTCAAACTTATCCGAATAATTTCATCACAATAGGATCAATAAGATATACAGGTTGGTCAATACAGGTTGGTGAATTCGGATCTTGTACGGCACGCTTCATCAGTAAACGGAATTTTTTTAATGACAATTTGGATCACGGATTCTTTCGTTTCGAATAAATTGACAATTCTAACAGAATCGACACGTATTTTCCGGAAACCCTGTATTTATTAATTTATTTTATATTTTCCCATGAATACTTATTTACATTCCGATATTTCAAAATTGTATTCAACAATAGGTATTGCGATCATAATTTTTTATAATATTATAAGCACTGCCCTGTTCACTGTTAGTTTCACCGATCACGTGCGTTTGTTGTGGTCGGTCTATCTTGGAAATGAATAGACTATAGGTTTCGAACCGTCAACGTATTACTTTTGAGTTAAAGTTCACCAGAATTTGTTCTTATTTAGTCGTGTGTGTTTATTAAAATAAATATCTCAATTTTTATAGAATGAGGTGTGCGTTTGGTTGTGATATGGATAACCAGGCAAAGAAATTGGATAGAAATATAAGATGTTTCTGCTTTCCTAAGGATAAAAACAAGAAGAAAAACGGTTTTATTTATTTTGTTAACATTTATTTCTCAAGTGTTTTCCACCGAAGCTGGTGAGGGTATATATGCCTATGTGTATGGAAATTAAAATATTGTGTATTTAACTACTGAAGCAGACTATGAGTTTCTGTACCTCTTCATAATTTCACTGCACTGAGAGATTGACTATTTAGAAAAAATAGTTCCATTTTTTATAACTACTTAGGTCATATTTCAGCTTTAATCTTTGTTGTATGTTCATGAAATAAATATACCTAAATACCATGATATTATTCATACATTTCACATACTATTAAATACGTGAAAACTTTAATACCTTTAAGAGAAGAGAGTTAAAAACGCTGAAAACAATATAAATCTCTCCATAAGAGATTTAACAATCACTCACCCGGTGATGTCACAAGCCACGTCTCCATCGGCGTGGAATCTGACCTATTTATTTATACCATGGGTATGAACCGAGATATCTAGGTTGTAACTAGGGCTAGAGGAGGCAATACAAAGAATTGTGGCATATTTAAGTTAAGATGTTTGTTTTTAAATAATAATAATAATAATAATAAAGATTCATATCGGTTATTTTAGTTTCATAACACTTTATATTTTGTATTATGTATTAGTGAATAGTTAGATATTTTATTTTTTAAGATGACGAACCTGATATCACTTGTGATCTATAGTGAATAAATGAATATAGCATATTCAATATAATAAACATATTTAAGTAAAAATTGGTAGTTAAGTTTGTTTCTAAATGAATTTGTAGTTAAACTTGATTACAACAATAATTTGTGCGCCCTGATAATTTGTTTATCCATCAAAAATTTTATTCTCGTCCAACAACAATAATGAAATTAAAAATATTATTAAAAAATTTGAATTATTGATAAACAAGATCATTTTGCATTTGTGTAAGAATAAATCAAAATCAAATCAAAAAGTACTTTATTAGTCAAAAAACATAAATTTTTGTTGACAAAGCATGATCTAATACTCCTAAAATAACATTCAAAATGAAGAGAGAGAAAGAAAAAAAAAATTATAAATAGTAGCAAGCTTAGTAAAAAATTATTAAAAATTTAAACATACAGTCAATAACACAAAAACACTAACTAAAGAACATAATTTAGGTACAAAACAATAAATGTACAATAAACAGTTTTCAAATAAAATTAGGGGTAAGCTGAAATTAATAATTGTACAGGCCTGATATTTAACAAAAAAAAAAAAAAACGTATACAGTATAAAAATGCACAATGAACAGCACTAAAACTCAACATTCTCAAGAGCATCCCGATAGAACTCATCCAGACCATAATATGCTCTACTCAGAAGCAATCTTTTAAGCAAACGACGAAAGGTTTTTAGTGAATTAACCGTTCTGATATTAGTTGGTAAATGATTGAAAATCCTTCGACCCCCATAAATGAGTGACCTTTTTACCAAAGCGCTTCTCGGCAGTGGCAGAGGCAAATTGAGTACTTGACGAGTCTCATGCTGTGGGGTAGGACCCTGAAGCATAGCACGGTTTTTAAAAATGAGGGACGATGTCTCCAAGATAAAGAGAGACGTAAGGGTTAAAATTCGCTGCGCTATGAAATGTGGTCTACAATGCTCCCTCTGATTTACATTCACAATAAACCGAACTGCTTTCTTTTGAAGGACGAAAAGCATATTCAATAGGCCCTGATTGGTCACACCCCAAAATGGTATACC
Source organism: Barypeithes pellucidus (assembly GCA_963991005.1). Classification (NCBI taxonomy): domain Eukaryota; kingdom Metazoa; phylum Arthropoda; class Insecta; order Coleoptera; family Curculionidae; genus Barypeithes; species Barypeithes pellucidus. Next base: position 13,871,434 of record OZ022564.1, on the reverse strand, counting down.
ATAACTAAGGTGCGACTCAAATAAGGAGAAATACACTGTTCGGGCTAGTTGTTGGCCCAGTTCCTCTCTAACTGCTCTCACAGCAAAACATCCAGATGAGAGTTTCTTACTTAATGTTAATATGTGCTCCTCAAAATGCAAATCACCGTCAATCAGGATCCCCAGAAACCTAGTCGCTCCCATCTCCGAAAGACGAGCTCCATCCAAAGCTAAATCCGCTACATTACACCTAAACCCAACAATGTGGGTTTTACTCAAGTTTAAACAAAGGCGGTTTGAGTCGAACCACTCTTTAATGATTTTTAGGTCATTTGAAATGGTTTGTCTTAGCTGCACAATATCCCTGTCTTGCCACAATATCGACGTATCATCAGCGAAAAGGGTGAAGTTTCCAGAGATGTTTAAGTTAACAAGGTCATTAATATAGATTAGGAACAAGATTGGTCCCAAAACTGAGCCTTGTGGAACTCCACAGTTAACTCTTAATGCCGAGGACCTTGTTCCTAAATGCACCACAGCTTGAGATCGACCCTCAAGATAGGATCTAAACCAGGAATGAGCCAAGCCCCTAAAGCCATATCTCTCCAGCTTAGACAACAGTATTCCATGATCCACACAATCGAATGCCTTGGACAGATCACAAAACACCGCCGCCGATGTGTTGCCCTGATTCACCCCGAAATAGACCCCCTCAAGAAAACTGTAGATGGCATCATGAGTTCCCTTTGATGACTGAAATCCAAACTGCCTTACAGTTATCAGGTTAAACGACTGAAGATAGTTCCAGACCCTTCTTTTGACAAGTTTCTCGATAACTTTAGACAGAGTAGGCAGTAAAGAGATTGGGCGAAAGTTAGATGGCTCTTCAGAGTCACCACCCTTGAATAAGGGGATTACCGTTGCAGACTTCAGACAAGCAGGAAATGTACCCTGTGACCAAGACGCATTAATAGAGACCGAGAGAGCATCCAAAGCCCCATCAGGCAGCCGCAAAAGCACCTCAGCAGAGATCCCATCATCTCCACTACACTTTTTGTTTTTTATCTCAGAAATAATCTCTTTAATTTCTTGTTTGTCAGTTTCAAAAAAGCAAAATGAGCCACTGTTGTGAAAATTTTTAAGATAAGACAGTGGGTCGGAGTTAGATGATAAATTCTTTGTCAGATCATTTGCTATATTACAATAAAAATTATTTAGAAACTCCGGATCAATGTCGTAGTTGCCATGAAACGACCTATTACGAAATTCATTAATTATCGACCAGCTCTCCCTCTGCTTATTTCTTGCCTGAGAGAGCCTACCATTGTAGTATGCATTTTTGGCAGATTTAATAAGTTTCCTATAAAAGCTACGGTAGTTATTGCAATAGGAAATAAAGTTATGATTATCACTGAATTTTTTCAAATAATTTAAACAGCGAAGGTTATTTGCTGATTTTTTTAGACCTCTGGTAAGCCAGGGTTTTTGCTTTTTGGATTTCCTTTTAATTAAGCGCACGGGAAAAGCCCGATCAAACAAATCACATAACACATTATAAAAGCTGGTAACCGGATCTGACACAAGATCCAAATTTTGCCAGTCTACCCTAAGACATAAAGAATAAAACTTGCAAAAACTAGTGGCATTGAAAATTCTACCGGGACTACGCCTGGAGGCCCGCTTCGGAGCCCCTACGTTGTTAATAGTGGAACTTACCGCCTCGTGATCAGAGATTCCTGCATTTGAAACTGAGCAGGATACATTGTCATAATTTGAACAAAAATAATCGATTGTAGTAGAAGAACTCCCTGTGATCCGAGTCGGCTTGTCAACATGCATGCATAAACCATATGTGATAAGTAGGTTCGCAAGCAGGGTGGTATTCACAGAATACCTGTCAGTAAAGTTAACATTAAAATCTCCAGCCAGAATAATTTTGGATGAAGATGGAATATTCGACAGAATTAAGTCGAGGCGCTCAAAAAATTCCTTTATTGAGCCCGAGGGCGAGCGATATAAACAGATAATATACAAATTACTCTGACTGCAAAAACATAGTGAAAATTCAAAGGTCTTTTCTTCCATAAGATAATTAAATGTATTAATTGCTACGAAACACCCACTGAGGCCAGAAGACCTTTTTATTAATATAAGTGTACCCCCATGAAGAAAATTTTCTCTACAAGTAATACATATTGGCTTATACTCAGGTACAGAAAAACATTCATCTGGCTTAAGCCAGTGCTCAGTAATTAACACTATGTCGGGATATCCTATGCTATCTAAAAATACATATAAACTATCACACTTATTCCTTAAGGATTGAATATTTAACAGAAGTAATGAGATATTAAACTTTTTTTCCGAGTCCGAAATTGAGATATTTTTTCTGTTAGAGGCCTCCTCTAATGGAGGCCTGGCTATAAAAAATGTATATTGGGCATACTCTCATTATTGTTTTCAGGAGCATCAAACATTATACTACTAGTTTGGTCATTTTGATCAACAGTTTGCGCCTCGTTTAGAGAGTCTGAAATGCGTAGGTGAGGAGTGATATCACCCTTTCCGTATTTCCCAGGAAGTAAAGTTGTTTTAATAAATTTAAGGTTTTTTTGCTTAAAAACGTTGTTTGATGTTACTAGATTTAAGGTAACGTCGCATAGTTTCATAAAACTAATTTTAGTTCTCTTAGTAATATTAAAATCAACGAAATGAACAACATTTTCGGACTTAGAATTATATCTTTCTATTAAGTACCTTAGCCTAGAGTTATAGTTAGAAATTGCTGCATTAGCCTTATAATTAGAGTCACTGCAGAATGGAAAATAAGGAACCGAAAATACTATAAAATTGGTATGGGAACAACTTTCAATTTTATCAAAAATTCTCTTTACACCAGGGTTCTTATTGACTAGAAAATCATTAGATCCTGCCATTACTAAAACATAATCATTGTCACTGAAACCTTTAGATAAATTATGAATGTCTTCAATAACATTTATTAGGCATGCACCTGGCTTTAAAAAATGTTGTAAATTAAAATCAGTTAAATATTTGTTATTCGTCATAGAGTCACGTAGCGGACAGAAGAAAGATTTTCCATGTTCGTCTGATAAGAAAAGGAGATTTCTATTTTTTTGTGCTATTTTGGGTAAAATATTACAATCTAAACTATTGTTTGTGTTTATAATGTTACCATCTAAGTCACCACTGGAATCACCATCAAAAGTTGGTTGTGGAATACCTTCTCTAATTTTCGCTAGTTCAGCTAAAAGTCTATTGTTTTCCGATTCCAATATGCGAATGGTGGACACCATCTCTCGGCACTGTGTTTGAAGAATAAATGCATATATTTACATGAACCAGAAACAAAATGTACATGTACCAAAGTTACTTCAAATTTGTAAAAGACAATTTAAAACTGATAGTTCTACCTTCAGTTCTCTAAACAAATCACTAACATCGGACTAAAATAAAAATGTTATTAAGCTTAAAATTTTATCAAAATTTCGTAATTGCCGTTTTATTTGCACGTAAGTGTAGTATATGCAAGGAAAGTACCAAGGTGTTGACTTTTTTAAATTTCTATACTGTCGAAATTATTAAACTTAACAATTTTTTTGCTAATTTTACCTATTTGTTACTAAATCTGATGGCCTATGTTCTAATATAGAATAAATAGGTAATAAAGAATTTTATTTTCTACAGATTTAAAGAGAATAGTTCTACAATAGAAGGGGCACACATAAAAATTGAAAGCAATGAATCAATAAATGAGTTCGGGGAAATACATGAAGTTGAATTTATGGAATGTAAGATACAACACGAGGAACTGATCATTAAAGAAGATTTGGAGGAAAGTGGAGCAAGGTGGGTACCTAACTACTGACTATTTATCCACAAATAAGAATTTAGATTTTCAGGTAGGGTCATGTGGGGTAGTGGTAGAACTGGGGTAAATTAAATTTATCACATTGAAAAAACGTATTATGCAATAATTGTCAACGTGAATAATGTTGGCATCATGTTTTCTTGTGTGTGCCAATTTATACCCTTTCAGGCAGGTATAGACAACCTTTATACAAACATCCTTATTTTTAATTCTAAAAATAAATTAATTATAAAATGTAGATTTTGTGCAGTTTTCTGAATTTAATTTTTAATCATATGTTTGAACACCCTATACCGGGTATTTCAGGAGGAACGCTTACCCCCATAACTTTCTTAGTGTTTAATTGAGAGAAATAAAATTTGGTGAGTTTGTATGGGATATTATTTTGCATTTTATGACATGACAGACTCCATTTTCTCACTTCCGGTTTAACCGGGAATTACCTCAGCTTGAGATTTATAATAATAATAATCTTTATTCTCTTACATAACAGGTTCCAATTATAAGACAATGTGACTTAAAGACAAAATAAGTGGACAAAAAATAGATAAATTATACCAAATATGTATATATAGTATGAAAGTATTCTCATTCTTATTAACTACTTTATATGCCCAGGCAGAATATTAATAATTTAATTGTTGTGATTTTCATGTTTCATTGTACACGTTTAAGCTTAATGGTATTAGTAAACTGAGCATTGGACAAGCCGGAATACATCGATGCCATTGCAGATATTATTGAAAATGAACATAGATTGGGAAATTGGTGTTTTAATTAAAAAAATTGTGATGGGAGTCGGCAGATGAGGGAGAGACAAGATTGGACCTAACAGTTCGTGAGGGAACATGGAAGTTCATGCAGGATAGTAGCATTGGGAAATCGATGAGCGACTTGCAAACTTTGAACAAAAACTGCATGAACATGTATAGTATCTGCGATTTAGAAGCGATGGTATCTGGAATCTGGTTAAAAGAGCTTTATTTTCAGTGCCAATAGGCGGATGGAACACCCAGTATATATTTAGCTATCTCAATTCAGAACACCATTCCGAATTAAACGCCACCCCGTACGTCACTTTTTGACACTTTAAATCATTTTTATTTTTTCATCTAGATGGCTGTGAACTTCCTAAAATGGTTTATACTTCTAAGTCAAATGATGGCGGATTTTAAATTTGTAATTATGTTCATTTGTTTGTTAGCATTATGGAGTCATGGGTACCTAGATAATTGCAAAGCCGTTTACGCTTCTTGTATTTTTTTGTCATGAATTTTAATAAATTATCTTTCCTCTTTTAACTCGACATAAGCATGTGTGATATCAAATAATTTGAAACAGTGCTCTATGTTTTTGCCAGAGTGAACCAATATGTTTCCATTTGAAAAAATTTGGTTCCTGGAAAAAGCCTTCTTAAAAGTTTAGAAAGTATGTAAAAAAATTTAACGCAATAAAAATGGAAAGTTTGCTTTTTATCGAGAATTTGGCTTAGAAGTAAATCATTTTATGGAGTTCAAGGATGTTCCATTTAAAAATCCAAAGTTGGGGTCATTTCCGGTTAAACCGTAAGTGACAAAATGGAGTCTGTCATTAAAATACAAAATAATATCACATACAAACCCACCAAATTTTATTTCTGTAATTTAAACAATAAAAAAAGTTATAGGGGTGGGCGTTCCTTCTGAAAGATTGGGTATTTATAGTTCAAAATATTATAAAAATTCAATTAAAGCAGGCCCTTTTCAACAGGGAATCCAACCCAAATTAAACAATAAAGGCTTCGTTATAGGAAAAATTAATAATTATTTTAAGGCCTTCACCATCATGTCAAATCAGAGAAGCACGTGTGGGGCACTGGCGTAATATGTAAACAAACTACACTTAAGTATGCAGTGTCAATAGACGTCAGCGCATTTCGGCCGGTGTTGTCATATCTACACGGCAAACCTTTTAGAAAAAAAATTATAATTTTAACAATTTTTCATCATTTATGAACAAAATATGATTCTAGAAAACTGACGGCGAACAATGTTACAATATACAAATAATAGTAATATCACACACAAATTTCAAATTCGTCACAAGAACAGGAAAGTAAATAGGTCAAACGTCATTGGCCCTTTGAATGATTACACTGGCCAACACACATTTTGGTGCCGGCGATTTTTTAATTGTTCCTGGGTAATTTTTGGGTGGAAAATCCGAAATAGCCATCAGATTTTGTCTATCAGATCTAGTTTTTAAAATAGGAATTATTTACTTTTTTTAACCTCTATTATATATTTTACGTTACAACTATGACTATTGCCAGTAACAAAACAAAAACATATATAATTAAATATTTATTATGAAAAGTAGCTTAAATACTTCATACTCATATTAGTCACTATCACCTACAAATTTTCTTTTATACGACTTTCTAGCATGGAGTTTACCGGTGTAGTCTCGCTGAAGGCTCCAACAAAAGTCGGCCATCATGTGGCTATCCCATCGTCCTTGATATCGATCTTCCATAGTTTTAATATCCTGATGGAATCTTTCTCCCTGTTCTTCACTACAGTCACCTACATTTTCTGGAAAGCGACCTAAGTGGCTATGGAGGTAGTGAACTTTTATACTCATGTTACAACCGAGAATATGAAAATTTGCAAGCATAGTTTCCACTAATTCTAAGTAATTGTCTGCTTTGTGATTTCCAAGAAAATTTTTAACTACTTGAACAAATGAAACCCAAGCGTTAGATTCAGCCTCATTCATTGATGTGGTGAACTGTGGATCTTTCATAAGTTGCCATATTTGAGGACCATCAAATATACCAGCTTTTAGTTTTTCCGTGCTAATCCTAGAAAACTTACTTGACAAGTACCCAAAACAATTTCCATCTCGATCTAACGCTTTCACAAACTGCTTCATAAGCCCCAACTTGATATGCAAGGGTGGTAGTAAGATTTTTTCTCTCGTAACCAAAGGTTCATTCACTACGTTTTGTTTTCCTTGAACGATAGTATCTCTTAAAGGCCATTTTCTCTTAACCCAGTGCTGATCTTTAGCTCTGCTGTCCCAAAGACATAAAAAACAGGGGTATTTTGTATATCCACTTTGCTGTCCAAGGAGAAAGTTCACCATTTTCAAATCAACACAAATTGCCCACTGATGTTCTTCGTATTTAATTTGTTTCAAAACTTGTGATATTGTTTTATACTCCTCTTTCATGGTAGTAGAATGTCCATATTTGGCATATTTGTTACCGTTATGTAAAAGGACACATTTTAAACTACTTTTTGAACTGTCAATGAAAAGGCGCCAATCGTCTGAAGTGTATTCTGGCAAACCCATTTTTTGTAGGAGTCCTTTTATATCGTTACAGAATACCAGCTTATTTTCCTGAGTGAAAAAAGGCAGCAGATCCTTTTCTCTCTTACGATAAAATACTACTACAAGTAATTCAGCACACTCCTTTGAGAGGTATAGGTCTCTCACGAGATCGTTCAGTTCTTGTTGATTAAAACACTCAGGAGTTGTTAAATCTGCTTCAAATTCGCTGTCGTTTTCTGATTGCATTCTTTGAACTTCATCAGACGTTGATGTTTCTGTATCATCTTCCGGGATTTCAGGAAGACTGCTGAAGGTTGAAATGGGTATTTCCTTAGAGTGTGGTACAGGTCTTCTTGCAGAATCTAGATCAGGATATGTCCATTTATGTCGATTGTTCCTATTTATGCCTTTAATATTAACGAGACAAAAATAGCAGTCATCATAATGGTTATGTGGTTCCCTCCAAACCATTGGTACACCAAATTTCAGGCACTTTCTGTTTCCAATTGTCCACTGTCGCAAATGTTCAACACATGTTTTACACACCACATGTGGAGCCCAGGATTTATCTTGATCTCCTAAATGAACGCCAAAATAGGCAAGATAAGACCTTTTCACAAATTCAGAAATAGTTTTTCTACTTTCTTTCAAAGTGTATTCGCCACGTACATAACAAAAAACATCTGTATGGTTTACACAGCTACGCCTGCTGGAGGATGCCATTGTTTTAGTTTTAACACTATAAAACGACGAAAATGTACACAAAATTATGACACAACTTTATTTGCAAAAACTAAACAATATACTAAGTCGAGAAGGATAAAGGTAGACAAAAGGTACTATGTTTCCAAAACAATTAGTCGGGGTTGAGCAGGTATGGGGAGATCGGATCATAGGGAATTCCAAATATAAAATAGGTAATAAAATTAATAGGATTAAGTAGGAATATTGGTTTACTGACAATTTCAGGTATATTTGGCTAATTAGATCCTAGTTTTGAATACCAAATTTCTGTTTTGAATTTTAAAGAGATGTAGATTTATTTATTTTTGCCTTTTATTAGAACTAAATTCATATAGTCTCTATCTCAAAAACTAGAGCTGATAGAAAATATTTGATGCCAGTTTTAGAATCAGCACATTAAGTATATCTAAAATCAGTTCTCACATCTCAGGCACCAAAATTTTTTTTTTATTTTGTTGGCCTTTTAAAAAAAATACAATTTTATTTAAGACATCATCATTCATAATTTATATAAAAAACCACACAGAATCTAAGTTTTGGGAAAACCCCTCTCACATAACCTCACAATTAGCAACTATTCACATGGAAGGAATACACGGGAACGTTGTTTTAATTAATTTTGGTCCTTTTTTTCTCGCTTAGATTTATTTGTTTAACTAATTAAAAAACACATTTTAAATACGATTCCTTCAATTTAAAAATTACATTTTATCTATCTTTGAAAACGAACGAACTAAACGTTCAAAACTCGTAATGGGCAATATTTCACAGTTTGATATTTTTTTCAGTGATTTAGAAATCACAACCTGTGATTCCACAGACGTGAAACCATCGAGTATGATTTTGTATAGGAAACTTTTTTGGCATTTTATTATTTTGAAACATATTTGTTGGGGTCACGATATTTGAATCCTAATAATAGGTGATATGGGACGGATACGAAGGTCGCTTAAATGCGTATTTTTCTTATGGCGATAAACGAGATTCTTCCCTATTACTTGGCTATTTACCATAAGGCGTCTCTTGCAAGGCGTGTATTTTATATGGCGTTAATGAAATTTCGACCAAATTGCATAAAATGATAGTAGTAGCTGATACCTACGCGCCTCCGCTGGCGTGTTCCAACCCGTGATATATCCATCGATTAAGGTAAGGGATAATACTGCGACTGTACTTTTCCTTTTGAGAAGCTTAAAAAATTAAATCATTTCACAGCGTGAATTTCAGTGTAGCTCAGCTCTACTCAAAATGACAAGCCCGAACGAAGACTAATGTTAGCGCGATTTTTCTTTCTCACACGGCGATCTCTCCATCTCTTTCACACAATCCGCTGACAGCGCCTAGTCAACATAGGTCTAGGCGTACAAGCGTGCGGCTTGCATTTGTCAGTTGAAAACGATGAGCATTAGAATACAGTCGATTTTGTTGATAACCATTTAGACTCTCGGCCATCCGCTCTGTTTTCAGAAGGTACTCGTATAATAGTTGTTTTGTAATAAACGCGTCCAAACTTCGTATATTATTTGACATTGTTTTTATTGACGAACCTAAGTTGCTCAGTTAAAACGGGTAGTTTGTTCTGGACGCAACAGCTGACGTTTTATTTGACAGAGAGAAGATGGAATGTCGACGACGAACAAGTCAAATTTCGTCGCGTTGCGTGTAATACAATCTAATAATTTGTATTTTCAAAAAACTAACTATGTTCTGTTTCTCTATTAGTATGTGTTCGGTGTTGCTATCAAGATGTTTCGGGCATAAAGTGTTTCCCATTAAAGAGAAAAAAAAACTGATATAATGATAAATACAAGTAGGTAGATAAATAATTTATTTTTATAATTTTATATGGAATTTCAGTTCTGCATTAAATTTTGACAACATGGTACCTAACACGTGTTTTGTGACATGTCACCACATGGTGACATGTTACAGTGACGTGGGATGAGCTGTGAGTTTATAGGGCTGGACCCCACTTTTAAAACCGTCGATTAAAAAAAATATATATGTAGCGCGTCTCTAGGACACTTAAGGAATCACCCATTTAAATATAATAAGTCATTTCCATAACACCCTGTATAGGACATAATAGGATATAATATATGACATCTGCCTAGAATCTTGCGTAGAACCGAAAAATGCAAAATATATAAGGTATTCCATTTAAAATAAGCAGTTGACACTGGTGAGTATTACCCGAAGTCAAATCAAATAATTTATTTGTGTCAATATACAAATCCAGTATTTACATACGTCAATAAGATTAAAATATTTCATGAGAAAAGACGATGAACATATGCACTAATATTTTCCCAACTTCACATTTATAGGGTAGCATCATTTAAAACAAAAATCAGACAAAAAAGAAATTTCACAACATGTTAAAATTGACAATTCAAAGATCAGTAAAGTCATGATTAGAATATTCAACAGTACTGTAGAAGTTCTTACTGAGGGGAATATTAAAACCCGCCCGAATACAATTGGGGTCGTTTCCTGAACAATATGTGGTAATTTATTAAAGAGGCGTACTCCAAGAAAGCCAGGGTCATCCTGACATCTCCGGTGTCGTTTATATGTCGGTACTATATATGTTCTTGATTACGCGTTCCATAAGAGTGAACATCCTGAGCTTATGCAGGTTGTTCTTAACATGCATTAGGCAATTCAGGATAAATTGCGAAGGCAATGTCAATATCCTTAAAGATATAAAAGCATGCCTACAGTCCTTTCGATAAGATAGGTTAGCAATTATCCTTACTGCACGCACGCCTTTGGACTCGAAATACATACATTGCACCGGTGCATTGGCCCCAAACCAAGATTACATAAGAGATGTGGGAATGCAGAAGAGCAAAGTAGGCCTGCCCTACGAAGTAAAAATGTATTTGATCTTAGCTTGGAGGCAAGGAGTGACGTATGATGATTCCACAGTAACCTGGAATCCAGGCTAGCCCTAAACCAGCTGTCGGCCCTGTCCAAGGTCCCACGCGACGAATCGACCGATTCGTCATAGTTCTGAACCGGACAACCAATGTTGTGTCATCCGCACAGATGGTATCGGCTTGAGGTAGATCATTGAATGTAATCATCATTGTCTCACATGTATATAAGAAATAAAATGAGACCCAAAATTGATCCTTGTGGCACACCAATCACCACTTCCATCTCTGCACCCTCACGACCTGAGGACGATTCGACAAATAACTGGACACGACCGTAATACTAGCAACAGAAAAGTTATACTTCTTTAGTTTCTCCAACAAAAGCTCACGCGACAACAATAAAAAGCCTTGCTGAGGTCACAGAAAGTGCTCGATATGTAGGCTCCGTTTTCGAAAGACTCTTGTATCTGAGAAATCAAGTCCATGATAGGTGATGTTGTGCTGAGTCGACTCCTGAATCCAAACTGGCTATTCGTGAACAGGCTATCATGTTGAAAAAACTCAGTACTTATGCGCATTTCCAAGCACTTCTCAAATATATCCGACAATATTGGTCTATAATTTGAGGGATCACTATTATCCCCCTTCTTATACACCGGAACCACAGCCGCCCTCTTGAGTGCTGATGGGCATCCCTTATGAAGACACTGAAGGATGGAATTATTATCCGCTCCCTAATGCTCATAATGACCTCAACCACTACCACCGTTACCACGGGTTTGTTCGTTACTACGGTGGTAGTGCCTCAACCGTGAAGCCGTAGCAGTACTTTTTTATTTCTAAGACTTCATTATACCTCTAACCTCATTATAAGTGACCTCTTGAAAGTCAAATTTGCTTGTAGTTCAAGCTCTACATTTACAAAAAAGGAATTAAGTTTATTTGATGGAATATTTCCGTACTAACCCTTTAGAATGATCATTGAAGATGTTCCACATACACTTCACAGGATTCGAGGCACTCTCCATGAGGCTATCGTTAGCCTGACTTTTAGCATCCTTAATTGCCGTTTTGTATACTTTTGTGACACCATATTGACAATATTTTGCCGAATTGGCTCCATCAACATTAAATTGTCAAAATTTTCCTAATAAATAGTTTTTCATAGTACTATATCGATCGAGGCAGTTCCCGGGGGGACATGTATCTATTTGGGAAAATGAAAAAACCATCCGACTGTTTTTAGATGAACAAGCCAAATTCCATATTCAAATATTACGGAGTCTCTGACAGTCTTACGAGAAATACGTATTTGTATACGGGGATTAGGAAACAGGTCACGATAATATTTAAATTCGGACGAAATTGGACGGTTTTTCCGAGAAACGCTTCAATATATAATTGTTGGCACGGCAACATGGCATCGACGGAGGAAGTAGAAAGTGAGCTGAGAAGGCTTAAAAAAGACGATTTAATCCGTATAATAATGTGCAAAAAAGTGCCCAGTGATATTGTGTTGAGTGACAAGGTAGTTGAATTCATAAGTGCCGCAGAAAAATTGTCGGAAAATGCGGGATTCTACGATTGTTCAAGCGATTTTGCTTCTAACCTAACACATCAAGTACCGGAGATGTCAATAATGGCGCTAAAATGCGACTTAAAGGTTGCCAGAATAGAAGTCGAATCCTCCAAAAAGATCATTGCCGAACTTGAAAGATCTGTTCATAACCAGGAATTAGTCATAAACCTATTGAAAAAAGAATCCAACCCTAGAATAATCCAAGGAAACCTAAATAACAAGCAAACTCGCTCATACAACGTTGCCAATAATGGTTCCAAGGCAGATAATCCGACGAATCGAGAAACTCTTAATAAAAGCGACCAACAAGACATTGTAAATAAAAATGTCACTACTGGAAATAAGGTAAATATGGAAAAAAAACAAACCCATCCTACCAAAAAAAGTTTTTTATGGGGTAACAGTGAGATACCCACCTCTTTTGCGGCAGCTGCAAAGCGTGCCTGGATTTATGTTGGGAAAGTTAAAGAGGGCACTCGCCCAGAGCAGATAAGTAAATACCTTGAAAATAAATTTCAGGGACATAACTTCAACGTTGAAGCATTGACAACTCACGAAAGGGCGTCAAGTTTATCTTTTAAAATTGGAGCCGATTATTCCTTGCTGAACGAACTAAACAACCCCTCAATGTGGCCAAAGGGGATAGCTGTTAAAAGATTTTCATTTTTTCGAGGCCGAAAGGAAAGAGAATGATTGCTTGGAATTAAGGATTGGACATGCAAACGTTCAGGGAATATCAAATAAATTATTGCAACTAGAGCTGTTCTTGCAACAGCAAAGTGCTGACATATTTTGTGTTACTGAGCATTGGTGTAACCAGAGCAACATTGACTTGACAAATATTCCCGGTTACGTAATAGCTTCCGCTTTTGTACGTAAGGAACGGATACATGGTGGTTCACTGATATTCTGTAAGGACAATTTCAATTACCAAGTGAAAATTATCAACTGCGACCGATTCACAAGTGAGATGAACGTCGAGTGTTGCGCAATACAACTTAAAACACGGAACCGTAAGTTTTGCATAATCTGTGTATATAGACCTCCGACTGGAGAGATACAATTATTTTTTAAGGCAATGACCGAGCTACTTTTAAAGTGTAGGAATATATCTCCAGACGTTTTTTTCTGTGGAGATCTGAATATAAATTTTCTTAGGGACTCATTAGAGAAAAGACTACTTGTGGACTTTCTTACTGAATTTAAACTGGAGAGCTTATCAGATCAGCCAACAAGAATTTTTTTGAATAAAAATAATATTTTAAGTTCAACTATGATAGATTACATGATAACTAACTTAGACCCTAGTTATGTGGAAACAAGCACTGTGCAGGCAAACCTTGGTGATCATCTGGCAATAGTAAGTAAATTTAGAGCATTAGATAATAAAGATCAGAACGTCAGAGAATTTCAAAATTATACTTATCGAAGCTACTCAGAATTCAATTTAAACATGTTAAAATCATTTATGACTAATATTACTTTTGATGAAATCTATGATGTTCTGGAGGTCGATCAGGTTTATAATCAAATAGTGGAGACCATAAAATGGGCTATCGAGGCTAACTGTCCCTTAAAAAGTAAATTTCCGAGAAAACACCGAGCAAAAAAAGACTGGATCAATGCGGACATTATTGACAAGAGTAATGAATTAAAAAACCTATTTTGGCTTACAAAGAATGTAGCTGACAATAATTTACATAATTATTACAAACAGAAAAAAAAAGATTATAATCTTATGGTCTTAAAGGCTAAAAAAGATTTTAATAGCAACAAGATAAATCGATCTCAAAATAGGCAAAAAACGGTGTGGAATATCATTAATCGCGATTTAGGAAGACAAAAGGTAAGCAAAAAAATTACTATTATTAAAGATAACACGGTTATAGACAATACTAAGGAAGTCTCAAATATTTTCTTAAATTACTTCTCAACAATCACAGAAAAAAGTCTCGAGGAAAAATTCGGGAATAATAGGTCGCAACACTGTACGCTACCCACTGAATATATTGGTAATAGTTTCATTTTTAATCCGGTGAGCAAAAACGAAGTAATAAATACAATCTCGAAGTTAAAAAATAAGAACAGGACAGGTGTAGATAACTTATCTGTTGTTGCTATTAAACACATTAAAGAATCGATAGCAGATCCTATTCGATACTTGACGGACTTAATATTTTATACAGGGGTTTTTCCAAAAGAATTAAAGACAGGTTTAGTAATTCCCATACATAAGAAATCTGATAAAACGATCATTGAGAATTATAGACCGGTCACTATCTTGAACATCATCTCGAAAATAGTTGAAAGATTGTTTTACAACAGAATTGTTAGCTTTTTGGATCACCATGGGTTAATCACAGAATGCCAGCATGGTTTTTTGAAAGGCAGATCAACGGAGAGTGCTGCGATTGATCTTATGGACTTTGTGTATGGGAGAATGGACGACGGGGATTATGTTGCGGCCCTCTTCTTTGATCTGTCTCGTGCTTTTGATAGCCTTAATGTGACGTTCATTTTAAACAAACTGTATGTGTATGGCTTTAGAGAAAATATCTTAAGACTGTTAGAATCATATCTTACAAACAGGAAGATGCGCGTAAAGGTGGGTAATGATCTGACTGAAGATGCACACATTGACATAGGGGTCCCCCAGGGCTCGGTTCTGGGACCACTTCTGTTTCTTTTATATGTCAACGAGATGCCTGATTACATCAAGGAGGGTATAAAAATAATGTTTGCTGATGATACAACGGTGGTGGTCTCAGCTTCGAGTCCGGACGAGCTCAGATTGAAAATGTTAAGGATTATAGAACAATTCAGCGCATGGTGCGCATCAAATAATTTAATTTTGAATGTCAGCAAGACAATCTGCCTGAATTTTTGTAGTTCAGTTAGAAAACAAAAAGTGGAGGTAGAGACTCTCAACTGCTCAGACAGTACCAAGTTCTTAGGTATTTACCTGGATAGTTTAGTAAACTGGACTGCGCAGATTGACCATATCTGCAGTAAGGTTAATAAGGGGGTATACTCCATATATCGGCTAAAGCATACCGTAAACCAGGAGACACTTATCACTATGTATTACTCTTTTATCTATAGTCACCTTAGCTATAATACTCCACTTTGGGGAGCAAGTGTGGAGTGGGAGAGAGTCTTTATTTCCCAGAAAAAGGCAATTCGTTGCATTTTTGGTCTGGACCTTAGGGCGAGCTGTAGACCAACATTTATTGCACATAGGATTATGACCTTTCCATGTATATACATTTTTAAAACTTTATTGTTTGTGAAACAAAATGCGCATAGGTTTTTAAAGAATTCGGACTATCATAGTTACCGCACGAGAGGGGGTCCCCTCTTTACTATCGAAAGTCATAATTTGACAAAAGTTGAAAGATCCCCGGTATATGCCGGGAAAAAACTATTTAATAAATTACCAAATTATATAAAGGAGTTACAATACGACCAGTTTAAGAAAGAAATTAAAAATATATTATTAAACAAATGTTATTATTCTACTAAAGATTTTTTTATCGATAGTATATAAACTTAATTTTATCTCAAGATATGACTTTTTAAAAAAAAATGTTTTATGTGGAAAATATTTGTCTGACTTATGCTATTCTAGTCACATAATCGTCATTTTGTTGTTGATTTTATGTTAATATTGTTTGTGAATATCTAGTTGGTGTGTATTTTACTATTTTCTTAATTTTAAAACCTGACGTATACATCTGTACTATGTATAGCCACCGTATGAATAAAATGAGTTTATGAGTTTATGAGTTTATGATGCCTCATCTTCTATTGAAACAAATTATTATATTATTAACTCGAATACATTACTTAGATTTTAAACACTTTTTGTGACTATTCTGATGAAGAACATACATTTTTTCTTACAAACAGCAGGAACATTATTAGGCATACCAAAATCAATTTTTTTTTTTAAATAAGCATATGTATCTAAAGCTCATGTTTATATCTTCCTCTTGCCAGAAAGTCATAAATTTGTTTGTTTTTTCGTTTACTATCAATAAGTGAACTTTGATAAAACAAAAATCAGTTTGTTCCGCTAGTTTTGTTCCATTTTGTTAATTATTAACCCAAATAAAACTGCAGCCTTTGTGAAGTACAGGGTGTCCATTTTTCGCTGGTTTAACAGGGTATCTCCGTTATTAATAAAGATAGGATGCGGTTTCCGCAGTACTGTGCTACTTTTTGTGAAACAAAAGATTTTTTTTTTGAAATGCCCCTATTAGATTTTTTTCTAGGCCGCCTTGCTTCGGTCACTCTATAACTTATCAAAAAGAAATAAAGTGTTGTCTTTGTAATTTTTTTTTATATAGAATCCAATGACGTACTCAGATTTTTTTCTACGTTCAATAGTTTGCAAGAAAAAATTCCTTTCTTTAAATTGGTCACCCTATATATTTTTTAATAATGTAATTCAGTTTTTAACAAGCTTTCACAGAAATAGATAATAATTTATTTTAGTCTTAACATTATGCGATATTTACGTTTTTTTTAAATATAGAATTTTTTTAGTAGGCCGTGACGGATATTGAAAAAAAAAACAATAGAACACCGTCAGTTGTGTCATAATAAAACATTCTTTTGTTTCTGTCAGAATATTCAGGTCTTTTCCCAAGGATAAAATCAAATTTAATTGAACAAGGTTCAAGGAACAAACCCGAGACTGATGAAATAAATGTGCTTTTGCTGCAATTGAAACGAATCCTAGTATAATAATGAAATATAACTATGTGTGAAACATGGCATACTCAAAAAATTGTATATTTAAAAAAAAAACGTTTATTTCGTCACTGGATTGATTCTACGTAAAAAAATTACAGAGCGAACTGACAGGGTAATCGAAATATGGGGGTGTCCCAAAATGTCAAATTCTCCAAAACAACCCGTATATTAAAACCGAGGAGCCCTAGAAAAATTATAATTGTGGCAGTTGCTGATCTACGGGGGGAGGGGGAGGCTAGATCCCCCCATGACTAACATTTAAAATGGGTGAGGTGAAGTTGAATGGCTTTGTTTGAAGTGAATGAAGTGGTTAATACTTTTTGCAAAATCATCACGTCACTGGGATTAATTTGTTCTTATCCTTCTTCCCTTTAATTATTTTATTGTATAATAATGCAACCCAACATACAACAACTAATTTAATATTTATAATAATTAATTAACGTTTATCGTATGTTTGCGGTCCATTTGTTTTTTATGTTATCTCTATTTAAAATACGAACAATTTTTCAAAAATTATTAATTAAGCAGGAGCGGCTACTACGAGGAACTAGGGGAAGTGTCACTTCGTCGCCTTTGGCGTGAATTATATTGATGCGTAACGATAGTCAGTGTATTTAAGAATATTTTTCCTTTGCTCTTGCTCTATATTTTCGCCCGCGAGTCGCCACTGTAATTAAGTGTATAAGTTACTTGACAGAATGTAAAAATCATCAACATTTCTGTTATTTATCTGAATGCCCACCTTACCGTATCAGTTTTCCTAGTACTATTTACTATAAATTATTTATATTTTATCAAATTTTATCGATAGTTGGGCGTGGAACGAGACTTTTTCGCTTTCGGCGATTTCGCCTGCAGCGGGATTTCATTAGCCAGCCCCTAAATATGATCCTAGATTGAAGCATCTTTTGTTTCACAAGAAAGTAGCAGAGTCCTGTGAAAACCGCATCCTTCTATCTTTACTAATAAGGGAGATACCCCGTAAAACCTTCGAAAAATGGACACCCTGTACTGGTACCGCTACAGTCTTTCGAGTCATATGGTTGCAGTTGTTTAAATTTTTAATAGTGTTTTCATTTTTCTTTGTAGCCTTTCGGCAGATTTTGTCGACTATGATGGGAGCACGCCGGAGAAAACTGATCAGTATAGCGATGAAACATCAATCGGAAGTCATCTATCGATTCCTAAAAGTGATCACTGTAGTCATGAAATAGTTCGAAACACTAGTTTGAAGGGGCCCGAACTGCAACATGAATATCCAACAGAAAAGAAAGTGGACTGGCTTAAATGCAATAAATGTTCCTATCGCACAATTTATAAACTGATATTAAAGAAGCATCTTTTCCAGCATTTAAAAAATCAAGAAGAATTAAAAACGTTCAAATGCAATAAATGTGACTTTCGAACTAAATACAAAAAAAATTTAAATGCTCACCTGCTTCGACATAGTAACTCTGAGGATGTTAAAAAGTTTAAATGCGATCAGTGTCCTTATAAAAATATTTTGAAAGAGAATTTGAAGAGACACCAACTTCAACATATGAATCCCGAAGAAGTAGAAACGTTCAAATGTAAAAAATGTGAGTTTCAAACTATACGTAAGAAAAATTTAAAAGCTCATCTAATTCTGCACATTAGTCCAGAAGAAGTCGAAATGTTCAAATGCGACAAATGTGACTATCAAACTAGATTTAACAAGAATTTAAAGTCTCATCTGCTTCGACATGTCAGTCCGGAAGAAGCCGAAATGTTCAAATGCGATAAATGTGACTTTCAAACTAAACATAAAAAGCTTTTAAAGAAGCATGGGCTTCACCATAATAACTCCCAAAAGTTTAAATGCGATCAATGTTCTTTTCAAACAATTTACAAGGAACATCTAAACAGGCACTCTCTCAAACACATAAATCCAGAAGATATCGATATGTTTACGTGCAATAAATGTGACTTTCAAACTAAATATAAGAGCAATTTAAAGACTCATCTGCTTCGGCATATTAGCCCGGAAGAAGTAGATACTTTCAAATGCAATAAATGTGACTTTCAAACTAAATATAAACATAATATAAAGATTCATCTACTTCGACATACTAATCCAGAAGAAGTTGATATGTTTAAATGTAATAAATGTGATTTTCAAACTACACGAAAAAAATATTTAAACGCTCATCTGCGACGGCATAATTCTAGAGAGAAAGCTCAAAACATTTAATAGATCAATTAATGTGATTAAACCATCCATAAAAAAAAGTTGAAACCTTATCTAATTCGCCATGATAATGTCGAGAAAGTTTGACACCTATCATCACTTTCACCCTCTTTTGCAGATGACACATAATTTCGTGCAGTGGCGTCAATTGTGCTGGGGCTGTTACAATTTGGATCGGCCGTTTCGAAAGCTTAGGTTCGGTATACGGCTAACATGACTTTATAATAATATGGGGCAATCACCTCTGACCCTTAACTGGTGACCCTAATTTAAATTACAGTAATGGTGACCATGAGTCTCACAGTCTCCTAGATAAAAAAGCAAATTTGTTCAAAAGTTATGAACAAATAATATTGTAATAATATTTTTTTAATTAATAAAACAATATTGGTATAGTATTTTTAAATTTATTTCAAAAAGAAGAAATGAAATTGTAAGTAAAAACAAAAATATGTTAAATTTCTTATTATACGAAATTAATATAAGGCATACCCAAAACAATCTCAAATATATTGAAATTTACATAATATATGTTTCAAAATAAGTATTTTTTATATTATAGAAAAAAATGCAAAAAACAGCAAAATATAAATCCTCAAGAAAACGTGCAAATCATTAAAAAAATTGTCTCGTTCCACCCTGGTAAAATTATACAGGGTCCGCCAACGAAGCGGGGTTAGTTGGTTGGTTGGTTTAAGGCGGGGGTTGGTTTAAAGGCCCGAACTTCTATCACTGCAGCCTTCCGGCTTATTGTGTACCCCGATGTTGTTAGAAGATGTTTGTTCCTTCTACGAACGAAGCGGGGACGGAAGATTAAATCATTATCGAAGAACTTGTGGTGTGTTAACAAAGTTATATTTTTTAAAATGGGACATCCAATATTTTATTTCATATTTAGGTTCGTATTAGTGTACTTCATAATATAAGCCCAAACTTTTATTTAATATAGTTCTCTAGTTTAGGAGTAATAAATTAAAAAATTTTAAAAAGGTTTTGCAGTATTAAAAAAAAATTTAAAAACCCGAACAAACATATTTTTTTAACATCTGTATTGGGTAAGTTTTATGACAGGAGGTATATAAACTCCTGGACAAAATTAACGCAACATCATAAATTTGCCATATTTTTGATGCTATTTTTTTTCTGAATTTATGATAAAAATTTAATTTTTGATTTAAACTGGGTGTACTAAAAATGCTATGTTTTTTCCGAAAATTCGCATCATCCTGTGGAGTATATTAGCAAGCGAAACATTGCAGTTGACATTAAACGGTAGGTCCATCTTTCCCCAACATTTTCGTTCTTGGTTTACTTCATTATCTCTGTTATTAAAGGAGATACGCCATATTATAGGGTAACATGTTGTTATAGACTTTAATCAACACATTCATTGTTCAATGTTTTCAACTAGGTTTCAAGAATAAAATGCTCATCGGGCAACTGGGCAAACGAAACTTCATTATCTCTGTTATTAAAGGAGATACACCGTTTTATACCGTAACATGTTTTTATAGATTTTAATATTCAACACATTCATTGTTAAATGTTTTCAAGTAGACTATGGACTTTTTCTGATATTGCAAGCGATGTGTCAGCAGATGTTGTGTTTTAAAGTAAAAATAAAATTCGGCATACTGATAAAAACGGAAACTGCTTATTAAACGTTCGTTTCGTATGCCCAGTTGCCCAACGATCATTTTATTCTTGAAACCTAGTTGAAAACATTTAACAATGAATGTGTTGATTAAAGTCTATAAAAACATGTTACCCTATAATACGGCGTATCTCCTTTAATAACAGAGATAATGAAGTAAACCAAAAAAGAAAATGTTGGGGAAAGATGGACCTACCGTTTAATGTCAACTGCAATATGCTTCGGTTGCTAATATACTCCACAGGGTGATGCGAATTTTCGGGAAAAAAACATAGCATTTTTAGTACACCCAGTATAAACAAAAATTAAATTTTTATCATAAATTCAGAAAAAAAATAGCATAAAAAATATGGGAAATTTATGATGTTGCGTTAATTTTGTCCAGGAGTTTAGATACTATGAATCTAATAGCGTTTATCTATTTTGTACAGGGTGTTCATAATATGTTTTGAAGAACGTCACATTTCAAAATAATTTTTCTCAAGATTTTCAAATGGAACACCCGGTATATTATTTTGCTATTTGATGCAGAATTCATAAGTATTTTTTTGTAATTCAAGTATACATATAAGTTATTTCCAGTGACTTTCGAAATAATTCCAATTTTCATAAATGTACAGGTTGTCCCAAAAACACGAAACGTATCAAAGTTGCATTTTTTAAATGGAATGAATATTACTTTCATTAAGGTTTACCGTACTTAGACCTTACGGTTTGTGAAATATTTCATATTTTGTCAAAATGTAGTAACAATTTTAATGATTAAATTCTCAACATGTACTTTGTTTTTTAAACCCAATTTCTCAGTGGACTCTACTCACTGATTAAGTTTTGTGTATCAGTTATGAAAAATTCACTAACTTATACACGGTGTCCAAAAAGTACTACTAAATAATTACAAGTTTGAAATGGTAATAACTTGCTTAATTTAAATATAACACCCTGCATTTTATGTCACTACCAGATGTAGAATTTAATTGTCTATCAAAAAGTATTAACCTCTCCCATAGCTAATTACTCGCATTTTCATGAAAAATGCAAATATTCACAAAGCAGGCTAATTATAATCAATTTAATATTAATCAAGTTGCCTCTGACATTTTGACAGATCAGATCTAGATTCTAGAGAAACAGAGGGTTTACAGTAAATGTCAGTTATTTCTAAAAGTATTTCGCTGCAAATCGTCATTTAGTTATAATAGTGGTAGTTTCTGTTTTTTTTATTTTATTAGTTACTTAAAATGATAAGTTATCCAAAAGAAGAACGAATTGATATGATTTTTATTCTTGGAGAATGTCTGCAAAACTGCTTACTTGCTTCCCGAGTTTACGCTCAAAAATTTCTGATCTGTCAAAATGTCATAGGCGACTTGATTAATATTAAATTGATTATAATTAGCCTGCTTTGTGAATATTTGCATTTTTCATGAAAATGCGAGTGATTAGCTATGGGAGAGGTTAATACTTTTTGATAGACAATTAAATTCTACATCTGCTAGTGACATAAAATCCAGGGTGTTATATTTAAATTAAGCAAGTTATTACCATTTCAAACTTGTAGTTATTTAGTAGTACTTTTTGGACACCGTGTATAAGTTAGTGAATTTTTCATAACTGATACACAAAACTTAATCAGTGAGTAGAGTCCACTGAGAAATTGGGTTTAAAAAACAAAATACATGTTCAGAATTTAATCATTAAAATTGTTACTACATTTTGACAAAATATAAAATATTTCACAAACCGTAAGGTTTAAGTACGGTAAACCTTAATGAATTTATATTTAATATTTATATTGATCGTAGGAACCGAAAATCAAATAATATACTGGACATTCCATTTAAAAAAAATGCAACTTTGATACGTTTCGTATTTTTGGGACAACCTGTACATTATGAAAATAATTTTAAAATGTACCTCAAATAGGCCCATCCACCCTGAATATTTGTTTTTATCCAAAACAAATAGCTTAGCTATAATATGTTGTCTCGAATAACCCTGTATATATATGTTCAGTGACTACTCTGGATATGCCTTGAAGCGTTTTTTCTTGAAAAGCAGGAATTTATTTCATTTAAGTTAATTTTAAGCCGATTATTCGAAGAAGCTGTCAGTTGTGTCATTATAAAAGAGAACTGTTTAATATTAGCTAACAGAAAACCCAAAGTCGCCGTATCAAAAACAATTTGCGTGGGCAGCATCTGACCTATTTTCTCAGACAAGTACCGTTTCATCGACAGAACAGTGAACAAACCCGAACCGAAACTATTAACCGTCCCGTTCAGATTAACTCCGTATGAAAATCTATCTTATATATGTATATGAGGGGTCGGGACCCACTTTGGGCCCACTATACTGTGATTATTGATGACTGATACCGACTGACTGCCGTCTGAGTGACTGACTGATTTTACCATAGACGCGTGATCGTATTTATACGGGGGCCTTCGTTACGTTTTTTTTATGATCAAACACGAGCACTATAGAAGAAATCCTTTAGGGCACTCAGGGAATGTGCGCAAAAAGCGATTCACCTTGGTTCTGAATCGTTGGAGGTTATATTCGTTGGGAAAAACAACCTCGGGAAGGTCGTTCCATAAGGATGAATTCTGAAATAATGAAGTTCGAGGAGTAATAAGCTTAACCACATATGGATCGGCGGCAGTGGTTCATCGTGTATTTCTGCTATTCACCGCTCTGGAGGGAATTAATATGGTAAGGTCAGTCGTGCACTGGTCGATAGTTGCTATAGGCACGGTTCTCTTACCTTTCTTTTTTATAGGCTGGACTCGCGCCGTCTTCCAGCACGAGGGAAATATTCCTTGTTTGTAGGATAAGTTCAAAAGTCTACAAAATACTGGTGTTAGTTCATCGGCGCATCTCTTGAGAACTATAACAGGAATTTCGTCTGGACCAGAAGCTTTCTTGACGTCGAGCCGTTTCAGGATTCGTTTGACGGGACGCTGACGGAACACGATTTTGGTCATTTCGGATTGAACTGCAGGAATGTTGGGTGGTGTTCTTCCCTGGAAATCCACAGTGGAATGCGAAGAAAATAGTTCAGCAAGTAGTTTGCTTTGTCTCCGGTTGTGGATGCTATTGTACCATCGGAATGTGTTAGAGGTGGAATAGTTGATTTGGTAAAATTTTGGCTGACTGCCTTAGCGACTGACCATGCAAAAGGACTTTGATCCGTTTGGACTATCAAGAAGTTTGTTTTTGATCCTCACGTTATGGGCTTCTTTGCTTTGATCTATTGTTAGCTTACATTGGTTTCGAGCGGTAATAAAGATGGTACGATTCTCGGTGGTAGGGTTTTTACGCCACTGTCGGTAAACCAGATTTTTTGATCTGACAGCACGCTCACAATCCTTGCTAAACCAGGGCTTGCCGTTGGAAGGGCGTTTTTTGGAGGAAGGGATACTTAAATGCCTCCATGCTAGTTAGAATGACGTCGGAGACCTCCCCAGCACAGATGGATGGATCATCAGAAGAGAAGCATGCGTTCATCCAAGGAAAAGTGCGAAAATAGTGTTTCAGGTCTTTCCACATGCCCGATGTGTAATGCCATAGTACCCGTGAGAGCGGCGGTGAGATATTTCCGTTTTCTTGGGTGGTATCTCGCAATGCTATTTGATGTTATGATTTATTTGTTTACCAAAGCTCGTGAATTTGCTGCGAGATTCTTCCATCCACTTTGGCGATATTTCGCTTGTCATTTGTCATCATGATTTAGGTGTTTGTCTAAAACCGTGGGATCGAAGGCAAGTCATATCCACTTGGGTGGCAATGCGCAATGATAAACGACATCATGATTTTCGAAGGTTGCTAGACCCCTTCCTATTTGTGATTGGTGCAACGTTTTTGGCTAAGCAAGGAGAAGTAAAACTTTTGCATTTTAGTTCCAGTTTACAATTTTGTTTGAAGTGATTGTTCACGATGGTCTCCGAATTTATTTTTATTTCAAATACGTATCTCAAAGTAAGTTTCTTTTATTGTTAAACCTTATGATTATTTCTCAAGAAACGAATTATTTTCCAAAACTTAATTCTTAATTAAATTTATATTTAATTATCTTTTGATTTAAAATTTTTATAAAAGAAAATTCTTCTTCTTTTCAACTTAGATTTCTATTTCCCGAATTCTTGTTTGTAAATTTCTAAACGCTCAATAGTACATAATTTTAAAGGTCGTCGTCTAAATCTCTTTTCAGCCATAATTAATTATTTTTTGAGTAGTAGTTTCTAAGAAATCGCGTGGCAGAAATGAAGATATTATGTATTAACTGTCAGTGATTACAAAAAAAATTTTTCATGGAACAAGTAGTCCATTATTCATGAGACCTGATAACGCAGACTTAAGGCGCGTTCTCAGAGCTTCGACGTGTCGCAGCGACAGTCCCCCACTCCTTTTGTAGGGGGTGACGTCTGTCACTTGTCATTCGGGTGAAACCTAACCTTACAATAATTTGTTATTGTTTTTTAAATCGAAACAATTTGTTTCGTACAAATTTCGTTTTGAATAATTTATCATACTGATTGAGAGTCTGATAATGAAAGCGGCGAAGCAACGAAATCTTTGAATAATGTCTGGCAGTGTATTTTAATATGACTATTCTTCCAGACTAAAGAGCTAATTTCGTTAAAAAACGTTACAAGCCAAAAAAACGGACTAAATTAACTAATTTATGCATTTTAGAGCTCAAAATATAAATGTAATGAAAACCGCCTAGTTTTATTCCTGTATTTTTTATTATAAACTTAAAATTGTAGAGTAGCACACGTGTGCTCTACATCGAGACTCTACTGTATTTAGGCTACAATGCACTAGAAAAACAAATACATTTACATATCTTATTAGGTAGTTTTTATTAACCACTGTTAAGTAGGTAGGTAGGAGAACCATTTCTTTCTAATATAATTTCATCCAATAAGGAAGTCTAAAAGCATAGTCATGGTCCTTCCGACAGTGTCTCCTCATCATTCATATTCCACACCCTAGGTCTCGTTGTACTAATTGTAATAAGCAGGCTTTCAATAGCTTGGCTACTATCCTCACTAGCTTGTGTCTCCTCTATATCTTCACTCCAAGCAGATACAAAGCCATCTTCGTGCAGAGCATACTTGCCCTTTGTAATCTGTATCTACAATAATCTAAAAATATTTATTTTATAAGATTTAGGCATCTATAGAGCTACAAAACTAATTTTTAGATAACATTACGAAATTGCCAAAAGTAGGGCTAACAAAATACCTTGTGACCTTAAAAACAGTTTACAATTTTAATTCAAAATGATGTTTTACCAGTATTATTAACTCTTGCACTTTCTTCTGTAGATAAACTTTATTCTAAATTCAGAACAGTGAAGAATTTCCACAGGAATATAATTTGAATTTGTGTCCACATCCATATTATGGTTTTCGCTTAACCTAAAATTTAATGTTTTAAACTTGAACTTATCACATTTCTTAATCTCTTCCGATTGCAGCAGGCCAATATTTACGTTTTTTAAGGGTGTGAGTATGTGGAATGCGGATGTTGGATTAAAATTTTCCCCTCTCGGAGGTTATAGGTTTGTTTTTTAAAAGATTTGTTCGATGACAGCGTCAAATTTGATTTTTATTTTCGTATTCTACCTACTCCTCAAAATATGTCTATTTATTCTGGTTAGTAAAAAATGAACCAATGTGATTAAAAAAACCAATGTAATTAAAAATTATTTAAATATTTTGTGGGATTTAGGTAGGTAATGATCAAATAAATTTTAAAAGCAAAATTACATACTATTCACAATATTTTAGGACCAAATAATTAGTAATTACCTTTGTTCGGAAACAACGAATACTTATTTCGGAAAACTGAGGTTCAAATTTCAAAACAAAATAAAAAATTAATAATACTAAAGCGCAGTGTTGCCAGGTATCTCGTGAAATGTCACCAGATCTGTTGATCTTTTTGTGATTTTATGAATAATCCGGTGGTCCATGA
Organism: Barypeithes pellucidus; assembly: GCA_963991005.1. NCBI lineage: Eukaryota > Metazoa > Arthropoda > Insecta > Coleoptera > Curculionidae > Barypeithes > Barypeithes pellucidus. The sequence goes on along the minus strand of OZ022564.1, from coordinate 13,844,431 downwards.
AAATCTTTTTAAAAAAGTCTGTTTTCTGGTGTTACCAGTTTCGTGTTGGGGGCGGCATATTTTATAAATCACAAAAAATCACCAGATCTGGTGAAATTTCACCAGATACCTGGCAACACCGCTAGATCAGCGTGGGGATGAGGGGTAATGACGTATTGGTGTCGCGGGCGACAGTACGTAGCTCTGAGAACGCGCCTTTAAGCCTCGTTCTCAGAGCTACGTACTGTCGCCCGCGACACCAACCTAGCCAATCAGAACCGTTTACGTCATTACCCCTCATCCCCACGCTGATCTAGCGGTGTTGCCAGGTATCTGGTGAAATTTCACCAGATCTGGTGATTTTTTGTGATTTATAAAATATACCGCCCCCAACACGAAACTGGTAACACCAGAAAACTGATTTTTTTAAAAAGATTTTCATGGATCACCAGATTATTCATAAAATCACAAAAATATCAACAGATCTGGTGACATTTCACGATATACCTGGCAACACTGCGCTGTAGTATTATTAATTTTTTATTTTGTTTTGAAATTTGAACCTCAGTTTTCCGAAATAAGTATTCGTTGTTTCCGAACAAAGGTAATTACTAATTATTTGGTCCTAAAAAATTGTGAATAGTATGTACTTTTGCTTTTAAAATTTATTTGATCATTACCTACCTAAATTCCACAAAATATTTAAATAATTTTTAATTACATTGGTTTTTTTTAATCACATTGGTTCATTTTTTACTAACCAGAATAAATATACATATTTTGAGGAGTAGAATACGAAAATAAAAATCAAATTTGACGCTGTCATCGAAAAAATCTTTTAAAAAACAAACCTATAACCTCCGAGAGGGGAAAATTTTAATCCAACATCCGCATTCCACATACTCACACCCTAAAAAAACGTAAATATTGGCCTGCTGCAATCGGAAGAGATTAAGAAATGTGATAAGTTCAAGTTTAAAACATTAAATTTTAGGTTAAGCGAAAACCATAATATGGATGTGGACACAAATTCAAATTATATTCCTGTGGAAATTCTTCACTGTTCTGAAGCTGAATTTAGAATAAAGTTTATCTGCAGAAGAAAGTGCAAGAGTTAATAATACTGGTAAAACATCATTTTGAATTAAAATTGTAAACTGTTTTTAAGGTCGCAAGGTATTTTGTTAGCCCTACTTTTGGCAATTTCGTAATGTTATCTAAAAATTAGTTTTGTAGCTCTATAGATGCCCAAATTTTATAATATAAATATTTTTAGATTATTGTAGGTACAGATTACAAAGGGCAAGTATGCTCTACACGAAGATGGCTTTGTATCTGCTTGGACTGAAGATATAGAGGATACAAAAGCTAGTGAGGATAGTAGCCAAGCTATCGAAAGCCTGCTTATTACAATTAGTACAACGAGACCTAGGGTGTGGAATATGAATGATGAGGCGACACTGTCAGAAGGACCATGACTATGCTTTTAGACTTCCTTATCGGATGAAATTATATTAGAATGAAATGGTTCTCCTACCTACCTACTTAACAGTGGTTAATAAAAACTACCTAATAAGATGTGTAAATGTATTTGTTTTTCTAGTGCATCGTAGTCCTAAATACAGTAGAGTCTCGATGTAGTGCACGCGTGTGCTACTCTACAATTTCAAGTTTATGACAAAAAATACAGGAATAAAACTGGGCGGTTTTCATTACATTTATATTTTGAACTCTAAAATGCACAAATTAGTTAATTTAGTCCGTTTTTTTGGCTTCTTCTAACGTTTTTTAACGAAATTAGCTCTTTAGTCTGGAAGAATAATCATATTAAAATGCACTGCCAGACATTATTCAAAGATTTCATTGCTTCGCCGCTTTCATTATCAGAGTCTCAATCAGTATGATAAATTATTCAAAACAAAATTTGTACAGAACAAATTGTTTTCATTTAAAAAACAATAACAAATTATTGTAAGGTTAGGTTTCACCCGAATGACAAGTGACAGACGTCACTCCCTACAAAAGGAGTGGGGGAATGTCGCTGCGACACGTCGAAGCTCTGAGAACGCGGCTTAAAGCAACAATTTGTTTTGTACAAATTTCGTTTTGAATAATTTATCATACTGATTGAGACTCTGATAATGAAAGCGGCGAAGCAATGAAATCTTTGAATAATGTCTGGCGGTGTATTTTAATATGATTATTCTTCCAGACTAAAGAGCTAATTTCGTTAAAAAACGTTACAAGAAGCCAAAAAAACGGACTAAATTAACTAATTTGTGCATTTTAGAGCTCAAAATATAATTGTAATGAAAACCGCCCAGTTTTATTCCTGTATTTTTTATCATAAACTTAAAATTGTAAAGTAGCACACGCATGCACTACATCGAGACTCTACTGTATTTAGGATTAGGACTACGATGCACTAGAAAAACAAATACATTTACACATTAGGTAGTTTTTATTAACCACTGTTAAGTAGGTAGGTAGGAGAACCATTTCATTCTAATATAATTTCATCCAATAAGGAAGTCTAAAAGCATAGTCATGCTCCTTCTGACAGTGTCTCCTCATCATTCATATTCCACATCCTAGGTCTCGTTGTACTAATTGTAATAAACAGGCTTTCGATAGCTTGGCTACTCACTAGCTTGTGTCTCCTCTATATCTTCAGTCCAAGCAGATACAAAGCCATCTTCGTGCAGAGCATACTTGCCCTTTGTAATCTGTATCTACAATAATCTAAAAATATTTATATTATAAGATTTAGGCATCTATAGCGCTACAAAACTAATTTTTAGATAACATTACGAAATTGCCAAAATTAGGGCTAACAAAATACCTTGTGACCTTAAAAACAGTTTACAATTTTAATTCAAAATGATGTTTTACCAGTATTATTAACTCTTGCACTTTCTTCTGTAGATAAACTTTATTCTAAATTCAGCTTCAGAACAGTGAAGAATTTCCACAGGAATATAATTTGAATTTGTGTCCACATCCATATTATTAGGCAATCCAAACCACGTGACTTTTCATCTATCAAAATTTCCTTGGTGGGCAAACAAACCCATTGTTTGCATTGATTTAGATAGGTTTATTACCTTTCTTGGGAGTTTTAAACCATCTAAATTCTAAATATTTGCTGGTACTGGCTAGTTCTGTTAAGACCATTTAATTGTGAAAACGTACCAGTGTGTTTTATCATGCAGAGTTCATATTTGAAGAAATTATTGCAATAATGCTCAGACGTAGACCAGAGGTATGTTTGTTTACATTTTGATTATACTTTCAATTTAAGATTCATGTGCCTTTTTCTCATTTAAATAGTAAAATTCTATTCTTGAATATCATATTCAAATGATATAAAATTATACTTAGATTTCTAATGAAGCTGAAATTAATAAAGGATTTGGATCTTTTTACCATGGCAGTTGTTGATTTGGACTACACCATTAATGGGATTCTACCAGTGGCCTATCATCTCGTATTTCGATTTTTGTAGCCTTAACACATAGTTTTTATTCACATAAGCAGATGAAAGCCTACAAAACCCTTGAAGCTCATTAATATTTTTCAGCCAGTTCTGTTATAAATCTTGGAACGAAGGTTGTAAATGAGTTCTATGTCATGCTTGGAAAGGTAATTATATTTTTGTTTACTTCAAGTGTTTGATACCTAATGCAGGAGTAACCAACTATTTTATAAGATCTTTCACTTTTGAACTAAAAAAATTTAAGGCATGTCACTCAATTTTCGGAATGCAATACTTTATGTTACTTAATGTATATAATATTCTTTTTCAGGTGAAGCATTCACAAAAAGCCAGTGCTAAACCAATTTTTGCTGTGGAATATATCAACAGAAATAAAGGTATGATTTTTTGTACCAATGTACCTGCCGTTATTGTCCACGGAACTGCCCATTATCCCAATTGCAAATATGAACTTCGGCACAGTTTCTGGTTCGTTAAGACAGAGGTAGCTTTACCTTCAGTGTTCAAAGAAGGGATGGTAAATTTATTCAAATATGAACTCAAAACCTTGCTTACTTATTTTTATTTAATAATAATTTGTTTCCATATTTTCCATTTGGTAAATATATTATTTATATTAAATGTATTGTTTTATTTATATATATAATTCAGTGCGTATGAAACATTTAAATATAAGTACTTATACTAAACATCCTTATTTAATATGAAATGTTTTTAAAAATACTTATTATCAAAATGGGCTTATTTACAAATTGTATGTACTATATGTTCTACAAGATTCAAAATATATGTTTTAAAACTATGTAAGTATATTTTTAATTATTATAAAACTCAAGTAGATAAAGTGATAGGAAAAAATATTTTAAAGTTCTCTTCGAGTAGGGCCATTTGAATAGCTAACTACACACTCTCTGGTTTCTTAAAATTGATTCTGTAAGATCTTCCCTCTTGATAGCTGCTCTATTAATCACATATCCCGCCTTTTCTTTGATAAATCGTTTATTTGTGGGTAATGAATAGTCTTTTTTACTGCGAATCAAATGAAACTAAGGAAATGGTCGCGACCACGACGGCTTCCACAATTTGACCACAATACACGTTGTTGGCATTTTTCTTCCACAAATACTTATTATATACACTTAAATGAATCTATTCTAATAATAAATTTGTTAACACAAGACCACACAATCACAGTAAAACGCTCCAAAAACGCTACGAGCTTAACAGTAAACATATGGAGACAACCTTTGTTTGCCCACCAGATAACCTAAAAATTTTATTTGACAGGTCGTTGGATTGGTCAATGGTTTTCGCTTAACCTAAAATGTAATGTTTTAAACTTAAACTTATCACATTTCTTAATCTCTTCCGATTGCAGCAGGCCAATATTTACGTTTTTTAAGGGTGTGAGTATGTGGAATGCGGATGTTGGATTAAAATTTGCCCCTCTCGGAGGTTATAGGTTTGTTTTTTAAAAGATTTGTTCGATGACAGCGTCAAATTTGATTTTTATTTTCGTATTCTACCTACTCCTCAAAATATGTATATTTATTCTGGTTAGTAAAAAATGAACCAATGTGATTAAAAAAACCAATGTAATTTAAAATTATTTAAATATTTTGTGGGATTTAGGTAGGTAATGATCAAATAAATTTTAAAAGCAAAAGTACATACTATTCACAATATTTTAGGACCAAATAATTAGTAATTACCTTTGTTCGGAAACAACGAATACTTATTTCGGAAAACTGAGGTTCAAATTTCAAAACAAAATAAAAAATTAATAATACTAAAGCGCAGTGTTGCCAGGTATCTCGTGAAATGTCACCAGATCTGTTGATCTTTTCGTGATTTTATGAATAATCCGGTGGTCCATGAAAATCTTTTTAAAAAAGTCTGTTTTCTGGTGTTACCAGTTTCGTGTTGGGGGCGGTATATTTTATAAATCACAAAAAATCACCAGATCTGGTGAAATTTCACCAGATACCTGGCAACACCGCTAGATCAGCGTGGGGATGAGGGGTAATGACGTATTGGTGTCGCGGGCGACAGTACGTAGCTCTGAGAACGCGCCTTTAGGGCGGTCTGAATTCGTGTTCTCTTCTGTGAATTTTCCTATCGTTCCTCTGTGGAACATAATTGTTGCTAGTATGCCCAAAGCCAACATCTATTCCTCACTTCTATGTTGAGTGTGAATGTTTTTGTCGTGAGTTTTTATTGTAAATATAAAGCAGATTTTTCTTTCTAAAATATTCAAACCAGGTCTGGTCAATAACTTCTTGTCGAAGGACTGAGAGCTGAATAATATACTTAAGGAAGTGCAGAACACCGTAACTGATACAGCGAAAGATTTTTCTGGACTTTGTGCTATTTAATAAAATGCAGAACACTCCAAACGTCTCTATCGTATTAAAAACAGAAGAAAAGCACAAAGAATCCAGTACTGTGACACCAGACAGTGAAAATTGTCTCAATTTAACAATAAAAGTGGAACCGAAAATGGAGGATTATGAAAGTAAGAATGTTCAACTTGAAGTTGCTCATAAATGCATTAAGGAGGAAAATAAACATATAGTACAATCAAGAAACATTCCTGTCTCCTATATTACAGAGAATCATAAATTAGTGGCACATTTAGAAAATACGAAAGTAATTAAAAAATATGGGAATCTTATTATCGATAATTTACATAATAACCTTTCCGATTCAGCTTTAAATGAGTAAGTTTTTTTGTTTCTTAACTTGTAACTGGATACAAATGAACCCAGTGTGGGCGCAAATTTTTTAAGCATTAATCTAAATTCACATACTAGTAAAATAATTTTTTGTCAGGATCAATTTATTTCCTTTAATGTCTACAGATGTAAACAAGATATAACATTTTCGCAAATACAAACGAATAATATAAACATGATCATTAAACAATTTAGATAACAATTAGAACCAAAAATAATCATAAAAATTATATTTAAAATTTCAATAAGGTAGCTTTATACTTTATTTTTGAGGCTTTTAACATTGGAGCCAATTGGATACAGGATGAACCACTGAAAAATATATTAATATACACATGCTTATGTGCAAAGAAAATGTCCATTACAAAATTTTGATAAAGTTTTAGTCTAAATAACTTTTTTATTTTTAGTCCAACTAATTATTTTTTAGAGAACTACAGGTATAACTATCAGTTTTAATGTGTCCTTTACAAATTTTAACTAATTATTAGATATATTATACAAGAATAATTAAAATGTTGTTTTTCATCAACTAATTTCAAAACACCCTGTGTAAAAATCAAGTAGCAATACTTATTATTTCAAAATACCAGTTTTCACGTAGAGTCATCTATTCTGCACATTTTGTTTTTTTGGTTCATATCAATTCAATTCAGTTTATTGCATTTATTCCCAAACAAATGCAAACTGATCTTGGGTATCAATAATTGAAATTATTCCGTAATTTCAAATTCAATATGAATTCAATATTTTCTTTGACAAAGAGGAGGTGGGTGTCCGGTTAATGTGATATGGATAACCAGGCAAAGAAATTTGATCGAAATATAAGGTGTTTCCGCTTTTCTAAGGATAAAAACAAAACATTAGAATGCATACGGTTTTATTTATTTCGTTAACATTTACTTCTTAAGTATTTTCCACTGAAGCTGATGAGGGTATATGCCTTTGAAACATCTATGGAAATTATAATATTGTTTAGCTAACTACTGAAGCAGACTATGAGTTTCTTACCATCTTACCTCTTCATAATTTCATTCCACTAAGAGATGGACTATTTAAAAAATAGTTTAATTTGTTTATAGCTACTTAGGTCGTATTTCAGCTTTAATCTTTGTTGAATGTTCATGAAATGAATATACCTAAATACCATAATATTATTCATACATTTCACATACTATTAAATGCGTGAAAACTTTTAATACAGGAGACAGTTTAAAACGCTCCATAAGAGATTTAACAATCACTCACCCGGTGATGTAACAAGCCACCCCTCCATAGGCGTGGAATCTTACCTGTTTAGTTTATTGCACCTGACACCAGTTATAGTGCCCTACCCCGTATTCTATATCTTAAAATTCTGGAAATCCGAGCGTTCTAATTTCAACACAAGGTGATTGGCTATATTAATTTACTTTTGCTGGGTTCGAAAGATTCCTGTGTTTAGACTACTTTCCAACTCAAATTTTATTTTCCCTGATAGAAACACGTATGTACGTTATCAGTGTATTGACTATCGCTGTTAACTTTCTTTATTTCATCAAATGATTTTTATAAACTTCTATTACGCCTAGAAATCAACAACACAATTTTCAGGTTAATGTACAGTACGTTTCACGAAAATTGGATACGACTTAATGATTTCCTGGGTCAGTCCCATTGTGTTGACAAGAGCTTGGCAATAAACAAGTGAAGTATGAAGGGACGGACTAAGGAAAACAAGTAATGATATGATTATATTAATGTAATCAAATGAAATAACATTTTTTTTAAATATTACTAGTCATATTTATTTACATTTATAATGTCATTCTGTAGATGTATAGTTCTGTTTCGCTATCGCTATCCTCATCAAAATTAATTATAATTGGATTAATTATACGATCCAGACTAATATACGAATTTTCTACAGTTATTACGTGACGGACTGAATTTTTCCAACTACCTGGGGGAATATCATTAAAGCATTTTCGTATTAATTCTACAACTAGAACTTAAAGTCGGAGAAATATGTTCAGACCTAACCAGTGATTTTAACTGGTGCCACATATGCTCTATGGGGTTAAAAATGCAATAATAGGGTGGGAGCCGTAGCACTGTATGTCCAATTTCTTCTGCCAATGTGTCACAAACATAATATACTTTTTTTATACAAAATGTCTTTAAAACTTCTAAAAGATCACTTTTTTTTATAACTTTCTTCAAAATATATATCATTCGCCGCCATGTAGTTCTGAATCTCCAATTTTTTATTATTTGAGCTTGGACCTTTATGTAATTGGCGACTGTGATAGCTCGCATTGTCCATTACTATCACGCTATTCTGAGGAATGTTTGGTAAAAGACAATTCTTGAACCATTCCTCAAAAACTAACAAATTTTACCACAAAAAGATATTTAAATATAAATTAAGCAACCTAACCAACCTGATGTGCCTATATTTAATTATAATTATTACAATCCGGTCGTTTCCACATAATAATAACAAACGGTCATAAATAATGGGATCGCCCCAGGTACTTTTCCTGCAGTCATTAAGTTATATCCATTTTTCGTGAAACAATCTTTACACTATTTATTTTCATCAATCGTTATTAAATGCAATTTTTACTTAGTACTTTCAAAGTACACAGTTATATGTTATAACACCTTTAATTTTACCAAGATTTAAAATACAGTTGTTATTTTAAATTTGTATAACCCTTTTTAAAATTTCGACACACAATTGATATTATTAAGGAGTCACCTAACGATTTAATTTGGCCATAAATAATTAACACTTAAGTACTTCCGCTTAATTTAATTTTCTAATTTGGCCATACATTAACATTTACTTCCGCTTAATTTAATTTTCTAACACAATTCGCAATTTGTTAGATTTGACCGAATTTTATCACTTTTGCCCAAGAGGCTTTCAGGCATTGATTTCCACTTAATGCCACTTTCACTTTTTAATTTTCAGTAACACTTTTTCCTTCCGAATAACTTCCGGTCATTCGCGGATCGTTCAGTGTTGGCAACTGCTGTCTGTCCTTTACTTATGATTCCGACCTTTTGATTTAAAACTCCCGATACAACTTTCGTTAATTTTCTTAATCATCATTTTTCCGATACAACTTCCGTTAATTTTCTTAATCATAATTTTTCCGCAAAAATTAACTGTTGTGTTCCCGTTAAAAATTAAACAACTTTTCACTGATATGCTGACTACATCTTAACTTTTCACTGCCCGTGTATAATCTCCGATTCAGACTGCTTTTAATTAACTAACTGTTCACCTATTACATCTTGATTGTTACTGTCTGTCAAAAATCTCCCCTTTTCTGCAACCCAAGTCTCTGTAACCCTGTTTATTTCCGTATTTCCTACTGTCTGTCAAAAATCTCCCCTTTTCTGCAACCCAAGTCTCTGTAACCCTGTTTATTTCCGTATTTCCTAGAACAAGTGTCGAAAAACGATTATTTATAGGCATATAAGGTCCAAAATCGCATGTTTTCAGCTCAATTAGGTCGCAGAGATGTCCAAATTACGCATCATTCTCGAATCAACCCACGCTTCCCTTAAAATGTCATAAAATCCCGCGATGACTCATCCGATCCCCTTTCGTAAGTTCATCATCCCTGAGATCTGGAAGTGGGGGTATAATTTAGGACGATTATTTCCCACGTAAGTTTTTATTTTTAAATATTTATATTAGTGATTTTCCGCGTTTTCCCTTGAATTTAATTTTAATAATAATTTTGAACATTTTTATATTTTATTGTTTAATTTTTATTTATTAAAAAATTTTTTTATAAAATATTTCGACACGACATGGTTAAATTATTCTATTTTTATTTTTAAATAAAAATTTTGATTTTTAATTATTATTTATCTCGCGTTTCCGTATTGTCTTCCGTGGCCACCACAAGTTATTTATACCATGTTTATGAACCGAGCTATCTAGGTGGTAATTAGGGCTAGAGGAGGCAATGCAAAGAATTGAGGCATATTTAAGTTAAGATGTTTGTTTTTAAATAATAATAAAGTTACATATCGGTTTTGGTGACTAGGTAGTTAGATTTTTTATTTTGTAAGATGACGAACCTGATATCACTTGTGATCTATAGTGAATAAATAAATATAGCATATTTAATAAACATATTTAAGTAAAAATTGGTAGTTAAGTTTGTTTCTAAATGAATTTGTAGTTAAATCTTGATTACAACAATAATTTCTGCGCCCTGATAATATTTTGTTTATCCATCAAAAATTTTATTCTCGTCCAACAACAATAATGAAATTAATAATATTATTAAAAAATTTGAATTATTGATAACCACGATCATTTTGCATTTGTGTAATAATGATATTTACATGAACCAAAAACAAAATGTACAGAATAGATGACTCTAAACGAAAACTGGTATTTTGAAATAATTTTGCTACTTGAATATTCCACAGGTTGTTTTGAAATTAGATAAAAAAAAAACATTTTGATTATCCTTGTAAAATATGTCGAATAACCAAAGTTACTTCAAATTTGTAAAAGACAATTTAAAACTGATAGATCTACCTTCAGTTCTCTAAAAAAATCACTAAAATCTGACTAAAAATATAAAAATTATTAAGTCTAAAACTTTATCAAAATTTCGTAATTGCCGTTTTATTACGTAATTGTACTCGTATATGCAAGGAAAGTAAAAAGGTGTTGACTTTTTTTTATTTTTATACTGTCGAAGTTATTAAACTTGACAATGTGTTTGCTAATTTTACCTATTTGTTACTAAATCTGATGGCCTATGTTCTAATATAGAATAAATAGGTAATAAAGTATTTTATTTTCTACAGATTTAAAGAGAATAGTTCTACAAAAGAAGGGGCACACATAAAAATTGAAAGCAATGAATCAATAAATGAGCTCGGGGAAATACATGAAGTTGACTTTAAGGAATGTAAGATACAACACGAGGAACTGATCATCAAAGAAGATTTGGAGGAAAGTGGAGCAAGGTGGGTACCTAACTACCGACTAAATAAGAATTTAAATTTTTAAGTATGGTCATGTGGGGTAGTGGTAAAACTGGAGTAAGTTAAATTGATCACATTGAAAAACATAATTGTCAACGTGAATAATGTTGGCATGATGTTTCCTTGTGTGTGCAAATTAGTACCCTTTCAGGCAGGTATAGACAATCTTATACAAACTTACCCTTATTTTTAATGCTAAAAAGAAATTAATTATTTAGACATTAAAAAGTCTACATTTTAATGTAGTTTTTGCAGTTTTCCGAATTTAATTTTTAATCTTATGTTTGAACGCCCTATACCGGGTGTTTCAGCAGGAAGGCTTACCCCCCATAACTTTCTTATTGTTTCAATTAGAGAAATAAAATTTGGTTAGTTTGTATGTTATATTATTTTGCATTTTATGACATGACGGACTCCATTTTCTCACTTCCGGTTTAACCGGAAATTACCTCAGCTTTAGATTTATAATAATAATTTTTATTGTCTAACATAACAGGTTCCAATTATAAGACAATGTGACTTAAAGACAAAGTAAGTGGACAAACAATAGATAAATTATACAAAATATGTATATGCATATATAGTATGAAAGTATTCTCATTCTTATTAACTACTTTATATGCGCAGGCAGAATATTATGAATTTAGTTGGTGTAATTTTCATGTTTCATTGTAAGAGATTAAGCTTAATGGACTACTTGGACAAGCCGGAATACATCAATGTCATTACAGATGTTATTGAAAATGAACATAGATTGGTAAATTGGTGTTTTATTTAAAAAATTTGTGATGGGAGTCGGCAGATGGAAGACAAGATGGGACCTAACAGTTCGTGAGGGAATACGGAAGTTCATGCCGGATAGTAGCATTGGGAAATCGATGAGCAACTTTAAACAGCACACTTTAAACAAAAACTGCATGAACATGTAGTATCTGCGATTTAGAAGCGATGGTATCTGGAATCTGGATAAAAGAGTATTTTCGTCAGTGCCAATAGGGGAATGGAACACCCAGTATATTTTTAGAATGCCATTCCGAATTAAACGACACCCCATACGTCACTTTTTGACAATTATCGAGATTGCTTTGGACTCCCTAAAATGGTTTACTTCTAAGCCAAACGATGGCGGATTTTAAATTTGTAATTACATATGTTCATTTGTTTGTTGGCATTATGGAGTCATGAGTGCCTAGATAATTGCATACCCGTTTACGTTTCTTGTATTTTTTGTCATGAATTGATGTTTTTAATAAATTATCTCTTCTCTTTTAACTTAACATAAGCATGTGTGATATCAACTTGTTGGAAAAAACTCTCTCTTTGCCCGAGTGAGCCAATATGTTTTCATTTGAAAAAATTTGGTTTCTGGGGAAAAGCTTCGGAAAAAGCATTCTTAAAAATTTAGGAAGTGTGTAAATTTTAAACGCATTAAAAATTGAAAATTGCATTTTTATCAAGAATTTGGCTTAGAAGTAAGTAAACCATTTTATGGAGTTTTTTTTATGATCAAACACAAGCACTATAGGAAAAATCCTTTAGGGCACTCTGGGAGTGGTGCGTGTGCGCAAAAAGCGATTCACGTTGGTTTTGAATCGTTGGAGGTTATATTCGTTGGGAAAAACGACCTCGGGAAGGTCGTTCCACAAGTAGTAGTAGAATTCTTAAATAATGAAGTTCGAGGAGTACTAAGCTTAACCACATATGGATGGGTGGCAGTGGTTCGTCGTGTATTTCTGCTATTCGTCGCTCGGGGCTCCTTTTTATATTTATTGCAAGACAAGCCAATAATGTAGAAAAAAGTACAAAACGATGGCCTCGCAAAAACAGAAATTATATTAAATTTAATGCTTCATAATTAAAGTTATATTTTTTATGAAAAAAAACATAGGTTCTATCGTCGTCCACTTTTCGACATCGTAAAGACGTCTAAACTAAGACCTCTGAATACGCTGATGTGGTGACATCTTTAAAATGTATTTTTTACGTCCAAGGTACGCCAAAGACGTTCAGGCTAAAGATAGGCATAATATGGACGTCTTTAAAACGTAGTGTGCTATCTGGGTAGTTTCATAATTTCTATATAAAAAAACCACACATAATCTAAGTTTTGGAAAAATTCCTCTCACATAACCTCACATGGAAGAAATACACGGGAACGTTGTTTTAATTAATTTTGGTTCTTTTTTCACTCTTAGATTTATTTGTTTAACTAATTAAAAAACACACATTTTGAATACGATTCCTTCAATTTAAAAATTACATTTTATCTGTCCATTGAAAACGAACGAGCTGTTCAAAACTCGTAATGGCAATATTTCACATTTTGGTATTTTTTTCATTGATTTAGAAATCACAATCTGTGATTCCACAGACATGGAACCATCGAGTATGATTTTGTATATGAAACTTTTTATCATTTTATTATTTTGTAAGATATTTGTTGGGGTCACGATATTTTAATCCTAATAATAGGCGATACGGGACGGACGAAGGTCGCTTAAACGCGTGTTTTTCTATGGAGATAAATGATATTCTTCCCTATTACTTGACTATTTACCATAACGCGTCTCTGGCAAGGCGTGTAATTTATATGGCGTTAATGGAATTTCGACCAAATTGCATAAAATCATAGTAGTAGCTGATACCGCCACGCCTCCGCTGACGTGTTTTAAACCGTGATACCTATCAATTAAGGTACGGGATATTACTGCGACTGTACTTTTTCTTTTGAGAAGCTTAAAAAATTAAATCATTTCACAGCGTGAATTACAGTGTAGCTCAGCTCTACTCACAATGACAAGCCCGAACGAAGACTGATGTCAGCACGATTTCATTTTGTTTCTCACATGGCCATCTCTTTCACACAATCCGCTGACAGCCCCTAGTGATGCCTATTAGGCAATTCGGGATAAATTGAGATGGCAATGTCAAAATCCTTAAAGATATAAAAGCATGCTTACAGTCCTCTCGATAAGACAAGTTAGCAATTATCGTTACTGCACGCCTTTGAACTCGAAAGACATCCATTGCATCGGTGCAATGGCCCCAAACCAAGATTACATAAATGATGTGGGAATGCAGAAGAGCAAAGTAGGCCTCAAGACATGGCGCGAGACATTGTCTGAAAACCTACGACGTAAAAATATATTTGAGCTTAGCTTGGAGGCAAGGAGAGACGTATGATGATTCCACAGTAACCTGGAATCCAGGCTTACACCCAAGAACCTAACAGGTTCATCCTCCTCAGGAAGCCATCTCATCGAGAAGACCATTTTTTTAGTTTTATCAAATGTTTAAGAAAAGCTTGTTGGCCTTAAACCAGCTCTCGGCCCTGGCCAAGGCCCACGCGACGAATCGACCGATTCGGCATAGCTCTGGACCGGACAACCAATGCTGTGTCATCCGCAAAGACGGTATCGGCTTGAGGCAGATCATTGAATGTAATCATCATTGTATCACATGTATATAAGAAATAAAAGACCCAAAATTGATCCTTGTGGCACACCAATCACCACTTCCATATCTGCGGAGTCCACACCACCCACCCTCACGACCTGAGAATGATTCGACAAATAACTGGACACGACCTTAATACTAGCATTTCCAAGAACTTCTCAAATATTTTCGACAATATTGGCCTATAACAAACCCGACTGTTTTTAGATGAACAAGCCAAATTCCATATTCAAATATTATGGAATCTCTCTTACGAGAAATACGTATTTGCATACGGGGATTAGGAAACAGGTCACGATAATATTTAAGTTCGGACGAAATTGGACGGGTTTTTCGAGAAACGCTTCAATATATTATAATTGTCGATGCATTATCTTCTATTGAAACAAATTATTATATTATTAACTCGAATACATTTCTTAGAGTTTAAAAACTTTCTGTGACTAATCTGATGAAGAACATATATTTTTTCTTACAAACAGCAGGAACATTATTTGACATACCAAAATCATTTAAAAAAAAAAATAAGCATATGTATCAAAAACTCCATGTTTATATCTTCCTGTTGCCAGAAAGTCATAAATAATATTGTTTGTTTTTTCGTTTACTATCAATAAGTGAACTTTGATAAAAAAAATCAGTTTGTTTCGCTAGTTTTTTTCCATTTTGTTAATTCTTAACCCAAACAAAACCGCAGCTTTTTGAAGTACCTACAGTGTGTCCATTTTCCGGTGGTTTAACGGGGTATCTCCGATATTAATAAAGATAGGATGCGGTTTCTGCAGTACTGTGCTACTTTTTGTGAAACAAAAGATGTCCTATTAGATTTTTTTCTAGGCCGCCTTGCTTCGGTTACTCTATAACTATCGAAAAGAAATTAATTGTTGCCTTTGTAACTTTTTTTTATATAGAATCCAATGACGTAATCAGATTTTTTTCTACGTTCAATAGTTTTCAAGAAAAAATCCTTTCTTTAAATGGGTCACCCTATATATTTTTCAATAATGTAGTTCAGTTTTTAACAACTTTCTCAGAAATATATAATACCTTATTTTTGGTCTTAACATTAAGCAAAATTAACGTTTTTTTTTAAATACAGGGTGTCATGGAAATTACGTATGATATTTAAACCGGCAAATCCCGAGATGAAAATAACTTGAAGAAAAATAACCATAAATGGCGCTTTGAATTATTAAGCGAAATATACACTTTATATGAAATCTGAAAATTTACGTGGCCGCTCCTGAGGCCCTCCCGCAATCAATATTTTTATCGAGGCAGTCTCCAGGTTCCAAAGGGGTTAGCGCATTATAGGCGATGTTGTCATATTGCAGCGCATAATTCCAAACGCACGTGTTCAGTTTTTGACAATAAGACGTCTTTGACGCGCGCTATCACTTCTTTTTCAAACTTTTTAGAAACAAAAAACTACAATTTTAAGGTACATACTCTCTTACCTTCGATCTTACTTTAAAATAATCCGTTTTATAATTAAATTCCATAAAAAAAATAAAACACAAAAAGTCTGTTTTTCAACAGAACCAACAGTAGATAATATCACACAAATTTGAAATCACATCACAACATTTATTAATATGAATTATTTCACAACAAAAAAAATTGGGCAATACAACTAACAAAACTAACGTCGTTCCACTCCCGAATCTCGAAACATACTGAAGTATTCAAGCTACGGCGAGACACGAAGTGTGATCTGACAATAGTGTTAGTATACTCTAGTGACCCACATTGGTGCTAAGTGAATCCAGATGGAACGAGGCGACCTTATGTGGGTAAAAAGGGTTTTTACCTTAGTATTTAGATATTCGATTAAAAAAAAAAGTATGTAGACTTTCTCTAGGACACCCAAGGTGTCACCCATTTAAATATAATAAGTCATTTCCATAACACCCTGTATAGAATTTTTTTAGTAGGCCATGACGGATATTGAAAAAAAAACAACACAGTCAGTTGTGTCATAATAAAAAATGCTTCTGTTTCTGTTAGAATATTCAGGTTCTTTTTCCATGGGTAAAATCAAATTTAATTGAACAAGGTTCAAGGAACAAACCCGAGATTGATGAAATAAATATGCTATTGCTGCAATTGAAACAAATCCTATTATAATAATAAATAATAACTATGTGAGAAACATGGCCTACTCCAAAAATTGTATATTTTTTAAAAAACGTATATTTCGTCACTGGGCTCTACGTAAAAAATTACAAAGAGATCATTTTATTTTTGATAAGTTATAGTATTTGCAGAATTATATCGTTGATCTTTTCACTGCAATAAAATCTCATTATCCCTTGGACCATAAAATAAATAAGGAAATCCCAAATTTTAAAACCTTTTCGAGCAGAGCCGGACCAGGTATACAAATTCAATTTATACCTATGCCTGATGTATATATAAATACAAAGTGATTTTTAATAATTTTAATCTTTAGTGGTTTTCCGGCGAGTAATTTTTAGTTAGGCTTATTAGTGGTAGAATGTGGCGTCCTTGGAATTGTGCTGATAGGGTTCAAGTGTCATTTTTAAAAGAAAGCATTTATCTACCGATGCCAAACTAATAATTAAAAATGTGTATCAATCGTTGTTGAGTAGAAATTTTAATTCGATGGATGCTTTAGCAGAGACGTCTACTTTGACAAAAACTCCTTTATCTTCGGTAAGAGACATAGTACTTAAACCTGTTAATCCTAGAAAAAATCGGTGTGATTCTGGCACATTTAGAAGCATTGACGAAAATTACATGGATTTATTAGGAAGAAAGATTTACCAAATGTATGAGGCACAAACTGTACCCACTTTGATTTCCCTCAAAGAGCGGCTGATTAAAGACGAAACAAATATCTCTTGTAGCCTTTCAAGCCTTGGAATCTCAACGTTTACGGGAATGGAGACTTAAATATTTAACAGCTGTTTAGCAATTTAGAGAAGAAAATCGTCCAATTATTTACCTTGACGAAACATGGTTCGATACCCAAGACACTCCAAGAAAAGGTTGGAATGATTCTTCCGAAAAAGGTCAAACCAAGGCACCATCAAATAAAGGCAAAAGAATCACAATATTACATGCTGGTTCAGAGAACGGGTTTGTTCCAAATTGTCTGTTGCTTTCAGCTAAAAACATAGCAGATTCTTCTTTAGATTACCATCAAGATACCGACGCACAACTTTTTGAAGATTGGTTTAAACATAAACTCCTTAAAAATATACCTGGAAATAGCGTCATTGTAATGAACAATGCTAGTTATGATAGTCGGCAAGCAAAAATCATTACCGGTTCTAATAATACAAAAGCAGAAATTCAAAATTTTATGATTGAAAATGATTTATATTTTGAAGAAACTTACAAAAAACGAGAACTGCGAGAAGTATTAAAAGCTTTTAAAATAAATAAGGAATACGAGTGTGACAAACTTGCAGCAGAAAATGGACATGCAGTGGTTGCGTCTTCCTCCGTACTATTGTATATTCAATCCTATTGAGCTAATATGGCACCAATTAAAATCCAATATTAGGAGAAATAATATTTCTCCTACATTAAATGCATCTGTAGTAGAATTAATTAAAAACGAAGTAAGAAAAATTTCTGCAGACAGCTGGAAAAACTGTGTACAGCATGTACTTAAGGTGGAAAATTCTTACAATTGTATGATTACAAATGTTCAACCCTTAATTATAAGTTTAGGCTTAGATGAACATAGTGATAGTGATACACAGTTAAATTTTGAATAAATTATAAATAGTTAGAAATTAATTAATTTTTATTGTACTTGTTATCCTAATAGTTATACTTTTAAATTATATTATTTTCAATTATCATTAATTGTTATCATTATTTTACATTTATTATAGGTACCTAAAACTAAAAATACCTATCTATTTATTTTAAATTATAAAAATAAATCATGTGGTGTGGTATACATTTTCAAGCCGGCCCTGATCCCATTTCTCGAGCTTTGAAGAGGTTCAGGCGTATAGGGTTTAATCAGGTAGTTTATTTATGGCAGTAAGAGTCAACGGTATAGTTCTACTACTATATAATACTATACAAGGTAATCGAAATATGGAGGTGTCCCAAAATATAAAATTCTCAGAAACATCCCGTATATTAAAAACAAAAAACAAAGAGGTCTAGAAAAATTCTAATTGTAGCCAGTTACAGGGGGGGGGGGGGGGGCTAGGCGAGCCCCCATGACTAACATAGCCCCCATGACTAACATTTAAAATGGGCGAGGTGGCTTAGCACTCGCTAATATAAATTCGTTGTGGGAGATCGACGTCCATGAAGTGGTTAATACTTTTTGCGAAATTATGCCTCGTCGCCTAGAAACGTCAAACTGGGATTAGATTTGTTTTATCCTTCTGCCCTTTAATTATTTTATTGTAGCTATGTACTATGTAGGTATTGTATTTAAAAAAAAAATACCGCCTATTTTTCAAAAATTACTAATTAAGCAGGTGCGGCTATTCCGACGAACTAGTGGAAGTGTTACCGCCTAGCCTTTGGCGTGAATTGTATTGACGCGTAACGATAGTCTGTGTATTTAAGAATATTTTTCCTTTGCTCTTGCTCTATATTGTCGCCCACTAGCCGCCACTGCAATTAAGTGTTAAAGTTACTCGACAAAATGCAAAAATCATCAACATTTCTGTTATTTATCTGAATTCTCACCTTACCGTATCAGTTTTCCTAGTACTATTTACTATAAATTATTTATATTTCATCAAATTTAGCGATATTTGGGCGTGGTACGAAACATTTTCGTACGATGTCACCTGCAGCGGGCTTTCATTAGCCAGCCCATAAATCTGATCCTAGATCCGCCACTGATTGTGGCATCTTTTGTTTCACAAGAAAGTAGCAGTGCTGTGAAACATCCTTCTATCTTTCCTAATAGGGGAGATACCCCGTAAAACCATCGAAAACTGGACACCTTGTACTGGTATGCTACAGTCTGTCGAGCCATATGGTTGCAGTTGTTTAAATTTTTAATCGTGTTTTCATTTTCCTTTGTAGTCTTTCGCCAGATTTTGTCGACTGTGATGGGAGCACGCCGGAGAAAAGTGATCAGTGTAGCGATGAAACATCAATTGGAAGTCATGTATCGAGAAAAATTCCTAAAAGTGATCACTGTAGTCATGAAACAGTTCGAAACACTAGTTTGAAGGGGCCCGAACTACAACATGAATACCCGACAGGAAGGAAAGTGGACTTGCTTAAATGCAATAAATGTTCCTATCGCACAATTTATAAACTGATATTAAAGAAGCATCTTTTCCAGCATTTAAAAAATCAAGGGGAATTAAAAACGTTCAAATGCAATAAATGTGACTTTCGAACTAAATATAAAAAAAATTTAAATGCCCATCTGCTTCGACATAGTAACTCTGAGGACGTTAAAAAGTTTAAATGCGATCAGTGTCCTTATAAAACCATTTTGAAAGAGAATTTGAAGAGACACCATCTTCAACATATGAATCCAGAAGCAGTAGAAAAGTTCAAATGTAAAAAATGTGACTTTCAAACTATACGTAAGAAAAATTTAAAGGCTCATCTGATTCTGCACATTAGTCCAGAAGAAGTCGAAATGTTCAAATGCGACAAATGTGACTATCAAACTAGATTTAAAAAGAATTTAAAGCCTCATCTGCTTCGACATGTCAGTCCGGAAGAAGCCGAAATGTTCAAATGCGATAAATGTGACTTTCAAACTAAATATAAAAAGTTTTTAAAGACGCATTGGCTTCACCATAACAACTCGCAAAAATTTAAATGCGATCAATGTTCTTTTCAAACAATTTACAAGCAACATTTAAACACGCACTCTCTCCAACACATAAATCCAGAAAATGTCGATATGTTTACGTGCAATAAATGTGACTTTCAAACTAAATATAAGAGTAATTTAAAGACTCATCTGCTTCGGCATATTAGCCCGGAAGAAGTAGATACTTTCAAATGTAATAAATGTGACTTTCAAACTAAATATAAAAATAATATAAAGATTCATCTGCTTCGACATACTAATCCAGAAGATGTCGATATGTTTAAATGTAATAAATGTGATTTTCAAACTACACGAAAAAAATATTTAAACGCTCATCTGCGACGGCATAATTCTAGAGAGAAAGTTCAAAACATTTAATAGATCAAATGTGATTAAACCATCCACAAAAAAAAGTTGAAACCTTATCTAATTCGCCATGATAATATCGATAAAGTTTGACACCTATCATCACTTCACCCTCTTTTGCAGATGAGACATAATTTCGTGCAGTGGCATCAATTGTGCTGGGGCTGTTACAATTTGGATTGGCCGCTTCGGAAGCTTAGGTTCGGTATATGGCTAACATGACTTTATAGTAATAATAATACGGGGCAACCACCTCTAACCCTTAACTGGTGACCCTAATTTAAATTACAATAATGGTGACCACGAGTCTCACAATCTCCTAGATAAAAAGCGAATTTTTTGAAAAGTTATGAAAAATTATTGTAATAATATTTTTTTTTAATTAATAAAACAATATTGGTAAACCTATTTTTTTAACATATGTATTGGGTAAGTTTTAGGACAGGGGGTATAAAGACACTATGAATCTAATAGCGTTTATCTATTTTGTACAGGGTGTTCATAATATGTTTTCAAGAACGTTACATTTAAAAATAATTTTTCTCAAGATTTTCAAATTGAACACCCTGTATATTATTTGGCTATTGTAGAATTCATAAGCATTTTTTTTGTAATTCAAGTATACAAATAAGTTATTTTCAGTCGCGTTCGAAATAATTCCAATTTTCATAAATTATGTTTTAATAGCATAACGCACCTATCGTCATTTCACTATATATGTTCAGTGACTATTTTCGTTCCTAGGATAACCTACCCTACTGCTAAATAGTTAGTTCACGTCCACTCAACAACGACCAAAGAGACGAAATGTTAAAAAATTTATGTGTGAGTGGGTGAAAATTGTTTCATTTATACGCCTTTTTTTCTTTATATCAAATACTTAGTTCTGACGATGGTTTAGTATAATAAACCGAAACGTTAACCAAATACTGGAATTTAATTTCAAAGTGACCGAAACCCAAAAACAAACCACCTATAATTTATAAACTATATTGAAAAACGAAATCTAACAATTAGGAACTTAAATTTCCTCAAATTTGGTTGGTTTAGAAGAATATCAAAACATTGGTACCTATGTATTAACAATAAATATCTAAACAGAATATAATAATTTGTTCCAGTTCCCATCTGGGCTATTTTTATTGTAGTTAAGCTTTTTATCAAGCAGCTCATTGTAAAAGAAAATTTATTCAAAAGACAAAAATATATACAGGGTGTCCCATAACTAATGGTACACAGGAAAACTGCAGATTCCTTGGGTAAAAATACTGCAATTTGGCCATACTTAGTTTAGTTCAATAGCTGGTAATAACCGAGATACAGGGTGTACAAGTAAAAATTTAATTTTCAATTTTCCTAAATAACTTATTTCTGAATCAATACTTTTGCACAAAACTTTGTGACTAGGGTTTTTTGGGGGAAAGGAATTTGAATTTATTAATAATTTTCATGTAGATTGTAGGGGGCGCTCTCTGTCGTACTCTGGATACATAAAAAGAAGTGTAACTTTCTTGGGCCTTAGTATAATTATGTTTTTATTAAAAATATCAGTTTTTCCGTCATTTTTAAGCAATAAAGGTGTACTTTGTAAATGTCGCTCCGACTAACCGTTTTCGAGATATCTTCAATTACAATTTCTAATGCGCCCGTTTAAATTTTGATTTATAAATGTGAAATTTGTCACAGTAGGCTTTTTAAAAACAAATACAATGAAAGCACTTTGAAACCTCATTTCTGTCAAAGTTTATTTTCATTTGTCAACATTGTGGGTGTTTTTAAGGAGTTTTTGAAGATACTGTTATCAAAAATTAAACTAAAAATGCCGCGACATAACTGTTTTCTAACGGAGAAATGCGAGACATGGTATGTTTATACGCACAAGAAAATTTTAACAGACGCGGGGCATGGAAATGTATCCAAATAGAAGGCAGCCAGATTTTAAAATTTTTAGAAGCCTATACAAAAATGTAGCGGCATTTTTAGTTTAATTTTTTATAGCAGTATCTTCAAAAACTCCTTAAAAACACCAACGATGCTGACATATGAAAATAAACTTTGACAGAAATGAGGTTAGAAAGTGCTTTCATTGTATTTGTTTTTACCAACGCCTACTGTGACAAATTTCACATTTACAAATCAAAATTTAAACGGGCGCATTAGAAATTGTAATTGAAAATATCTCGAAAATGGTTAGTCGGAGCGATATTTACAAAGTATACCTTTATTGCTTAGAAATGACGAAAAAACTTATACTTTTAATAAAAATATCATTATACTAAGGCACAAAAAAGTTACATTTCTTTTTATGTATCCAGAGTACCGCAGAGAGCGCCCCCTATAATCTACATCAAAATTATTAACAAATTCAAATTCCTTTCCCCGAAAAAACCCTAGTCACAAAATGTTGTGCAAAAATATTGATTCAGAAATAAGTTATTTAGGAAAATTGAAAATTAAATTTTTACTTGGACACCCTGTATCTCGGTTATTACCAGCTATTGAACTAAACTAAGTATGGCCAAATCGCATTATTTTTACCCAAGGAATCTGCAGTTTTCCTGTGTACCATTAGTTATGGGAATAAGGAACCAACTGACAAAACCAAAAAAGGGAGAAAAACGGTGTTTGTTCGGGTTTGTATAAAAAAGTTGTTTCTTAACTGGTATTTATTTTCAAAAACATTAGAATGTAGTTCCTGATCTAAAAAAAAATATTTTTTTGTCTTATATTCTTATAGAAAAGTCACTTGATTCTTCTTTGAAAAATGCAATTTATTGAAAAAGAAAAACGCATAACGCAAACACAATGAAAGGCACGATATAAAAACACAACAGATGTGTTATTAGTCTTCTAATTAATTGGGTCTTCCAATTCAAAATCAATATCTCCAGCCCTCAGTATCTTCCTGTAGGGTTTAATCGCCAATAAGGTTAGTATAAAAATGGTGATCTGCAGCAGGAATCATATCCATGTAAGATTTTATATCGTTCAGTTTAAGTGTTGGTATGGCTTTACCTTGAGGCACTCTTCTAAGCTATTACAAAATACTGCGCCTAAAGTTGGTATCCTTCCCTTTTTTAATGTTTATCCAGTTTATGTCGCTCTCGTAATCTATTTTTATAAAAATGCTGTAAGGTTTATTTTTGACAATTTTAATTTTTTTTTATATGTAACCAGTTATATTTTTTCATCTAAGACGTCTTTTTTCTATTTGTAATTTTTTTTTAATACTCTAAAATACACAAAATTGACTAAATACCTAAATCAACAACATTTAAAAACACATTTAGAAAAAGGATCCAAATTAACAAATTAACTTCTTGACAGGTCTAAAATTAAAAAATAGGTTAACTTTAATTTTTTTTTAACTGAATACAAACGCAACACGTTATGTAAGAAGAAACCAACTGCTTGTTGGTTCCGTCTTGCAAAACGCGCACTGCCCATTACTTTATTGCGAAACTTGAATACATGGTTGATCTAATTTTCAATAAGGTCATATTGCTCATAGATGGCGCTCATCGGCATTTTAAGATGCAGCTTAATTATAAATAGATAAAACACCTTTTTGTGATTCTAAAGAACCAGCTAACTAATTTTAGCAAAAATTGTTAGTTGGTTCCTTATTGCAGAAGGGGGTCCAAATGGTAGAGGTACATAGGCGTAACTAGAGGGGGGGCCAGGTGGGCCGTGCCCACCCCAGATTGCTCTGGTGCCCACCCCAGATTGCTCTGGTGCCCACCCCAGTGTTTCCGAAGTTCGAAGCCATAGATACGTCATAGTGACACTTGCCATTAAAATTCTACTAGACTAGGGGCCAGGCCCCCCCTACAAAATCATTCTAGTTACGCCAATGTAGAGGTACTAGCACAGAGGACTCTTCCGAATCTCGCAAAAGTTTTCTAATATAGTCCACCATCCTGTATTAAGAAATTAGACCGCTCGGACTTCAACAACATCTAAGATATCGAACCTTCAAGAAAATACGGGGTGGGTCCCCATAACAGGTGACAGGGCACTATACCTTCTTGTTAACCTTGCTAACCTTACAATGAATAATATCCCACATTTATTTAAGAAGTCCCACAAAACTTGTAGGCGGTACACGTACCGGGTTGTCATATAAGCGAGGAAGCTGGTTATATCTCGGTAACCATCAATCGTACAGCTTTCAAAAAAGTTTTTTACACGAAAAGTGGTCAAGAGAAATCGCTGGAAATAATTTTTAAGTTTACCAGTTGGCCGCTAGAGGGCGTAATACCCAACTGGGAAATCGAGGTTTTCTCTTTAATACGTCCACTTATGCCTTATTAAAAATATATGTGTAGTAATCCCGGGGGAAGTATGAGCAAGTTCGGTTTTATACTTATTACTTCAACTCATCAAATAAAGTGGTGGGGGGTATTTGCAAAAAACTAAGTAACTCCGGTTAAGGTAAAAGAAATTTATCAAACATGGTCTCGAGATTTTATTTCTTTATCAATTGCATTATAAATTATGCCCTTTTAGTTTTAGCGGTAACCGCTAGAGAGCGCTTTTGGGGATGTCAACGAAATTTGCTGTTTTTCTTCAAAATTGTAAATGTTAAATTGTATAATATTAATAAACTTCTTTATTTCAAATCACGAACTTTTTTAAATATATCACAAAAATAAATGACGTCAAACATTATTTACTTACCTTTGCTCTTTTAAAATATTTATAACGGTAGTCCTTGCTATTCCCAATGCTTTTGAGTTTACACTAGTGCTGACACGAGGATTGAATTCAATATAACCTAATACATTGATCACATTTTTTTCCGAGCGGCCCCTACCTCGTCTTCGATATACAAGACGGCGAATATTTCCTGTAGTGCGCAATCGTTGCACCAAATTAATGAAAGCCTTTGGCTTATATCGATGTCTTCTCGGGTACCGTACAGCATATATACTCTTGAGGCAATGGTTGCATTCTGCATACACTCAAAGAAAACAGCAAGCATATCAAAAGCTTCTTTGGAAATCGGCATTTTAAAAAGCAATCTATTAAAAGTGACGCATGTTTTACGCAATTTTTGCTTCAAAGCCTACTAGTTTTAGAATATTTTTGTTTCAAAGACTACTAGTTTTAGAATATTTTTGTATCAAAGCCTACCCATTATTTTTATCCGACATGATAATAGGCTGAATAATTTTTTTTCACAATGTTTTGTTGATATCTTTAATTCGAGAAGACATAGCACCTAGCGGTTTTCACTGAGTTCTTGAAAATTTAGTTCTCCTTTAACTATGTGAAAACCAACATATGCTTCCATTTATAATTTTAAAGAAAAACAGCAAATTTCGTTGACATTCCCAAAAGCGCTCTCTAGCGGTTACCGCTAAAACTAAACGTAGTTTATAATGCAATTGATAAATCAATAAAATCTCTTTCCAACGAGACTATGTTTGATAAATTTCGTTTACTTAACCGGAGTTACTTATTTTTTTGCAAATAAATGTTTGTCCTTCCCCCACCACTTTATTTGATGAGTTGAAGCAATAAGTATAAAACTGAAGTTGCTCATACTTCTCCCGGGATTACTACACATGTATTTTTAATAAGGCATAAGTGAGCGTATTAAAGAGTTAACCTCGATTTCCCAGTTGGGTATTGGTATTACGCCCTCTAGCGGCCAACTGGTAAACTTAAAAATTATTTCCAGCGATTTCTCTTGACCACTTTTTTCTATAAAAAAACTTTTTTGAAAGCTGTACGTTTGATGGTTACCGAGATATAGCCGGCTTCCTCGCTCGGTACACAGTCTGCTACCCGAAATACCTAAAAAAGTTTAAATATATGTAATTGTAAAATAAAGAAAAGCGATAAGCGGTACATATGACTAACTAAAAAAAAATTATAGGTATTTCTGAGCTTCTAAAATGTTCCACGAAGTGACCTAAATATCTCTGTCCCACGTAGACCTCAAGATTCCCACAGGTTGGCAACACTGTGGGTAACGGAACGAAGCGCGGATCCAAGGGGGTCATGGTGGTCATGACCCCCCCCCCCCCCCCCCCCAACCATCAATTTAACACGAAAAATACCATACCGGTTTGGCTAACGCGGCAAGGTATTACTTTTCGTAACTTTTAACGTTGCGATGTAACAGAAGGACAGCGAGACTTTTGAAACCGTTTGGGAACTGAAACAGGTTTCCTGAAACAGGTCTTTTAAAACTGGAACCGGTCGCACCGATTATTTAAAAATCCCTGTTCCAACCATCCTTACCTCAGCATATTCTTTGAATATTCCAGCGCTAATATACATTTCTGCTTATCCACAGTATATTCAAATCTATGCATATATGCGCGGTCTGCTATATGTGGGCTGGTTCTTGCCATCTTATTAGACGAAGAATATGCATATATATATATTATAAATCATAAAATGCGCAGGAAAGTAGAGCCATTATTTATAATATTTTATGAAAAAGCGTTTCTATAATTTATTATAATCATATTTTTTAACTATCAAAAAAAAGAAAGAATCTTTTTTACAAGAAATTAACAAATACGGGCGAATTTCATTACCGCACATTCTTATAGTCAGGATGTGACAAATCAAATAAAATGTGAAAAATCCAAAGATCTTAAGAAAAATCGAGTCAAGATTTATGTAAAATTGAACATTTTTCAAAACGTTACTTGCTGCTTTTGATCGCCTACGCCAACCACTCTGCGATCATCGACCATCAGGTTGCAACAAGTGTGTCCCACTAAATTTGTTTACACTCGTCTGATCCATGATAAAATGCGTCTGATCTCTACCCACCTATCTGATCATGTTCGCGATCGCTTATATGTGGTCCTCGCTTAAAGCGGCTGTAACTGCGCCCATCCTGATAGCTGGACCAAGACCTATCGGACTATTCTTCGGTGTATGCAGTGAACTCAATAGACATGTTTATTGAGTTCATGGTTGTATTCACCCCACCGACTTACGCTAATTTAATTTCCTCAATCGCTGAGTTACCGCATTTTAGATACTTTAAGCGCGTAAAAATTACTCTGCCAGAAATCTGCATAAGTTTCAGTCTGTCATGGACGGTACAGACTGGTTCTCTGTTGTGGGTTATGAACCGACGGAAAAGTTTTATAATTTTCAGCAACAAATAATGAGAGCCATAGCAGACTGCTTTCCCTTTAAAAGAACATCATCTAGCAATAAATCTTATATAACTAGAGGTATAAGGATTTCTTGCAGGAATAAGAGATGTCTACATTACATTGCTAAATATACCAAAGATCTAAATATTATTTCTTACTTTAAAAGATACAAAAAAACACTAAAAAAAACAATTAGGGCAGCAAAAAATAGTTTTTATCTTAAAGAAATAATCAATGCTAAAAACTCTAAAAGAAAAACCTGGTCAATAATAAATACAATTTCTGGAAGGAACTGTAATAGAAAAAAAAAGCATATTAAACTAGAAGCTAATTCCCTCGAAATTACAAAACCACTGGATGTTGCAAACTATTTGAATGAATTCTATGTGAACCTGGCATCTGAAGTCACAAAAAATATAACGGCACACTCTAACTCTAGTGCAATGTCGTTTCTCAGGGAAAATAGAATGAGGGTTGTAAATGTTAAAATATGGTTTGAAATACATTTTGTACCGCCCCTGTTTTCTACTTAGTATCGTTGTGTAGACAACCAAAATGTTTTTGTTTTGTTGGTTGCATAACAAACTGCATTGAAGTGTCGGAGTAGTCGTCCTACTGTGTGTAGATTTGTTGGTTAGTTTATTTTGTATCTCGTTTAATTTAAACAATAAAGTACCGTTAAACAATAGTGTAGTGTTTATAAATAATAATCGTAACAGGTTATGGGCCCAGGTACCATTCAGTAAAACGGAACCTCGATAAACACACTATAAAGCGAAGAATTTGTTTCTTCAGTTCGGTTGAAAGTAAGGTATGAGCAACAAAATGGCGAACCATGTAGACATTGCTTGCATTAATAAGTTTGATGGTGAAAATTATCAGCAGTGGAAATTCCAAATGAAATGTGCTTTAAAAGCAAAAGGAATCTATGGATTGGTCGACGGATCTGTTCCAAAACCAGAATCCAATAATGACGAAACAGCCGCTTGGGATAAGAAGGACGCTATGGCCATGTTTACCCTAACGAGTGCTATGGATTTGAAGCAAATCACCCTAATTGAGAATTGCGACACAGCAAAAGAAATAATGGATAGACTAGGTTCAATCTATCAACAAAAGTCAGAGGTCAGTAAGATGATAGTACACGAGAGATTTCATCAGTACAAAATGAACTCGAGTGACACAGTTGCCCAACATATCTCGAAAGTAGAAAACCTTGCCAAACAAGTGAAAGAAGCAGGAGAAACAATAAGCGAGGCTGCGATCATGACTAAAATTTTGAGCACCCTACCATCAAAATTTAGAAACATAAGACAAGCCTGGCTTTCCCTTGATGAAACTAAGCAGTCAATTCCTAACTTGACAGCGAGATTATTGGATGAAGAATCAAACCTAACCGTGTATGAAGAAAAAGAGACAGCATTAGCAGCAGTTTCAAAGCCTCCAAAGTTTTCAAGTAAAGTAATATGTTACAACTGCAGAAAGAAGGGTCATATTGCAAGAAACTGTAGAGCCCCAAGAAAAAAGGCAGACAATCAAAATACAGACGAGAATAAAAGAGAAAACAGAGTCTTTTCTACAAGCAGTGAAACAGCCTTTAATGTTGTAGATGCAAACACACACTTTGCAAGTGACAGCTGGATTATGGACAGTGGTGCATCACAACATATGACATACCGACGTGATTTCTTTCATATTTTTGAAGAAGTAACTAATACAAATGTATTTCTGGGAAATAACCAAAGCCTAGAAGTAAAAGGAAAGGGTTGTATTAAAATTCAAAAATTATTAAATGGTGAATGGACTAATTCCACCATAAACAATGTTCTGTACATTCCAGACCTGAGAAAGAACCTATTTTCTGAAGGAGTCGTGACAAAAAAGGGCATGAAAGTTGTCAAACAAAAAGATAAAGCTGAAATATATGATCCAGACACACTTGTTGCGTGTGCAGTGCGTGACACAAACAATCTTTACAAGTTATTATTTCGTACAGTAACTCTAAGTGCAAGTGCGGCGCAAACCGATAGTTTACGCGTTTGGCATGAACGTCTCGGACATGTAAACATTAAGACTTTGCAGGAAATGGTTAAAAAGGGACTTGTTACCGATATAAATCTAAGTGATGTGGACAGTTTCCTGTGTGAAGCTTGTCTTTATGGTAAGCAACACAAGTTACCTTTTAAGAAGAGTCTCCATAAGAAGATGGAACCTGGAGAACGAGTTTACAGTGATCTGTGTGGTCCAATGGCAACTCCATCTGTACAGGGAGCAAAGTACTTTGTGGCATTTAAAGATGAGTGTTCTGGTTACAGAGTTGCATATTTTATTAAAAATAAAACAGATGTCCTTGACTGTTTTGAAACATATAACCAGAAAATAAAAACAAAGTATGGCCGTCCAGTAAAAATTTTACATGTTGACAATGGGACAGAATATTGTAATCACGAGTTCAACGATTACCTAAAGAAAGAAGGTATCGAACTAGAAAGAACTGCTCCATACACACCCCAACAAAACGGTAGAGTTGAAAGGGATAATCGTACTATAATAGAGAGTGCACGTTCAATGTTATTGTGTGCAGCATTACCAAAGTATCTGTGGGCTGAAAGTGTTAACACAGCAATATATATCTTAAATCGAACACCAACATCACAGACACCAGATACTACTCCCTATGAGGTATGGACAGGACAGAAACCTATTCTTGGTCACACAAAAATTTTTGGATGTCAAGCATATGTTCATATACCTGATGAAAAAAGAACAAAACTGGAGCCAAAAAGTCAAAAATTGGTATTTGTTGGTTATGACAAGAATTCTACAAATTACAGGCTCTTTGACCCTGTCAAAAGAAAAATCACTGTCTCAAGAAATGTAATTTTTAGTGAAAAACTCAATGGCCTTGAAGAAAAGCCAAATGTAATGAGAATACCACTGGTGACATGTGATGACGTCACAGAACTTCCTGAAGCCAAGGTACCTGATCCTGTAGATCCAAACAGTGAAGAAGAAATTGAAGAGCAACAGTTTGAAGAAAGAGAACCTATTCTACGACCACAGAGAGCAATAAAAACACCTCTTAAATACCAAGATTATGAACTTAACTTTGTCGAGACAGATGTTCCGACATCTTATGAAGAAGCTATAATTGGTGAAAATTCTTTTCAATGGAAGTGTGCCATAGAAGAAGAACTTGAAGCATTAAATAAGAATAAGACTTGGGAACTAGTTACCTTACCCTCTGGAAAGAAGACTATTGGGTGCAAATGGGTTTTCAAAGTCAAAAGAGATAACAAAGGTAACATTTGTAGATATAAAGCTAGATTATGTGCAAAAGGCTTTGCGCAAGAACAAGGCATTAATTATAATGAGATTTTCGCACCTACAACCAGATATGATTCAATCAGAGTGCTTCTTGCTGTAGCAGCGAGACAAAATTATGAAATCAGACAATTTGACATCAAAACTGCTTTCCTCCATGGACAGTTGGAAGAAGAAGTGTATATGACAATACCTGAAGGTGTGCAGTGTAAACCTAACCTTGTTTGCAGTCTACAAAAATCATTATACGGGTTAAAACAGGCACCTCGATGCTGGAATACAAAGTTCAGCCAGTTTCTCAATACCCTTGGGTTCGAGCAAACAAATGCTGACAAGTGCGTGTATATAAGTTATGTCAGTAATATAAAAGTTCTATTAATAATTTATGTAGACGATGGATTAATCATTTCGCCCGATAAAATGATTTTAGAAACTGTGTTAGCTCAATTAAAGACAATGTTTGAAGTGACTGCTACAGACGAATTAAATTATTTTGTTGGTCTAGAAATTGATCGATATGCTGATGGCTCAATTTCCATAACTCAACAAAATTACATCAAGCAGATAATAAAGAAGTTTGGTTTAGAGGACTCAAACCCTACGAGTACACCTGAAGACCTACATACAAATCAATCAATTGAGACTGAACAGTTCCTGTCAGATGTTCCTTATAGGCAAGCAGTGGGATCATTAATGTTTGCAGCAATTGTAAGTCGACCTGACATTATGCATGCAGTGGGAGTAGTGAGCCGATACTTAGAAAACCACAGCAACATGCATTGGAATGCTGTCAAACGCATAATAAAATACCTAAAAGGAACAATAAACTACGGTATAAAATATGACAGCTCAACTAATATGCAGAATTTAGTTGGTTTTGCAGATGCAGACTTCGCAGGAGACTGTCAGACCAGAAAATCAACAACAGGCTATGTTTTTAAGTTGAACAATGGACCCATCACATGGGCAAGTAAACGTCAACAAAGCGTGACTCTGTCAACAACCGAAGCCGAATATGTAGCTGCCTCCGAAGCTACAAGAGAAGCTATCTGGTTACAGCAGTGACATTAAGGAAGTTGTGTTTAAACCTATAACTTTATTCATTGATAACCAAAGTGCAATAAGACTTATCAAGAATCCTGAGTTTCACAGTCGTACAAAACATATAGATGTAAGGTTTCATTTTGTGCGCGAGAAGTTTGAAGCAGGTTTAATTTTTCCAAAGTATATAGCATCATCTGAACAACAAGCAGACTTGTTTACTAAAGCTTTTCCCAAAAATACTTTTGAAAAATTGAGAAATGCTCTTGGTGTCACTGAATTTCTTTAAGATTAGATATTAGATGTGTAGTATTTTTTTGTAAAGGAAACGTTACAAAATGCTTTTCAAAAGTGGGAGTGTTAAAATATGGTTTGAAATACATTTTGTACCGCCCCTGTTTTCTACTTAGTATCGTTGTGTAGACAACCAAAATGTTTTTGTTTTGTTGGTTGCATAACAAACTGCATTGAAGTGTCGGAGTAGTCGTCCTACTGTGTGTAGATTTGTTGGTTAGTTTATTTTGTATCTCGTTTAATTTAAACAATAAAGTACCGTTAAACAATAGTGTAGTGTTTATAAATAATAATCGTAACAGTAAATAGTTTCTATCTGAGGCCTACTACCGCGCTTGAGATCTTGATGTCGTACGAAATCTTAAAAAAACCAATTCCTGTGGATTGGATCAAATATCTCTAAAGGTAGTTAAACAATTACCTATAAGCGTCCTTGAAATTATCCCCGACATTGTAAATAGCTCTTTTATAGAAGGGATATTTCCTGATACCCTTAAACTGGCGTTAGTAATTCCCATTGATAAGGGTGGTAATGTCAAAAGCCCAGCAAATTTTAGACCAATTTCACTTTTATCTGTTTTCTCTAAGATTGTGGAAACTTTAGTGAAAGTACGTTTGACTGGCTTTCTTGATAAGTACAATATTATATCGGCTTCGCAGTTTGGTTTTCAAAGTAAAAAAAGTACTGGTGCTGCTATCTACTCATTTTTGGAAAAGGTTTACTCAGGGTTGAACGATAAAAAATTCACTACCGCGGTTTTCTGTGACTTGGCGAAGGCCTTTGACTGCGTGAATCACGATATATTACTAAATAAATTGGAATATTATGGTATTAGGGGGTTACATTGAGATGGTTTAAATCATACTTATCAGGCAGGGAGCAAACAGTACAAGTCCCGGGCGATGGGGAGGGGACCGTTCGTTCTGATAATAGAAACATCGCAAATGGGGTGCCGCAAGGATCAGTCCTGGGTCCTCTACTGTTCTTGTTATACATCAACGACCTTAGTAACTTGCAGATTTCTGGCAGTTTTACAATGTTTGCGGATGACACCTCCATCTGTTGGACCGATGAGGACCCAACCCTGTTGGAGCTTAAAATTAATAAAGATTTGTCGCTGATAAGTCAGTGGTTTGATGCTAACAGGCTGGTGCTAAATGTCGATAAAACAAAATTCATGACCTTTAATAAAAATCTTGCATTATCATTAACTGTTAATAACTCCACCGTTCTTAGAGTCTCAGACTATAGGTTCCTGGGAGTTATGTTGGATCAAAACCTGAAGTGGGATAACCATATAGATAAGTTGACCAAAAGTCTAGCATCTGCTGTGTTTGCGTTAAGAACTGTATCGCAGGAACTGGACGACGGTCACATCTCTCGCCAGGTCTATTATGCTCTATTTGAATCGCATTTAAGATATGGATCGATGTTTTGGGGGTTTGGAACTGCTGGTAGGCTTCACAGTATATTTCTCATGCAAAAGAGGGCTATCAGAGTCATCTGTAAGGCCAATAGAATAGCACACTGCAAACCTTTATTCAAATCTTTAAAAATCCTAACCCTTTATGACTTGGTTATTTATGAGTGTGTAACCTCTCTTCATAATATGTACTTGGGTAGAAGTGAGTGTTCGCATGAGTACCCTACTAGAAATAGAAATGCTGTACGTGTACCCCAATCTCACCTAAGGTTAACTATGGAGACCGTTTTTCATGCTGGCAAAGTATGGTATAATGCTATTCCCTATGGTGTGCGACAGTTAAGCTCCGGGAAATTTAAATCAAAAATTAAGAAAATTTTAATATCTTCGGCAAATTATTCATTTGATGAATTTTTGGAAAATTCCATCCCTAGATTGATTTCCGCCTAGCGCTTGACTCTATCAGGCTGTTGTTTTAGTAAATTTTTTAAATAATATTATATTGTGTAAATTTTATATATTTTAAATATTTTTATAGTCTGTTATGTTATTGGCTGTCTTGCCCAATTGTGCATATTTTGTTTGAACTTATTCTATTTTCGACTTTGTGTTTAGTTAATTGATCTCTGTATGTTGCACGTTTATTGTTTTTTGTTATTGATTTAGTATGTTCCATTATATATATATATAGAAATTGTGATAGGATTTGTGATCTACACCTTTATGGTTCTTTTTTTGTACTGCTGTACTGAAAAATTGATCAATAAATGAAATTGAAAAAAATTTAAATTGACGAACCCTATTCACGATGGCGATAGCGATCCCGATCACAAGAAAGCGAGCATATATACGCGATTGCCATACTTTCACATCAGAGTTGGGGATAGTTCGATTCTTCCTTCCTCTGTGTTGCTTATCAGCGAACAACAAAGAAAACGACAAATTTGTCCGACAAACAGACTGCCAGTCGCCCTACATTTTCTCTGCAAATTTTAATGTTGGTTCTTAAAATTTTTGAGCAGTCGGAACGGATTCAAAGAGATGGAGACCCCTCTACCCACCGAAATGATCGGTTTAATGCTGAACAATTTACTTCTAGAAGTAGGAATGATGAATAATTCAGTCCAGGGTGTTACAGAACGTGCTACCGAAAGTATACATAAAAATACAGAAAGTTGTGATAACCCCAACAATTTGGCAATTAAAGCTGAGTCTGAAGAGGATAATTTTGAGTTTGAAAATGTTCCACTCGAAGCTATAAATTACGATAGCAGCACTGCCTTCAGCCAACCTGACGATAAGTAAGTAGATGTATGTTCTTAATAAGTGAACCTTTCAGGTTTGCGTATCTTTAATTTCATTTTACTTTGTTAGATTAAAACACGGAATTTATCCAAACAAACGTGATTATATTAAATACATTAAAGATAACTCATCATTAATCATTACCAAAGCAATTTAAACGGACAATTCATTTTAAAGCGATACCGCCATACCATGTTCTTAAGACAGACTTCTGACAAAGTGACTGTTGACATTTCCGCCACGGAGTATCATTACTCCATTAGTATAGATGTGAAACTTAACAATCTAAACAGTACAAACGTAGAAAGGCTGGTTTTCCAATATTAAACAGTTATATTACTTACACTCGAATTGTTTTTCCAATTCGCCAATATCTGATGGATTTTTTTTTATATGTTCGATTTTACTATCTTGACAACTAATATCTCTCTCTCTCGAGTACTCTCGACCAGGTATGCCTCAGCCACCTAGCCAAATGGTAGAAAAAGCACAGTACTTAGTTATATTTTAAGAAGAAAGCAAACCCAAACATATAAATTTTCAAATTGGTGAAGCTATTATTATTAAGAAAAGAGCTAGATCTTAAGGATGCTCATATTTTGAAACTCAAGAGAAATTCCTCTGTATTCGAAGATGAGGCCGCTGAAGCCGAATCCAAATATCTGGATGAGATTGAGGCTCAAAGAGTTCAAATAAATACATTGAAAACAAAAATTACCGATAAAGATAAAATTATAGATGGCTGGGAAAGTATAGAATTTTCTAACGTTGCAACTCAAACATTCGAGATTAAAAGAGTTAGTGTAGAGGTGCAGTCGGACGACCACTGTAAGGTCAACAAATGTTCAGGTGTTATCAAAGAACTTAAGAGGAATCTATCTATATATAGGGATATGGGTGATGATTTGGAACAAAAAATTCACCAAAACAATCAAGACTTTGAAAACGAAAGAAAGGAATTAATGGATTTAATTAGTAGTATGAGGGTTTCCATTGAGACATTATTTATTTATTTATTTATTTATTTATTTATTTACGTATACAACATTTACAAGTATGACAAAATTTTTATACAGCCTAAACTAACCTAAGATTATTTTCTTAGCAGAGATTTTAAATTTATAAAGAGATATATTAAAAAAGTTCAGTCTATTGTAATAATGGTTAACATTAGTAGCGATTCTATTTATTGGGCTGCTTAATAGATAATTGGTACGACAGTATGGCACGTGCAAAAGGGCGTGAGTACGGGTCTGATAACCAGGTACATGAATAGAAAAAGCCTGAAGACATTCAGGACTTCTAATAAAGTTATTAAATATTTTAAACAGAAAGCAGACATCATAGTACTCCCTCCTACAGGCAAGCGTAGTCAAGTTTAGGTAGGACATGGTCTGGTTGTTAGTAAAATTTATCCCTGACTTATAATTAATTAAGTGTGGGAAAGAACATGTTAGTGGAGACTGTAAGGAAGGAATCCTAAAATGCCCCAACTGTCTTAATATGAAATATAAAGAAGAAGAAAGTCACCATTCAGCACGAGATATCAACTGCCCAATATACAAAAGATATCTTAACAGGTATAAAAACCAAATTAATTACACAGACTCTTTTTTATAGACAATGCACATAAAGGTACAACAAATACACACAATCAGGGAAAGTGTAGTAAATTTGGCATCATTCATCAAAATGTCCAGTCAATAGGAAACTCCATAGACAAGTTGAATATAATGTTGAAAAATCATAATGAATGCCAAATAATCTGTGTTTCGGAACACTGGAAATCGGAAGAACATCTACAGAAATTAGCAATAAGTGATTTTAAACTAAGAGCAGCGTTTAGTCGTGAAGAAGGACAGCACGGAGGCTCAGCAATCTATGTCCGAGAAGGTGTACACTGCAACCCAAGATCTAGGTTAAATAAGTTATCTGTGAGTGGTGTTTTTGAGTGCTCGGCAATCGAATGTCAACTAGGCAATGTAAATATAATAGTAGTGTGTATATATAGACCACCAACTGGTGATATAAAAATATTCCTCTCAAAAATCGAACAGCTCATATCCAAGATATTTGATGAAAACAAACTTTCTTTTATTGCCGGTGATTTTAACATAGAACTGATTAAAGAGAACAAATCAAAAACAGATTTTTTATCATTGATGAATTCGTGTAACTTTAGCCCCACAATACAGAGTAATACAAGAATCACTAGTAACACTGCCAGTTGTATTGATAACATTTTTGTCAACGGTGATTTTTTGGAAACTTTAGTCTTTGAAAATTTTGTGTCTGACCACATGGCACAAAAAATCACTTTTGAGTTATATAATAAGACTGAACATATTCCTAGACATAAACGCTTCTTCTCTAACGAAAAAAAAAGAGATTTTTTGGGCTGTTTGGAGGAACAAGACTGGGTGGGTGTATACTCCGTTGATGGCGGTGACATAAATAAGCAATGGAGTGTCTTTATGAATACATTTAAAAATATTTTTGAACAAAATTTTCCATTAAAATTAATTAATAAACAGAAACAAAGTAAGAACCTTTATATCTATAATGATATTGAGTTAATGGATTGTAAATCGAGGTTAGATATACTCTTGAATTTATCGAGACACACCCGTAGATTTCAAGATGTTTATAAGGAAACAAAAAAAGAGTATGATAAGCTTCTAATAGCCTCACGTGCCAAATATTACGAAAATAAAATTAACCACTCCGATAACAAAATGAAATGCATGTGGGGAATATGCAAAGAAGTTACAGGCAAAACTAATGATTTTTGTAACTCTGAAATCAAAATCAAAGGAAGTTCGGACGAAATAGCAGATGAATACAACTCTTACTTACTAAACGTTATACCAAATCTCTTAAAAAATACTCCGGATGTACAATTTGTCACTAGCATAGTTAGAAATAACAAGTCCATGTACTTAAGACCTACTACACCCAAAGAAATATGTGACATTTCAAAAAAAATAAAAAATAAAAATAGCAGCGGAATTGATGAGATTCCTACTAGTATTGTTAAGTTGTCGATATGCGTATGTAAAGATATTTTGAGTTACCTGATAAACAATTCACTGAAGTATGGAGTGTTTCCGGAAGCATTGAAGAATGCTCTTATAAAACCACTTTATAAAAAAGGTGACCCAGGAAATATGGACAGCTATAGACCAATAAGTTTATTGCCCGGTTTTTCCAAGTTGTTTGAACTGGTAATGAGTGAAAGGCTTATAAACTTTATGAATGAATGTAATTTGTTTTGTGACAGTCAGCATGGGTATTTGAGGGGAAAATCAACCCAAACAGCAATATTTCAATTTGTTAGGGTAGTTTTGGATCACCTGGAAAAGGGTAACTTGGCTTTGGGGATGTTTTTGGACCTCTCAAAGGCCTATGACTGCCTGGACAGGGAGTTGTTGATCAGAAAACTTAAAATGTACGGAATAAGAGGAAATGCGCACAGATGGTTAGTGTCATATTTAAATGAGAGATTTCAAACAGTTAGTGTTTTAAAAGATGGCCAGATCCATAAATCAAAATCTTTAAGGAATGAACTAGGTATAGCACAGGGAAGCGTGCTGGGTCCCATCCTTTTTGTCATATTCATTAATGATTTGAGCTTCAGCTTGGATCCGTCCAGAAACTTAGTAAAATTTGCCGATGACACTAACTTGCTCATTGGGGGTAGTAAATTAATAGATGTTTTAATCAGTGGCAAGAACTTTCTGGATATTGTTAATGACTGGTGTAGAAGAAATAAGTTAATTTTAAATGAGTCCAAGACAAATGTCATACTTTTTAGAACGAAGCAATCCAATGTAGAAGCACCACTAATTTTTAAAAGTAAAGAAAACAATTCCATAACATTTTCAGAACAGACTAAGTTTTTGGGAGTTCATATTAATGAATTTTTGGATTGGTCTTGCCATATAGAACATCTTTCTAAAAAACTAAGTTCCATCAGTTATGGAATTCGAGTCACTGGCAAATATGTGAATGAGAAAACGTTAAAGACGATGTATTTCTCAAATTTTCAATCAACATGTCACTATGGTATTATTTTTTGGGGTATGCACAGTCGAGCGCAAAGTATATTTATCATACAAAAACGTTTATTGAGAATAATTAGAAAAATGAGGAATTATGAATCATGTAGGACAGTATTCAAGAATGCTGGTATCCTGACCATATATGGTCTCTACATTTATCAATGTTTAATGTTCTTTTTTAAAAACAAACAGTATTTTGAAACTCAAAATTTACACCAATATAATACCAGAACAAGAAATTTACCATATCCCATACATCGTCTTACACTTAGTGAGGGCAGTCCACATTATATGTGCCTAAAACTTTATAATAAGCTACCTGATAATTATAAAAGAATTCAGAATTTAAAGCTCTTCAAACGGGAAATCAGAAACTTTTTGATAAACTTGGAACCATATAGTGTGGACGACTTTCTGAAATAACAACTGAAATAATATATTTGTGGTTAGTGTTGACGTCATTTCATTTTGTATTTGTAAAACAAATTTCAATTTGAAATAAAGAAGAATAAATAAATAAATAAATAAATAAATAAATTATATGACGGGCAAACCTTACAAATCTAGTTTGCACACTCTCAAGTCTATTTGTGTGGATTTGGTAGTATGGTGACCAAACTATAATCGAACATTCCAACAGAGATCTCACAAGTGAAACGTACAGAGACTTTAAGGCATTAAGATTTTTGAAGTCCTTACACGACCTCTTAATGAATCCTAGCATCTTATTTGCTTTGCACACCACCTTCTCAAGGTGTTCTGCAAATGTTAACTGGGTGTCGAGGTATATACCGAGATCTTTAACCAACGAAACCTCCTTCAAGGGAATATTGTTAATAGAATATTGACAAGGAAAGGAGCTTTTTAACCTGCTGAATCTCATAAAGCAACATTTGTCAATATTGAGGGACATATCGTTAGATTGACACCAGGAAAAAATAGTATTAATATCTTGTTGCATAGTAATAATGTCTTGGAAGGAGGCTATGCGTTTAAACAGTTTCAGATCATCAGCAAACAATAAATGATATGATAACAATAAGTTAGCCAGATCATTGATAAATAGACAAAACAGAAGGGGTCCCAGATGGGACCCTTGGGGAACCCCAGAGGTAACTTTAAATGGCTGAGATAAATACCCATTGATTTTAACCTGCTGCTCCCTATCGGTCAAATAAGACTCTAACCAGGACAGCAACACTCCGGAAATTCCATAACCCGACAACTTAGACAGTAGGATCATGTGATTTACCTTATCGAAGGCCTTGCTGAAGTCCGTGTATATTGCATGAGTCTCAAAACCTTTATCAAAGGAGTCATATATAAAATTGGTATAAATAAATAGGTTGGTGTCAACAGAACGTCCAGAAATAAATCCATGCTGCTGAGTAACTATGATTTTTTGAAAGATATTTGTCAGAATTGTTTCAATACAGTGCTCAAAGAGTTTTGGTATTGCTGAAAGAATGCTAATAGGTCTGTAATTCCTAACATCACATTTGTTACCTGATTTGTAAATGGGCGAAACAAATGATAACTTCCAGACTTTTGGGAAAAGTCCAGAGGCTAGGGATTTCGAAAATATGTGATGTAAAGGCAGGTAAAGCGAATGTGAGCAATATTTTAGAATACTATTGGGAACCCCATCGGGTCCGGCCCCCTTACTAATATCGAGTTCAGACAAGGCCTTCTCAATCACCACAGCACTAATACTTATGTTGGAGATTGTTTCAAATGTCTTGGATGAAGCGGCGTCTTGAGCATTATATATATTTTTAGGATTTTTAGGATTAAAGACCGATGAAAAGTAACGGGCGAAAAGATTTGCAATGTCAGTTCCGTTAACAGCCTTTTCAGTATCAAAATGTATCTCCTCAGGAACAGTACTTTGGCTATATTTGGAACGTATGAAATTCCAAAAGAACTTGGGATTTACGTAAATAGAATTTTCAGCATTGGATATGTAGTGATTATAGCATTCGTTAGTGAGGGACCTACAACGCCTGCGTAACAAATCGAAAGTGTTATAATCAACATCAGTGCTTGATTGCTTGTATCTCTTGTGGGCTATTTTCTTTTGAGTTATTATGTTTTTAAGCTCATTCGAGAACCAGACTGGAAATCTATTGTTTGGTCGAGACCGCTTCAGAGGTACAAACATTTCAAAGCAATTATAAATTACCATGTAGAAGTTATTAACCATTACATCAATATTTTCATCAAGAATCAACAGCCAGTTGTAACACAAAAAATAGTTATTAATTGATACAAAGTTTGCTTGTTTAAAGTCATAATAATAGTAATTTGCAGGCTTTAAATAGTTTGTGTTACTTAAAGATAATGACATTTCAAATGCAGGGTGGTATGGATCACAATTCACTAAACCATCGCATCTCGCAACTGATTCAAGCTCAAAATTGGCAAAACATAGATCGAGAATAGTATTACGATCATTCAACACTCCGTTTAACTGGGATAAGCCCAAAAAAGCAAAAGTGTCACACAGCAAGATTTCATTGGGAGATCCGATGTTTCCTGGTATAAGGCCAGGGTGGTCATCGCTAGGAGACCAAGTTATATGGGACAAATTATAGTCGCCCAAAACGAGAACATTTTTAGATGTGTCACACGCACTGGAAACTGAATTTAGGTGAGATTCATATATGGATGTATCCATAGAGGGCGGAATATACACACAGCCAACACAGTACACGGAACCCTCGACAGACACAGAGATCCATATCTCTTCCACAGCAGGACAACCAATGGTGAGGCGACAGGACTTCAAGTCGTTCTTGACGGCCAAAAGAACACCACCCCCACGACTCTTGGTACTATTAGTAGGACATCTATCAGTTCTGTAAACCACATAGCTAGCATCAAGAAATTCAGCATCATTTACATCAGGGTCCAACCAGGTTTCAGTAAGTGCAATAATGGAATAAGATTCCGCATTAGCAGCGCATAGGAAGTCTTTTAATTTTGTTTTCAGGCCTCTGACGTTCTGGTAGAAGATGGATAAATGTTCTAAGGGTTTGAGTTTGTTGGAGGTTTGTGTTGAAAATTTCCTGAGTTATCAGGCCTTTGAGGGCGTCGAGGACGAAACTCTTTAACAGCGGTGCCTACGGGCCATAAATTGGGTTCGAGCAGACCTTTGAGAAGTGTTTCTTCAATTCCGATCTTAAAAGAAGAAACATCTTCATTTCTATC
The DNA here is from genome assembly GCA_963991005.1 of Barypeithes pellucidus. Taxonomy (NCBI): domain Eukaryota; kingdom Metazoa; phylum Arthropoda; class Insecta; order Coleoptera; family Curculionidae; genus Barypeithes; species Barypeithes pellucidus. The sequence goes on along the minus strand of OZ022564.1, from coordinate 13,801,818 downwards.
CAAAACAAAACACTTTACATCGGTAATAGAGAGTTGATTTTTCATATAGTCAAGAATTTGTTCTTCCGTTGTACTGGGATCACACCTGCCTAGATACATCCATTGGCGCCTTACGCCTGCCAGTAGAGGACCATTTCCCGCTCCAGTGCCAATAATAATCGGTTGTCTACCATCGTGCACTGAAGCATTAACAACTTGGTTTGCAGCTGAGGATGTTCGTTGAGCGATCGGCTTCGTGGATGTGGGCTGTTGCTGTGTGTCCAAAGATGAAATCGGCACGGAAGCTTGATGAGTTGATGAGTTTAACTTAATGCTGGGTTGCTTCCGTGATGGTAAGGCAGAAGCGGGCTTTGGATTATTGCTCGAGGAGACTTGGACCAAGTTTTTAAGAATTTGAGTTTCCTTCTCAAGAAGAGCAATTTTGGTTGACAGATCGTGGTTTTGTCGTTCCAGCTCGCCCAGTCTCAAATCAGGGTTCCTCAAGGGCTCCGTGGGAGAGCTGATTACCGTGCAATTTTCCACAATACAACGCTTGATCATGTCAATGTCGAAAGGTTTTCTATTGGCCAAATCGGTCCTGAGTACACCTATTTCTTTAGATGCCTCTTTAATCTCAGGTACTAATTCGTCAATACAGGCAGTAAGTGATGCTCTTTGATCTTTCAGTGCATCGAACTTATCTTGAAAAGTGCTATAGAGAGTATCAAATTTTTGAGAGATCAAAACAGAGATGTTAGAATTAAAGGAATCGAAGGCTTTCTGCATCTGAGCATTCAATGTAGCAAAACATTTGACAACATCCCTGCCTTGTTTAACAGAAGTCATACACCTATTACAGGCATATAGCATGACTCTTGATTTCATTTGAGTCACTTGAGCTTCAGATGTCGTGAACTTAGAGCAGGATAGACAGTGAACCGCATTACAGAAGTCACAGATCATCCTGTACTTAAGCTCCTTATCATTCAATTCGGTGACGCACATTGAGCAGGACATATTGGACTCACCAGATGAAACAGACTGTATCAGAACGAAAATTCAATAAAGTACACTGGGTTTAAGATAGAAAACGTACTATACAATAAAGCAATTTCTTGTTGTTAAAAGATATTCGCATTCCACAGATTTTTTAAAGATGTTGATAAGATAATTGATATACCAAAACAAAGCCGAAAGTCAGTGAAAATAGTTCATGCCCAGGTGTAAAACTATGGCAGAATGTTTCTTAGTACCAAAACAAACAGTATGCAAAATTTCGTAAATTTCACTCAAAAACGACCCGTGAAAAAACAGAAAACAGGCGGAACGAGAAAACACGTGCCGGGTACTTGACGACTATCAACTATATATTATCCATGGACAATGAAGCCTGCATTGATGAAATTAAAGAATTGGAATTAAAAGTGTCAGAGTTTAAGGACGGCAATATTGTAAATAAAATGGGAATGGTAAAAAAAAATATTGCAGATCATCAACAACATTCTGTGAAAAATGTATCAAGGGAATGTTTCAGCGGGACTAAACTGAAGAATCTTTTGGTTTTTGGAGATCAAAGTTGCAGAGATTGGGCCATTTGTTTTAAAAATAATCCAAAAATGAATGACTATGAAATTTTAGGTATTACTCAACCCTACATTAACTTAAAATCATTAACAGGTTCAATTTTTGATTGCGCTAAATATTATACGGGATCTGATTGTGTTATAGTCTCACTAGATCTTGGATCGGTGAATTTAAAAAAATTTTCGGATTTAAAGTCACTTCTTGGAGTTGCTAAATTTACAAATTGTGTTATCGCTATAAAACATAATTTTTTTAATTCTCTGTGTTCAAAGGTGTATGAGTATGTTTGTGAATTTAATAAAATGAATAACACATCTATCAGAATTGTTGAAAATTATATGCAGGGTGTGAATTTTAGACATAGTAATTTTTCCATTTGTAATCTTTTAACTGACTATGTGCTGTGTCACACTGGATGTAAGATTGTTTTAAAAAGTTTGACGAAGGTATGTTCGGTGGACGAGGGTGCTAATGAAGGTTTCGTAAATGATGACCGGGGTGTTCCGGATGCTATTAATTCTGTTCCACTTGATTGTGATGATTTACAGGCTAATGTTGATACAGATGGCGTGTCCCTTAAGGAGGTAACTGATCGGTTCTTGTCACATGTACCTAATAGCAATAATGCTGTTCATAATTTTTTAGAACTAGTTCAGTCTCCTCTGGCGATAGGCTAGCAGTAGCTGCTATATTAGTTTTGAATATTAGAAGTATTAGAAATAAGACTAATGAGCTGGAAATCTTATTGGAGGATATTAGGCCAAAAATTGTATGTCTGAATGAACACTGGCTCAATATTGATGAAATTGAAATGTGTAAATTAAATAATTATACTTTAGTAAACAGTTATTGTAGATCTTTGAATAGGGGTGGGGGTACTTCTATTTATATTGAATCTAACTTTACTATGACACCCCTTATTATAAGTGTTAAGCCTGTAAATACTGATTGTGAATTTTGCTGTGCCCAGGTCACATTGATGGATGACATATGTACTGTGGTGTCGGTGTATCGCTCTCCAATCGGTAATATGTCAGTTTTCTTGGAGGTAATGGGATGTCTGTTGGACGAAATTTTTGGTAAGAGTAAAACTTTGTATGTGTGTGGTGATTTTAATGTGAGGTTTGACTTGCCTGATAATGATGCCATGGATATTTGTGAGCTGTTTTTGACCTATAATTTGAAATCTAATGTCTCGGGTCTGACCAGGGTAACAAATACAAGTAGCAGCCAACTGGATAACATATTCTCTACTTTGAATGATAATGAATTTACAGGTAATATTATAAAAACTGATATCTCTGATCATTATGCCTTACTGTTGAATGTTGCAAATTTAAGGATTAAAACAAAAAGAGCTACATGTTGGCGTAGACATTTTAACCAGAAAAATATTGAAAGATTTGCAAATGCTCTAAAAAATGAAGATTGGACTGAATTAGCGATGGCGCACGATTGTGATGAAAGATATGACGCGTTCTACAACATTTTTAGGTATTTTTTTGACACTTTCTTGCCTTTAAATAAAATTGGTGTTAAGTCCAGTACTGATAAGAAGTGGGTGACGAATGAGGTGAGAGAATGGTCCTCGAATCTTCGTGACATGTATGCGCTGTATAACAGATCGAACAACGAACTAATTTTGAACCGGTACAAAAATGAACGGAAAATGTTTAGAAAATATATTAGGCATTATAAGCAGAGTTTCAACAGCAGCATAATATCCATTTCTGGAAATGTTACCAGATCGACATGGCGTTTAATTGATAGCATTAAGAATGGTAATAAAAAGACTGATCATATGGAGCTCTTGCATGAACGAGCTCAAATTAAGAATTCTAGTGTATTGGCGGGTCTTTTTTTGAATCATTTTGATGTTAGTAATGTCTATAGTGGGTTGGATGATCATAGATGTGATATAGACATACAGCCTGTGCCGTATTCTTTTTTTCTTGTGCCTACAACTGCCGCTGAGGTTAATCAAATTATTGGCCTGTTGCCAGTAAAATACTCCGTTGGTGTGGATGAGGTGCCTATCAGTGTTGTTAAGGCTGTTTCTGATACTATTTGTGGACCGATAGCAGATATCATAAATGAATGTTTTGAGTCTGGCGTTTTTCCTAACAAGTTAAAGTTTGCTAAAGTTGTACCAGTATTTAAGAAGGGGGACCATGGTGATATTTCTAATTATCGACCAGTTTCCATCCTATCAGTTTTCTCAAAGATTTTTGAAAGAGTATTTTATGTTAGATTGTTGGACTATTTTTTAAAAAATAATTTATTCTACGTTGGTCAACATGGCTTCTTGCCTAAGCGATCCACGATAACTGCCATTTTTCAGTCGCTTAATTATATTATTGAACAGGTGGATAGGGGAATGATGGTGTCGGGTCTGTACTTTGATTTGAGTAAAGCATTCGATTTGATTGATCATGAAATATTGCTTCGTAAGTTAGAGTGCTATGGTGTTCGCGGTTCAACTAATGATTTCATAAGATCATACCTATCAAATCGAAAGATGACTGTTTGTGTCGGTTCTAATCATCAGACCTTTTTCTCACAGGTAATTACAGTTAATAAGGGTGTACCGCAGGGTTCTATATTGGGTCCAATATTGTTTCTAATATTCGCTAATGATCTCAGTGGTAAAATTGACATTTCATCTCTGTATCAGTTCGCAGATGATACGTCATGCATAGTGTCCTGTGCTGACAAAATTTTATTGTCAAGTAAATCGATTGAGATTGCTGCGAGCGTGTTGGAGTGGTGTACGTCCAATAAACTTGTTTTAAATACCAATAAGACCTGTTTAACTGTTTTTCGAGATAATAGAAATGAATCTTTGTATGTTTCTATTGATGGAAAGAGTGTAGAGCAGACTCAGTCTGTCAAATTTCTAGGCGTAACATTGGAGGACTGTCTGCAGTGGTCACAAGAGGTAAATGCAGTTGTGAGTAAAATGAGTAGGGCAGCATATGCCATTCGTTTCTTGCGTTACCAGGTCAGTTTAAATGTTGTAAAAACTTTTTTTATGGCCAGTGTTCAGTCTGTAATTGCATATAGTATAATGTTTTGGTATCGTGCTTCAGTAGCGAATGCACATAAGGTTTTTGTGGCGCAAAAAAGAGTAGTAAGGATTATGTTGGGGATGCATTACTTAAGTTCTTGTAGGGGTAAGTTTAAAGAGTTGAATATTATGACTGTCCCATCCTTATTCATATATACCTGTGCTGTATTTGTAAAATCTAATTTTCATTTGTTTGTTACGAATAGCGATGTTTCGAATAATATTTTTACTAGGGGTAGAAACGATTTGGTTGTACCTGTTCACCGGACATCTCTTTTTCATAAGGGTCCTCTAATGAGCTGTATAAAAGTATATAATGCTTTACCGAATAACATTAAGGCCATTCAAAGGATACACTTATTTAAGACTCATTTGAAGAGGTTTTTGATTGAAGAGGAGTTTTACTCGCTCAATGATTTTTATGACTTTTTTTGAAAATTTTTATTTTTGGTTTATTGTTTTGTTCCTTAAAGTTTTATGACATGTCTTTATTATATTATTCTTTGTATGTTGATTTATTTCTGTGTTTTGACTTATTTGTATTTTGTAAGCATTTTTATTTTTGACGATACTGTTAGTTTTTCTTTTTTTAATGTAGGTTTTTTCTTTTGAAATTATTATGATTTTTTGTATGCATTTTGAAATTTGTAATGACGTTGTCAATGTTCACTTGTGAATGGTTTTTATGGCAATAAACGTATTATTATTATTATTATTATTATTATTTTTCATCATTTCATCAGTTTTCACTCAGTATACTCGATTATAGTTTCATTTTATTGTAAGCTCGAGAGGTTAACATTTATGAAATGTTTTAGCACATTTTATGAAAAAATATTCATGATAAAAGTAATCAAAACAAATTCCTGGAAAGTGTTTTTCAGTTCCAAAACTTATCTACCTATCTGTCATACCCTGAGTGGTACCCCCTTTTGCATCACTATTCTAGGCCTCTTCTAAAATAAATATTTTGTGTACCTATTACAGGAACGCCACATCGATTTCTACACAGAATGAGTTCCAACTGAAAAGTGAAACAATAAATGACATCGAGAATATGGGTGAGATTGTTTATGAAAAATGGAAAATTAAAAATGAAGAACTAGACATCAAAGAAATTCTGGAAGAAGAAGGAGCAAGGTACTGAACATACTGAAATCATTTAAACAAACTCTCATGATTCCTTAAGCAAAAATTGAAGTTATGGACAATCCTAAATTTTTTACTTCCCTTTCACAAAGAAAAATATTAATAATCACAAGAAAAATGCTCTTCAATAAATCAATATAAGTAAGAAATTTTATTATGCACATTCTTAATAGTATCGAGCACATCATTAAAACAGCCAAGAGCTACAGAACACAAAAAATTACTTCCCAAAGGTGGTATTAAAATCTCTACAAATAGACTACTTGCTATTTGTGCACAATATGAAGTATGCTGAACTAAAAGCAAATACTTCATGTTCAGAGTTGTCACAGTGTTGGTACTTTAAGCTAGTGACAGTAGGAAAGTTGAACAGAATGCTAACTCGGACTTGAATCTGTATTATAAATTGCCCTGTTATAATTCATTAACTATAAATACAAATAAGAATATAAATCAAAAAAAATAAACCCAACTGTGATATTCAAGAGTACCAAACGGTGTCAAACTATACTGGGTGTCAATGAGATTACTAACAAGGCTGTAATATCCTTTTGAAAAAGTAATCAATTTCATATTTTGGGATTTGTGATGATTGGGTAGGATGTATATTTTGCATTGAAGTTATTTCTGGTTTAACCGGAAGCGCTATCATCTTCGTTATTTTTAATGAAACACCCTCTATGGAACCAACAATTAAACAAAAACCTAAACAAAGCAAAAATGTGCCTAATGCGGTGCAGGAGCTTGGTTGGGAAAACCTGGGGACTCAACCCCCGATGATGCAATGGCTCTATGTCACAGTCATCAGACCCCTGATATCATATGGGTCTGTAGTCTGGTGGACAAAAACACAGCAGATTACGACAGCAAACAAACTTAACATTTTACAGAGGCTGGCCTGCCTGTGCATCAGTGGGGCGATGAAAAGTACCCCCACTGCAACAATGGAAGTCATACTGGGACTAATACCCCTAGATATCCACATCAGAATGGAGGCTATTTGCAGCGCCTCAAGGATGATCACAAATGGGGAATGGACACAACACCCCGTAAAAATTGGACACACAAGAGCCACGGATCTAATCAACGATGAGCTCTTGGATATGCAATCTGATCGTATGGAAGCAACATACGATTTCACAAAGCCTTTCAACATTGACTGGAACTTTGATAAATGGACAAACAGTGCATCCCCGTCGTTTGACAAGGGTCTAGTTGGGTACACCGATGGATCAAAAACCGCCAATGGTGTGGGCGCAGGTATATTTGGGGAAAGGCCCAGGATGGACATAAGCATTCCTCTGGGGACCTACGCCACAGTATACCAAGCGGAAGTTCATGCCATACAAGCATGTGTACTACAAAATCTTGAAAACTACCACGACCACAAGATTTACATCCTTTCGGACAGCCAAGCTCTTAAGGCTCTGAACTCCAATCGGTTTACTTCAAAACTTACACTGGAGTGTCATACCAACCTAAAAGTACTGGCGGCCAGGGGGAACAAGGTGGAACTCTTGTGGGTCCCGGGTCACTCCGGGATATCTGCCCAAAGTTTCAGGGGCCCTGAACCGGCCTTTGGAATATCAAAACAGGCAACAAAAACAACATTAGATAGATGGTCGAAAAAACAACACCTATCTCGATGGCAAGAGTTACCTGGTCTAATACACGCACGGGCCGTAATGGGAAAACCATCGAAAATACTATAGAATGGGATGCTAACCCTGACGCGGCCCCAGTTGAAACAAGTGATGGGTCTGTTAACAGGCCACTGCCATCCCACATGACAAGCTTGGTAGAAGGTTACTGGACCTCATAGAAGGAACAAACATCTTCTAACAAGATCGGGGTACACAATAAGCCCAAAGGCTGCAGTGATTTGAAGTTCGGGCCTTTAAACCGACCCCCGCCTTTAACCAACCAACCCTCTATTTTTAAATAAATTTCTAATCTACATTAAATTCTAAATATAAAACATGTATTACTTCCTATACCTATCTCTGACAGTTGTCAAAAATTATAACGTTTGGACAAAAAATAAATGAATGTAGAAAATACATGATGTGCTTATTTAAGTTTATTTATGTGGTACTATTTATCACTAAAGCATCATCGGTTTAACCGGAAGTACTACGAAAATTGACTTTCATCCTCAAATTACTATAAATAATTTTAAGGGAATGCCCTATAACAAGTACTAAATTGAAATTCGACATACATTTCTCGATATTTTTTTATTCATGCTCTCCTATGCCTCAACGTAATAGTTTTCGAGTTTCTCTCCATTCAATCGATCTGCATTCCAAAAAGGACCAATTACGAAACAATGTTAGGGGGTGTTCAATTTATAATATAAGGTGGCTATGACAACTTTTTTGCTCTTATTATTTGTTTTCCGATGCCATTATTTTTGCATAGTTTCTAAGACGATTTTATCTATTTCCTAATATTTATCAAACTGATATTGTTTAGCCGTTTTCACAAATTGAGATGTTAATAATATACGGCGAAGCGCGAAAAAATAGTACTTATTATAGGGCATTCTATTAAAATTATTAAAAATTTAAAGAGACCGTTTTCTTGTAGAATTGACCAGGCTAATCAGAAAAAATATCCACATGGAAAGATATTGAATAACCATTAAAAATTAAAACCTTGTAGCAAAAAATTTAAGCCGTTGCGGACATATTATGTTCATATGAACTTTGCTTTATAAAATGACATAAGGAATCACACCCTGAAATATTAGCACGTCATTAAGGAATACCCTGCATACAAACTTAATAAGCACTCATGTTTTTCCTACATTCATTTATTTTTTGTCAAAACGTTATAATTTTTGATAAATTTAACATATTCAATCACCATTTTCTCCACAACTGTCAGAGATAGGTATAGGCTCTTTGCTGTTTACACGTGTGGCCTTTTTCTTTGTAATAAAAAGAAAATAACCCCATACATCGGGCTGCTGTTCGTCTGGTGAGCGTCGTGGGTCGTGATTTAGTAATACACAGTATGATTTTGAAAAGCTTCTGATGAAAAAATTAATTAATATTTTGAGCACCACGTAATTTATTTTTTTAGAAGATGTTTAATTAGGGGAAAATTACGAAACCCTAATAAGCAAAAAAAAGGTGTTAAATACCTGAACTAGCCTACTTTGACCATGAAGAAACCCGAACAAACCCGTGAAAACAATTTAAGACCTAGACCAATTAAAGTGATATTGGATTCCGCTACCGATGTTAAAGCTATTGTCCGTCAGGCTAAGGAAGTAAAAAAAATTAGTGCCTACAAAAATATCTCTTTGGCCTACGATAGAACGCCCAAGCAGATTGAAGAATACAAACAATTAAAAACAACCTTGGACTCCCGTTTAATGAATGGTGAAACTAATCTGAAGATTAAATATTTCAATGGTTTTCCTAAAATTATTAAAATTAAAGAAAATTTAAACTAATTAACTTGTCTAACAGTGCGGCATCATCTTCAAAACTAACAATATCCTGTTTATATCAAAATGTACGGGGACTCAATACGAAATCTATCGAATTTTACAAATCGGTTTGTGAAGCTGATCAAGATGTTATAGCAATTTCCGAGAGTTAGATCCAGGATGGTGTTTCTTCGTGCGAACTCTTCGATGGTCGATACACAGTATTCCGTTGTGACAGAGACTTGGCTGGTGTGGGTGTATCACGGGGTGGTGGAGTTATACTGGCTGTGAACAATAAACTTAAAGCAATTCAACTAGATTTTCAGGCCGTTCGCACCAATGTCATCAAAGTGGATATTGTGGGTTGCAGGGTGAACGTTGACTTTGTCTCATTGCTCATACTAGTTGTCTACATACCGCCTAGTGCAACTCATAACGACTTGACAACCTTCTTTGAATGTCTTGAATCACTCCACTACCTATATGATAGTAATATTGTCATCATGGGTGATTTCAACATACCTGCACTACGGTAATAATGCCGACGACGCTAAATCCGAATCACTCAACAATTTCCTTCACCTACTCGCCTTAGAACAAGTAAACAAAATCCCAAACTCCTATGGTTCATTCCTTGATCTTGTTCTTTCCAATGTTATATGTGATGTCTCTGGCGAATCTTTCCCTCTAGTCAAAGAGGACAATTACCATCCCTGTCTAAGAATTAACCTATCCCTTCAATCCGGCCTTGAATCAGGTTTCCCTGTAAACCAATCTCAACTTAAGTATAATTTCAGGAGAGTAAATTATCCTCTGTTATACGACGTGATCTTGAATATGGATTGGTCAACTCTATATACCTCATCTAATGCTAATGAAGCTTGTGCCTGTTTCTATAAGTTACTGTATGAAGTTTTCGATGCTTACGTTCCGAGATCTGTCATCCACAAGAGATCATTCCCCTTATGGTTTACACCTGAAATTATCAAAGAGACAAAGCGCAAACATAGACTTCTCAAAAAAATCAAAAAATCCTACTCGCTAGAGCTCCAGCAACAATATAGAGCACTCCGTGCTAGTATTAAGAGAAAGATCAATGCTGCCTATAAAGCTTATACCAATAAGGCCGAAACTTCTATATCCAACGATCCGAAGAACTTCTGGTCCTTCATCAACTCAAAAAACAAAACCTGCGCTTTACCTGAGATATTCACTGACAACACTACCCAATACTCTAAGCCTAACGATATCGTAAATGCATTTGCAAACTTTTTCAAATCTGCTTATTCCACCCCTTCCAGGCAAGCTCTTTCACCACACTTATCTATGGAGAGCTCATCTATCTCAGTGGAACACCTTCCTGACGAACTAATCATGAAGTCTCTAAAGAAATTAAAAAATAAGCCAACACATGGGCCCGACAATGTGCCTAGTTTTCTTGTCAGAGACTGTGCCGCTCCCTTTCTTAAGCCTCTATCTTTTATTTTTAACCTATCGCTTAAAACTAGTTCTTTTCCTGATGTATCACCCCAGTACTCAAAAAAGGTGATGCCAGTGTGATATCCAATTATAGACCTATCTCTATATTGTCGGCCTTTGCCAAGGTCTTCGAGATGGCGGTTTATGAATGTACTTTTAATCAGGTAAAACTGCTTATCTCACCTCATCAACACGGTTTCTTCAATGCTCGTAGCACAGTGACTAACCTGGCTTGTTTTACCCAATTTGTTGGGCAGGCCATGGATGACCGCAAGCAAGTAGATGCGATATATACGGATTTCTCGAAGGCCTTCGACAGAGTTGACCACTCCATCCTGTTACATAAACTGGCCGGCTTGGGTTTTGTTAATAAATTTGTCTCTTTTCTTAACTCATATCTTAAGGATCGTGTACAATATGTGATGATTCGTGGTCATAAATCCTCTACTTTTTTAGCCTCGAGTGGTGCTCCGCAGGGTAGTAATTTGGCCCCCTTATTATTCCTCTTGTTTATCAACGACATAAGTGTAAATCTATCCAGCAAAATACTACTATTCGCTGATGACTTGAAACTTTTCAGAATAATACTTGATATAACGGACTGTATATTATTGCAAAGGGACTTGAACATTCTGGAGATGTGGTGTAAGACAAACAACCTGCCGCTAAATTTAAGTAAATGCTTCACTATGTCTTTTACGAACAAATCCGATTAAGTTTATTTTGATTATACTCTTGACAACACAACCATTGAGCACTGCGGAACGTTTAAAGACCTCGGGGTAGTTTTCGACAATAAACTTTCCTTCTCCCACCACTTTAGGAGCATTCACAGCAGTGCGATGAAGGCCCTGGGTTTTATCATACGGAATTCGACAGATTTCTCAAATACCAAAACCCTGAAAACCCTTTATTACAGTTTTGTGCGGTCCAAGTTGGAATATGGTGGTGTTATTTGGCATCCGGTCTTTCATAAATATATTATTTTATTAGAGAACGTACAAAGAAAGTTTGTCAAGTTTATCGCCTATAGGGAAGATGGTATATATCCTACCCGGGGCACCAACCAGAATGCACTGTTGTCTAGATTCCAGATGCCATCGCTCCTCAACCGCAGATACCTCATGTTTATGCAGTTTTTGTATCGTATTTACTGTTCGCTCATCGATTCCCCGGAGCTGCTGTCTTGTATTCTTTTCCATGTTCCTCTTCGTTCAGTTAGGCACCATCCCGTCTTTTATCTCCCAACTCCCTCCTCTAACTTTCTGATTAAAACACCTGTATACCAATCCATGTTGATTTTCAATAATACCCTTAATGACATTGATGTATTCGGTTTGTTCAATACCCAATTTACTAAACTTATAAAGCATAAACTGTTACCTTGATGCAACCATTATATTTCTCTCTTTTTTTCTTCCTTTTCCTATCTATTAGATTTTTTGTTGCTTATGTATAATTTTTTTTTTCAGGTCATATTGTCTTGTAATTGGATTTTATTCTGTTAGACAATAAAGATTATTATTATTATTATGAGTATAATAACAAAAAAGTCTTAAAAAAACTTTTCAGTTTATGTAAGTGAAATGGATGAAATTAGACACAACTTAAAATTCAAACATTAAATTTTATTTCACATTCTGGGGGGATTTTTTTTTTAAATGTAGTGGATGTAGATATTAGATTAACCAAAATAAGATAATAATAATTTTAAAGGTCTTAACCTTAATAGCGAAATAGTAAATGTATATCAACCCTAAGAACCTAAGAATTGTATTAAGAAAATGTAATAGTGAAATGCTAAATTTATAATAACATTTAAGGGCCTAATTAAGGATTGTTATTTAAAACAATATAATAGTGAAGTGGTAAATTTAAAACAACCAATCGTCCCATAGTGGACTATAAGTTGCATTGATGGGTTATGACATAATAATATATATATATCAAGAGAGTTCAAAGGCCAATCATATAATATCATCGTTGTTACCATAATTTTATAATAAAGTATTAATTGTTAAAAAAAAAAAATATCATTAGGAAAAATAGAAATTAAAAAAATATTTAAAAAATAAAATTTTCTGGCCTGATTTATCGTCATTGAATCTCGGCGAGCAGCATTTTACTTCACAGGGTGGTTTTCTCAAAATCGCTCTCACGAACTAAGATTTGTAGAGCTATACTGCAGGGTCACAAGTAGCACTTGTGGATGAATAGAATGGAACATTCCATTGTGGCACTCTCCAGACTCAGAACGACCAAAGGAGGTCCTACAGAAGTACCCTATAAAAAGTATACTTAAAATCCACTCCTTGTAATGAATGGGCATGTCATCCTCATTGTAACAGAAAATAAAAAATGACTCTTACATAAAATTCACTCATCTTGTACGAAGGGTTCTGCGGAGAGAAGAAAAAAAAATGGTGATTACTGCGTGCCCGGGTAAAAAAAAACACAACTAACTAACTACCCTCTGGCGGCGGTGGGTAGGGGCTCCTTTTAAAGAAAACATATAAGATCACCCGATTGGGTTTATTGGGAAAGAATTCCCTGACTCATTCTGTAAGGTAGCCTAGAAGCACCATTAGCTTCACGCGTGTTCACCCCGTAATGGCCGGCGGAAAAACCAAAATCCTCTTATTTAAATAGAACCGGAAATTCCAATAGATGTTGTTTAAATCTGATAGGTTCAAAACAGGCTGTAAGCATCGCCGAATAAAAAGGTTCTCAGGAAACCTCACAGATAAATAAGGCAATCTTTCTTGGATAGTAATTTGACGGGTCTTACCTGGTACATCATATATTTTTTTTAAATTTAAGTATACCTGGTGGTTCAATAATTATGTGTAAAAAACTTGATTCCATTGGAGCTCTTTGAGAGCCCATATCTCCGAATAGGAGGCCTATACGAAAATAGTTTATATAAACTTATAATACTATGTTCACTTGTTTTCCTCATATCCGGGAGATTTCCCACATTTTCCCAGACACCCTGTATAGAAGTGGACCTAGGATTGAGCCTCGAGACACGTTGAACAGTTAACACTTCAGACTACCATTACCATCAATTTCGAGCACTTGTTTTCTGTTTTTGAGATGGGACTCAATAACCACCCCTACAATTCCATATAAACCCAACTTTTGAATGAGCAACTCGTAGTCCACCGAGTCGAATGCTTTCGATAGGTCCGAGCACAGTGCTACAGTATCTTCGTGTCGTGCGCCGTACTTTTTCCATCCCTGAAGCAAGGACTTTATTGGATTCCAGAACCATCAAGTTACAGAATATTTTTTTCTATTTTTTTTATTTACATTTAACCAGGGCATTTTTGTATGATTGTTAAAAAAATGTTCGATATATGGATGCTATAAGAAGTTGTACGGGACAATTCTAAAAAATCTAAAATATTATTTTATTATTGTATTATCCTAGTAGTACAGAAGACATTGTCGTTTATATATTCCATGCCAGTTAAACAAAATGCACAGGACTCCAAACAATTATTTTCCATAAGTTGGAAATCTATAATTTAAAGGGTAAAGTAGACTGGTTTAACTCATATTTGGCAGATAAGGTTCCATGTCAAAACAGCTAAATGATAAATATGGTATATTTAGTTAGAGAAAGATGAAGTCTATAAGTATTCCCTCTTAAAGTTTTTTTTTGGAAATAAAGGATTTTAAAAAAATCTTTAGTGATCACAGCCGGATAAACACTGCTGAGAAGGTTTAACTTACGGACATTTCCGTTTATTCCATTTCTATTCACGTTTTTAGTGTAGCGGAACCTCAGGTGAAAGATGCGACACAAACGAACACCATAACCACAGTAATAAGAAAGGAGTCTGGAAGAGAAACCTGTGATAGTGAGAACATATTCCTTAATGGTTCAAGTGCCAATATCAATAGAAGCAAGCCGGAACCGGAATTAATTCTCCGACTGGACAAACTAAATGTTATTGAAAGAAATGGAAAGTTGGTAGTGGGACATTCTCATAGAGCTCGTGGTACTGATTTGGACAGGTATTTGAAAGTGCGAGAAAGTTTTCACCCCAACAATGGAACAAGAGATTTAAAATTTTTTAAATAATAATTTGATTTTTTAACATCGGCGTATTTGGGGTGCTATTATTTTATTCCATCAGAAAAAAAATAGTTCCTGTTTGCCTTTAAAATATGCATCTATATCTTCGTTCAGGTACCTATCGTCTAAAAGACTTAATTTACAAATTGATCATTTCGAGACTATCTTTTGCCATTTAGTTTGAGCCCACTAAACTTGAATATGGATGGGGTTATATGCCGAATTAATCATTGTCCCCTATCATATATTTGGTACTTAAATTCCATGTCAGTTAATCAAAATGCACTGGACCCCCAAAAACTAATTATTTTCCATAAGTTGGAAATCTATAATTTAAAGGGTAAAGTAGACTGGTTTAACTCATATTTGGCAGATAAGGTTCCATGTCAAAACAGCTAAATGATGAATATGGTGTTCCACAAGGCTGTATATTAGGCCCTATACTATTTTATATATGTATAAATTACACGGTTAATATTAAGATAAAGATGACGTCTATCAGTACTGCCTCTATAAAGTTTTTTTTTGGAAATGAAGGATTTTAAACAAAAAAATCTTTACTGAGCAAACCCGATTAAACACGGTTGAAAAGGTTTAACTTATGGACATTTCAGTTTATTCCATTTCTATTCGCGTTTTTAGTGTAGCGGAACCTCAGGTGAAAGATGCGACACAAACGAAGACTATAAACACTGTAATAAGAAAGGGGCCTGGAAGAGAAACCTTTGAAAATGAGAACGTGTCCCTTAATGGTTCAAGTGCCCATATCTATAGAAGCAAGCCGGAATCCGAATTAATTGTCCAACTTGAGAAACTAAATGATATTGAAAGAAATGGAAAGTTGGTAGTGGAACATTCTCATAGAGCTCGTGGCAATGATTTGGACAGGTATGTGAAAGTGCGAAAAAGTTTTCACCCCAACAATGGAACAAGAGATTCATGATGTTTTAAATATTTTTTTTGCCATTTAATTGAATTTATCAGTTCTTTGGCTAAATATCGCCGTAATATGTTTTTTATGCACTCCCCGACAATAAATTCCGAATAAAGATAATGTTAAACTGATCGTGGTATAATTTTTAGCAAAGTGTAAACCGGAATGTCGAAATGTTAGCCCGAATTTTAGTTTTCAAAGAAATACCGATGTCTTGATGATTATACAGGCAGAAACAAAAGGTACATTTTTACCCTTAATTTATTAACGGCCTGTGGAAATATTGAGTGGTAGAATTTAACATTACGTTTTGTTTTGAAGTGTGATTTTTTATTAACACATGTTTTTTGGTTCATGATATTATCTGTTTTTTAAAAGAAGCTACAAATTTAAAATAAAAAGTGTTGCAGTGTTTCAGTTTTTTTCACAATTCAGAACGTTATTTTATCGAGTATCGTTAAACAAATATCCAAAAATTAATAGCGCGTATTGCCACCTCATGTTCTTATCACTTCTACCATGTGACGTGGCATAATTTCAATGCAGTACGAGCGTTTAATTTTTGGATATTTGTCTATGCCACTGAATAAAATAACGTAATGTTCTGAATTGCGAATAAAATAAAAATAAAATTAAATTAAAGGTAAAAAAGTAACTTTTGTTTCTAACTGTGTAATGATCAAGACACCCGTATTTTTTGAAAAGTAAAATTCAGGTCAACATTTAGAGGCATAAGTCTACACTTTGCTAAAAATTTCACCAAGATCGGAAAACAATTTAATAAGTTACAGGACTATAAACCTGCCTAACATTATTTTTGTTTGGAATTTATTGTCGGGGAGTGTAGTAGCAATAACTGCTAAAATTTCTTTCCTACTTTCGGTGTAGCATTAAAAAATATTTTGTTATGCTTGTATTTTCTTGAACTAAAATGCGAGTATTATCAAGGAACATTATTTTTTGAAAATTTTAAATTACCCTTGTATAACAATTTTTTAATATTCAACGTTAATCCGTACTTAAATGAATCACAATGAAATCAATTTGCGATATTTTTTCCATGGCTATCCGTTATAGATTTAGTACGTTTTGATATTTGTATATTTTCTAGTATTTTATTTTGTGTTGTGCAATAAATTTTTAAAGAATCTAGTCAATCTATCAAAAGGACCATTTTACACAATAAAAAGTAATTAAGGAAACAAAAAATCCTTCAGATCAGTAAAGTACAGAGTGATCACGCATAATGTCCCCCAATCTTAACTTTTTTATTTTTTTTTTAATTGAGAAAAATTTAAATGACTGGTATACAAGGTTTTTAAAGTCCTACTTGCAAGGGGATTAAATATCATTTCAGGTCTGTTGATTTACACGGGGGGGAACAATATTTGTGTATGTATATGTATGTATTTCTAATTCTACGTCAAATTCTGAACGTAATTTATGTAATATACTCAAATTAAACCGTTTCGATATATTGACAATGGAAGATTGACAAAACCCAATATTCCAACTATCTACAAATACAGAAATTAAATCGAGATTGTTATGGAAAGAAAGTACCGATAACTCGTGTCACTCATTAATTAAAGTCAACAACTATTTGGAATATTGTCACTCTGTACAGTTTGTTTCACGAAAAATGGATATAAATATGATTTCCTGGGTAGGTCCCATTGTGTCGACAAGAGCTTGGCAATAAACAAGTGAAGTATGAAGGGACGGACTAAGGAAAACAAGTAATGATATGATTATATTAATGTAATCAAATGAAATAACATTTTTGTTAAATATTACTAGTCATATTTATTTACATTTATAATGTCATTCTATAGATAGTTCTGTTTCGCTATCGCTATCGCTATGGTAGTCCACACAAGAGTCTTTAATGTTTTTTGCAGAAAGCCACAAGGCATTTGGAACCCAACCATTTTCTAACCCAGCATGTAAAATGCTTATTCTTTTTCCTTTATTTGACGGAACTTTTGTTTTACACTTATCGAAAGAATCAGACCAGCCTTTGGATGGTGTTTCATGCGTGTCAAACCAAGTCTCGTCGAGGTAAATTATAGGACGGTTTTCAGAACGGGATTTCCTTACAGAAGTTATATACTCATGACGCAATTTTTGTAAACGGTGGGATTCCATGAGTACTTGCCTTTTGTCAATTTTGCGGTATCTGAATCCCATTTCCGACAAAACTCTCCAAAGGCTAGTGCGGCTACAACGTATCAAGTCCTTGTCGCTTTCGTCGAAACATTTGGTGAAACCGGCATCTTTACGCTTCTTTCTAGATTTAATGGGATTTGACGCGATTCTTTTCACTGTAGTCAGAGGTATCTTGATCAAATCAGACGTTTCAGTCACAGCAGCACTAGCATAACGTCCTCTGTTGAGTAAAGAAGTATATACTCTTTTTACAATTTCCCTAGCATCGAGAGATAAATTCATTTTCTTCACTGCAACACTAGAAGAAGCACCATCAATGTTTTTCCATGGACGCTACGCCACATATTGTTTTTTTATACGTTTGGTAAAATAATATCGGTAATACAACTAAACTCTTCCAGCAAGAAATAAAAACTAACAAATTTTACCACAAAAAGATATTTAAATATAAATTAAGCAACCTAACCTACCTGATGTGCCTATATTTAGTTATAATTATTACAATCCGGTCTTATCCACATAATAATAACAAACGGTCATAAGTAATGGGATCGCCCCAGGTACTTTTACTGCAGTCATTAAGTTATATCCATTTTTCGTGAAACAAACTGTACGTGTTTTAAAACGGCGCACTCGATAAATGGCACGCTGGGGGGAACCCCCCGTGCGTGCAGAATGAAAGGTAGACAAGTCTTCAAAAGTAACATTTATGTTAATAAAGAAGGGGACAATTCGTTCATCAATATATGTCACTAGCATCAACCCTATACTTATTACACTTACATAACGTATAAATATCTATATAGATCCAATAAATCTCTCAGTGCGTAGCTTTCAGGCTGTCGTCTAATGTGGCGGGCGTAAGGTTAGCGACCCAGGATGGCGCTTATAAGACCCAACTACGGTTGTCGATCTTAGTAATAAGAGAATCGATATCTTCCAAGCTTGTCGACTTGCTATATATACTGATCGTCCTTTGTTTAATTAGACCAGTATAAATAAATCAATCCCATGTTTATGTGCAGTTTGCAAAACAAGCTTGGGCTAGATTTAAGGCAGATAAAATAATAGTTATGAAACAAATAATAATTTAGCAAAATGCCCTATTTTCGTGACAATATATCGGAAACGGTTGAGTTTGGGTATATGGTATATTACACAAATTACGTTCAGAATTGGACCTGGAATAACAATTAATTTAAATGATGATACATTAAAAAAAATTTGCACCCCGTGCAAATACTACTTGAAAAACCATGTATAGCAATCTTTTTAATTTTTCTCAAGTATGAAAAGTAAAAAAGTTAAGATAGGGGAAATTATACATTTCATAAACGAACACGAAACGGCTTCAAGAAAGGCAAATAGTAAAATAACCTCAAATGAAACAACGTTACACAAATTGATATTTGTTACATTCTGTCTTTAGTTTTGCCTTAAAGATAAGAAGTGAGTTTATATTTTTGTCTCAATATTTTCAGTATTGTGGAACCTCGCGTAAAACATGCGACCCAAACAAACAGCAAAAGCTCTATAAACGTTGTAACAAGAAAGGAGCCAGGGAGAAAAAACGTTAAAAGGAGGAACGCTGCCCTTAATGGTTCAAGTAGCAATATCTACAGAAGCAAGCCGGAACCGGAATTAATTGTCCGACTGGAAAAACTAAATGTTGTGGAAAGAAATGGACAGTTTGTTGTAGTGGAACATTCTTATAGGGCTCGTAGCACTTATTTGGATAGGTAAGTTCAATTATGGCTTGAGGCAAACAGTTTTCTCCCCAACAATGGACTGTATTCCATCATCGAGAAAATTATTCTGTTTGCCTTCAAAATAGCCGTCAGCATCATATTTCCATTTTTTTTTTTTTTATGATCAAACACAAGCACTATAGGAAAAATCCTTTAGGGCACTCTGGGAGTGGTGCGTGTGCGCAAAAAGCGATTCACGTTGGACTTGAATCGTTGGAGGTTATATTCGTTAGGAAAAACGATCTCGGGAAGATCGTTTCACAAGGATGAAGTCCTCCAGATGAAAGAGTTCTTAAATAATGAAGTTCGAGGAGTACTAAGCTTAACCACATATGGATGGGCGGCAGTGGTTCGTCGTGTATAGTAGTCAGGTAATGCCCATGCTGAACTCCCCTACCCCTCCCCCTCAACCCCCCTGACTCCCAACCCCTTTTCCCGCCACCCCTGACTCCCGCCCCCCTTTCCCCGTAACCCCCACGATGTCCCCGTGACCTTAAAACCACACGTGTGCTTTACGTTATTTGTTTCTTATTTTTTATACACAGATTTTACCTTGACATTGCATCCCCATATGATTTTTTTTACTCCCACGTTCCTTTCCATAAAATAGAAAAATGTCCAAAAGCACACCTGTGCTACGTTATTTTGTCCTTGTTATTTATGCACCCGTCCCCGTGGCCTTAAAACAGTAGATGTGCACACGTGTGCTCAACGTTATTTGTTTTTTATTTTTTATGCACGTTAAATTTTACCTTGGCATTGTATCCCCATATGATTTTGATACGTTCCTTTCCAGCGACCTCATAAAATATGTTTTTATTTTAATTGGCTCTGTAACCTTGTTCGCATACGTGGTTAGTTGTTTTTTATGATTTTACTTTGGCATTGCATCCCCTATGATTTTTATACGGTCACGTCGTTTTCTAGTAACCCCAAAAAATAAAAAATCTGTATTTTATTTTAATTGGCTTTGTATATCCCACACACAGAAAGAAGATCATTATCACATTCCTTTACATCATTGTCGTTTTAAAGATGCTGAAAAAGAAATCAGGTAAAAGGGTTTCTTTTCAATCCTGATAAATGATCGAGTCATCGCTTCCTTTTACAAGGTGAAATCTGAAGAATATTACATTTAACTGTATGGATTTTTTAAGGTAGGCTTAAACCTTGAATCGAGAATAAATTAAATAATATGGTGATATGGTTAGAAATTAAGACAGGTAAAGGGTTTTTTAATCTTTCAATCTAGAGCTCCCGCCGTGTTGGAAGATCGAGCAGTCGCCGCTCTCTTTTAATTCTTGTGTCAGGTGGAAAGGATAAAAAACACAAAGAACCTTTGTTATGTGAAAATCAAAAACTACCCCATTATTTTTTAAAGGAATGTGAATGAATTAGACCGCTATTTGGTTTTTTAAATAGCTTCTTTTGTTTACAGAATAACTGTATTCGTATATAGGGTGTTCTAAGTTCGATACTCGCCATTGAGATCGAGGAATATTTTATAGTTTTCGAGATCCCAACGGTGAGCCGAACTTCATTTTTTAAGAATTCTTTCATCTAGAGGACTTCATGCTTATGGAACGTCCTTCCCGAGGTCGTTTTTCCCAACGAATATAACCTCAAACGGATCAAAACCAACGTGAATCGCTACACACACACCTTAATTCCACCCAGAGCGATGACAAGCAGAAATATACGGTGAACCACCGCCGCCCATCCATATGTGGTTAAGCTTAGTACTCCTCGAACTTCATTATTTAAGAATTCTTTCATCTAGAGGACTTCATGCTTATGGAACGACCTTCCCGAGGTCGTTTTTCCCAACGAATATAACCCCCAACGGTTCAAAACCAACGTAAATCGCATTTACACGCACCGCTCCCAGAGTGCCCTAAAGGATTTTTCCTATAGTGTTTGTGTTTGATCATAGAAAAAAATGGCAACCACAGTTGTTTCGTCTCCTGTTTAAATTATTCAAAGTTTTTAAATCATATGCAATATCAAATTATTGGCATTAATTAATAAAATGAAAAATACAAGTTTTTAACGCCCTGTATTTCATTTTATAAGGATTATAGTATTCTAAAATCATTTAGGGTGGAAAATAACTTTGAAACACAGGTTTTTTAAGGACACTGAAACCTTCAAGCATCGACCTTCTTCTCTCATATCTTGTGGCCTTAAAAATTACAAAGGGTTGATGGTGGGAGAGCGCCGCGAAAGACATAAAATAGGGGGTATCAAGTATCTTCATTAGTTGAGAACTTTACTTCACCAGTTTACATTGTGTCTTATTTTTTTGTTTCAAGTATTTTTTTTTTTAAAATGAGTTTGTTTGAAAGAGATTTACTTATGGGGCCGGCAACTCAGGAAGCTGTAATGCAGAATACCGGTTGGGAAAATGTGGAAGCGGCGATGTGTGCCTTGTTCGATCGATTTGAGGGTGTTGGAGAACAAGTGGGACAAGTTGAACAAGTGGGACAAGTTGAACAAGTGGGACAGGCAGGAGAGGAAGCGGGACATGGACAACCAGAGCCACAACAAGTGGGACAGGCGGGGCATGGACAACTAGAGCCCGAGGCAAAAATTAATATAATTAGCGATATTAAGGTGGCTCCAGCAAACGCTAAACTCAAAAAGTTATTAACATCGCCAAAAAAAATTAGCAAGACCACTTTCTACGGACAGAAAAGAAAACGAGTAGAAAAACTCTCCAGCAAAAAAAAGCGTTGTGTCAAGCAAACCCAAAAAATGGGTCAGAAATCGAAACAAATTGAAGAAGCTAAATATGAAAATGTGACTCCGGTTCCAAGTCCTGCTGACGCACAAATACCACTGGTAGATTGGGAGTGGCCAAGGAGCCAGGAAACTGAGCGGGACGCAGTTAACAGGGCGTTCGAAATAAGGAATTCGTGGAGAAACCATTTAAGTGATAGTGAAACCCAAATGGGACAAATTCAACAAGACATTATTGAACTGCAAATAAGACTAAGTGAAGTGAAAAAAGAAGTGGTAAAATATAGGGGTTTGTTACAATTTTTTGATAGTTTAGTGTAAATATTTGTTTATTAGTTTAAGTTTATGTATTTTAATTGTATATTTCATTTGTTTATTAGTTTAGGTTTATGTATTTTAATTATATATTTAGTCATTTTTTTATTTTTTAAAATATTTGTATGAAAAGTGTATTTTGTATATAAAATTATTTTTGCCATAAAATTTTAAAATTTCATGTTATCCAATTTTAAATAATAATAATAATAAACCAATATTTTAGGTCAATAGTGTTTTTATTCATCCTATATTTAAAGCTAATTATTCGTTTTTCAAGTCTGAATTCTTTCTAAGCAAACATAAATTATTAACTATCCTTTATCTTATATAGCTCAAACCTATTATTTTCATGTGTAGAATTTGTCATTATTCTATGAAGTATTCATTACAGTTCGCCCTGTCTAGTTAAATCGTTGTAAAATTTGATATATTTTTTTTATAAATAAAGACTCTTCATTTGAAATATGTGTGAATATTTTCTTTTATAAAAAACATACAAATAAACATTATTCTACTATATTTGTGTTTTATTTCAATACGTCCATGGGAAATCTCATATATTCTATTCGGATCCACCACCCGGTATAATTTTTTTATTTTCTTAGCAAATGATTTAAAAACTGTTTTAGCAAAATAATTTTTGTGTTATGCGAAAAATTACCAAAAAATTGACAACAAAATTTAAACAAAAATACTTAAATTTTTTAATTTATTTTATTGACTTAAAAAACCATTTAAAAAAATGTGGGCGACGCTCAAGGCCTGTATAGAACTTTTTTTTTATTTTCTTGACAAATGATTTAAATACTGTTTCAGCAAAATTATTTTTGTATTATGCGTAAAATTATCAAAAAAAAACTGACAACAAAATTTAAACAATTTATTAAAAAAAAATACGTCATTTTGGGAAAATTGATTTTTTATGTTTGAATTGTTTATAAATTTTTTATTTCTTTATTAAAATGATATTGCATAGATAGTCGTTATTTATACAAGTATTAATGTTTAAATGAAATTATTACAAAGAGAGAAGCAACATTTACTCGGTGAAGCTATTTGATCTCCCTATCTGATTTAACTAAATGACTAAAGCACTACAAAATGTGTTACATTCTATATGCACCCTCTACATCCGAAAGAACAATGGCTTGACCACGTTACGTAAACTACCATTGTATCGTGGATATTTTGTTGTGAAAATCATTTTATACCATATTTAATTACAATATTTAATTAATTAAAAAACCTTACTGTGTAGAGTAATATAATCCAATCCAATTGTATTGCACCTAACACATAAAATAAATTCGGATCCGTTTTACCCGTTTTGCAAATTGTAACTGGCTAAAAATGCCATTTTACAGCAAATCTGGGTTTAAATTTTGCTACCTACCTTAGTACCTGCAACCTACCTTAATACCTACATATTGTATGTTCATGCTGTTGCTCTATGGAAGTAGCGTCATAAAAGTATGGTGTAAAGTAATTTTGCAAAGCTAAAATCTAAGATATATTTGTGTGATTTTGAATAACCAATGGGTATTATTGTATTACATTTAATATAATGTAATGGAAAGCCAACCTATAAAAAAGGGTTCCAACCAATCAGCCAACTCGGCAAGCTTTACATACCGTACATATTATAGCTTTGCACCTTGTAAAATAAATAGATTTTAAGCGTGCACGTACCAAATATAGGTTTGCAACTTGTAAAACACGAAGAAATTGCATTACGGGCGAAATTTATTTAACTGACGCATGCACCATTTACAATTTTGTATCATTGAATTCTACGTTTGCTATGTTCCACAAAAGATTATACTGTTGTAATTACACCTAACGTTGGCATGAGCATCTACTAGAAATCATTTTAAAATTTGTATTTACATGTTTTGACGAAATTCGTGGTGAATACATTTAAAGAAAGTTATATGGAATCTCTTATGCGATTTATACTGTTATAATTAGATCTAACTGTTCCACGATCTACTAGAAATCATTTTAAAAATTTTATTTACATGTTTTTTGACGAAATTATTGAAAAAAAATGATTAAATTTAAAAAAAATTAGGGGTCATAGCGCATTGGGCTTGAACCAACGCGCTAACAACGGGCTTCCTCCCGTTATTAGCGTTATCGTTGCTCTTACGCAATGCGCTAATGGGGGACCCAGTTATAAAATAGGAATTTTTGAAGCGTTCTTTCAAATTCAACGTGGGTGGTCGTCGTAGAACCGAGCGAAGACGGAAGAAATGGATTTTACTAGCGCATGCACCACCCCTTAAGGTCGGACCTTACATTAATTTTGTTATTTTTTTATTAAGCAATAAGGTCGATATTAGTTTAAACCAAAATGATGTAAAAATATAATGCTTTTATTTTAGCAGATACAGCATTTTCACGTCAGAAAAATGTCCCAAAAATTAAACAAAACATACGATTCACATGTAGAATACTTCACATTAAAAAACGTAATGTCTTTAATAGATTTTACGAAGAAATCGGCGTTCTCTTCTTGTACGACGAATGCATATGTGACAGCGACATCTAGATAATCGATACAAGCTTCAAGTCTCGACCGTTTGAGCGCAAAAATTACTGGCTCCGAAATAATCGATACAAGCTTCCAGTCCCGTCCGTTTGAGCGCAAAAATTATGACAGCCCAGTCACTTAATAACCTCCAAGTAAGAAAACTAACTACCTGTGAAGGAATTAAAAACAATCACCCCCTAAATATTAATCTGGGCAAAACATTAATTGTAGGACTTCAATTTTATTTGATCGATCTTTTTAAGAGCTGAAATCTTCAATGTCGAACCGAATAAATGCAAGGAAACCGGTTTAAATACCCAAGAAAAGATCCTCAGTATTCGCCGTAATGTCGATAACAATGAGGTACTGTTCAGGCCTCCTCTATTCCGACAGAGAGTCCGGAATAAGAAGCTTGTTTCAAATGGTAACGTTACGAGTAGCCCTACGAGGTAAAAAGGAAGTTATACTAACTCTGAACGTTAAGAAGCACTGTTGCCTCGGTAATGCCCACTAGAATTAGGATAACAGGTAAAATTGAATATTGATAAGAAAGTTATTCGTAAAATGATTTAGTTAATATATAAGAACAGTAAAAAAATAGATCTATACATTGCAGTGTCTACCAAGATCAGCGGGAGATACAAGATAGGTTTAAATCTACGGTATTTACTTGAAATTAGCGGTGAGAGATATTTCCAGAGAGTCCGGAATAAGAAGCTTGTTTCAAATGGTAACGTTACCAGTAGCCCTACGAGGTAAAAAGGAAGTTATACTAACTCTGAACGTTAAGAAGCACTGTTGCCTCGGTAATGCCCACTAGAATTAGGATAACAGGTAAAATTGAATATTGATAAGAAAGTTATTCGTAAAATGATTTAGTTAATATATAAGAACAGCAAAAAAATAGATCTATACATTGCAGTGTCTACCAAGATACAAAAGATAGGTATAAATCTACGGTATTTACTTGAAATTAGCGGTTAGAGATATTTCACGAACTGTGATTTAATCACTGATATCAACAAATCACAGGTAGTAACAGTTCCTTAGCAGCAATAATAAGCATGATGTGATCATAGTTTAAACAAATCACTTTTTAGTACGTATTTCACATCTCATGTAGACCTATTATTTAAAATGTGATTCCGTGAAGTTGTTAAGTCGTTACTTGATACTTGACTGTGACTTTTGAATGTTGAACTTGAAACCGTGAAATGAAAATGGGTGGTAATATTCGAAGGACTAGCTAGCTCTGGGCATTCTTTAAAGAAATAGACTAAGTGATAAGGATTTCAAAATGATTAACGATTTTCTTAAATTATAATATACAATAGGCACAAAATGATTAAGAAACCAAGCGTATTTGCACCAACAAATAGTTTGTTGTAAAGTACACAGCGTTTAGTTCATGATAGTCTTTTAAAAGGATTAATTCTACTTTAATATAGGTAGAAATAACGTTTTTCTTTTGTTTGTTATTAATGTTGTGTAATAGTTTTTACAGATTTTTCTCTTGTTACAGTTCTTTTAGTAGTAAAGTAGTATACATAATAAATAATTTAAATCCATCGACCATCACCCACTCTCTTACGTATATTATTTAGTTAATATTTCGCTTAGCAGTTATACCAATTTATAAACCGTGATCACATCACGCTTTAATTTCACTGATATTAAAAAAATAACAATCACGTTTTACATTGGAAAATCACGATATCGCTCACCACTACTTGAAATGAAAAGATAAACTGAAGGTAAAAAGGGCAAATTTCGGTAATGGCAAAAAGTATCAGTTACAAAAATAAATGTGTTGTTGCCAGATTGGGTGCTATTTAAAAATGATTATGACAGATAAAATAAGAACGGTATGTGTTGAAAAGTTCTAATTTCTTACTCTCTGTAACAAGTCTTAATAAAAGTTTCTTTAAGATGAATAGGGAAGCGAATATTTGACAACCTCGAAAAATTTGTATAGGTATGTGTCTTTTTCGGATGCGCCACCCTGTACATGATTTAAAACTATAATTTACCCCTGATACGCATTTTAACCTTAAAATATTGAATATTCTGTAAAATGAAAAATAGTAGTACCTAGTAGTAAAGGAAACCATTGCAACACCCTCCCAGTAGTGGAGATATACCAATTCGCATTAACCCCACACTATCATATGACCTTGAACTCATATGACCCTGAACATTGCTTAATCCATATAATTGGGTTTAAAAGTTCGTTGGGAATGAAATAAAAGTTATATGGTTTTTATTGATTTATTTCTTACATTATATGAATAATAACTAAATACTACATTATAAAACTATTAAATTGATTTATTAGTGACAGACCCATTTAATATATTGTAAGTAAAATAGGAGTCGTGTATTATTAGTGCATACACTTTAAGGTCTTTAGGAAATTTGCTCTTCCGTGTTTCAAATTCGATCTTAACGTCTACCGTCGATGACTTGATAGCTTCCGGTTGATGACTACAATCGATAACGAATACTGGATTGGTGAGATAATCGGCAAAGCTCATAATCGGGTCATTAAGTTCGCGTTGGTAATAGCTTACTTGGAAGTTTTCATAGCTATAATATGCGGGTGCATATAATTTCTTCGTGAAATCCAAATTAAACCGTTCATATGGGAATTTGCTTGTATTCAGATACAGCGTGATGTCACTGATATCGGCCGTAGTAAATTGTGTGGCATCCTTTGCTCTATTGTCTGAATAAGTGCTTTTCTGGAATCCCAGGATCAAATACCTAGGTTTTTCGAGACTCGTGCTAGTTCTTAACGACCAGACATCTGATGATGTTTCACGCAAAGCTGGTAGTTCGTAAAGATCCCATTTACGGAAGGCCATAGGAATGTTTGATGAACTACTTCCACCTTTATTGATGCGGGATAATATTTTCAATTTTTGTCGATCGTCGGGAATAATATGACGGATTTTCCATTCAATCTTGTCAATAGTAACGGCTGCATCAACTTCTCCGATATAGGAATTATTAAACGTACGGGCAATTATTAAAATTAGCTCTTGTTTAACATTGAATATCCCTTTTGAGTAATCCTCAGCAAATCCCATGAGATATTTTAGAGGTAGCTTTCCGGAAAATACGTTACTCGTAGCATCGAAAATGCCTTGGTTTGTCTCATTCAGTCCCCATCCACATCCCAAAAGGGTTTTTTGTTGGGATGCACCCAAAGATGCCATTGTTTTTAATGTTGACGTAATTCCGGGTTTTCGAACAACAGCCACTTGCTCACCCCCCATTTCATAGCGGATTTCATCGAACAGGAAAGCGAGTGCATTATTTGATAGGTAACATTTTTTGGAAACATCACTGGGTTTAAAAGTTCCCTCAATATAGATGTAGCTATCGGATATATCCAAAATTATATCTTGAAAGTGTACTGGAATACGAATTTCATCAGAATTGTTAAATGCTGGAGATCCATATGGTTTGTATGTGTGTTCTTGTAAACTGATAATGGAATTATCGAAAATTGGTTCGGTAAATACTTCAATTTTGTCACTAGTGGTGGCCATTTTTCACTATTTTCTTCGCCGTCGTACTTCTAAACCAATCGATTGTAGAAATTTGCAATCTTTCGCTGAGAGCTGTTTACGACTCGAACGTCTTTCCAATCTAGTGTCTGAATTGTGAATGATCCTCGGATGTGTAATATGTTTACTTTTATGTTTTATTGTTGTTTCACCTCGAGCAGTTGACAGCATAGTCAATTGACGATTGAAGCAAAAACCCATAATTATGTAATTTTTTTCAGTTCTAATTTCACAATAATTTTTTCACCTCCAAAGTCTATTAAATCACCGCGATCGTCCAAGATGCGTAGAGTAATGTTGTCTATTGACTGCCGCCCCTCAGGCATTATCGGCATATAAATATTATTTTGTGGTTCCTTTGAAATTTTGTAACCAGGTTCAACATCAATATCAAATTCAAATAATGTGTGGCTTTCTCTAGAGTTTAGATATGCTCCTGAAGTTATATTACAATCCACTCTTATAATGCGCACTTTCATTATGTCCACATTATTGCTTGATTCGTGTCGTTTTCCACTTTTTAACAGTACCCGCCCAAAACCCAATAGTCCACCAATACTGTTTTTTACACGAAAATCAATATCGTATGTCGACTTGAGCTCACATTTTAATGTATTATTATTGGCTACTAATGAAAATAATCCATCACATTCTTCTCCTCTGCAGTATTCTTTTAAACTTGTGTATATTGCTTTACCAATTTCATCAATTTCGTAAGCTCCAGGTGGAATCCTTAAAAGCGTGGTCTTTGGGCTGTCCTTCGTTTTGTATGCAAACCCATTGTTACTTGCGTCAACATTAAAAATTGAATTATATGTGTAAAATCCCAACAGTGCAAACCCATACTTAGAGGATGATTTCAATTCAACAGGGGGATAAAAATTTGCACTCAAGACACTGGAGTGTCCCGATAATGTGAACGTGTACGACATGACTGGCAACAAAACAATTTATGTATGTGTTTTATTGCTGTTTGCAACAGTTCAGAAGGTTTGGTAAGCTTCCGTCTCGTCTCACTTCTTTCGCTGCTTCAGCTGTTATTTTGACATCACTGATTTTACAATAACAACAAAATAATTTTTTTGGTATGGGTCCATCTCCTTCATCCTCATCGGAATTACATTTTTTATAATGTTCGCTGCAGTACTGATATTTTAGCATGTCGATGTCACTCCGCATATGATCAGGTAACCTGTCCCAAACTAGTGCGATTTCATTTGGTGCTAAAGCGATCATTACTTCCTTAGGCATGTTTTCCAGCTGTTTTACAGTCATTTTTCTCAATTCACAGCCGACTTGACGATACGCTTTAAGCGACAACAACATTTTCGTGTAGTTATCACGATCCATTTGTGGTGTCATAGCCCTCATGATTTTTTTGAAAGAAACGTCAAACACAAATGTCCACACCAAACTGTGCCAAAATCTTGTTGACGATCGTATGTATAGAAAATTTTCTTCGATGCTTCAGAACCCTTTTGCAGATAATGTACCAATTCAATGGGTGGGGGTAAATCACCAAAACTATCATAATATGTCACATTCGATTTGTTTTTTCTATATGCTACCCAATGAGTCCCATCCCCTACCATACCATCCAAATTAATAATTGCAGCTTCATTACGTTGGGGTCCGTGCACTGGCAGCGAGTCTCTCATATAGACCCCTCTAAAATGTGGTATTTTCATCTTCAAAGCATACTTTTGTAAATCAATATTGGATAGTGGACGATGAGGTAGGGATTTTAATAGTTTTTTGATTTTGCACTATTCAGAAATAGACCCATACCTGCACGGTATGGTTTAAGAAACAATCCATTTCCTTTTTTTGAGTGCAGATGTATGGTAGCACCTGTCTTCTCAGCATTCGCATTTTTTACCGTCTTTATAGCACGCACAATACTAGCTGCGCCGCCAGCTAAGGATCCCAACGCTGACAGTCCTGCAAATATTGGTATCAGTGGTAGTATGCCACCAGTTTTAGGGATCGGTATAATTCGAGGAAGTCGAATTTTACGTTTGCCACCGGCTGTTTTTAAAGATTTTCGGGCAGCGATAATGGCTATTTTTGATGCTTTCATTATATTCTTTTCAAGACCCTTTTTTCCTCCAGCTTTTAATAATTGTAATCGAATTGGTTGTCTAATAGCTGAACCAAACGCTTTTTTCTGTTGACGCCGTCTATTAACCCGATTTCTTTTCGAAACTTTCCTTCCACGACGACGATGACGAGACCGCTTGTTTTGCCCAGTCTGCATACCCATACCGAAACGTTGTTTTGTTTTCATAATGTTTGTTACTAACCAAGCTGCAGCTCTTTCTTTTGCACTAGCCTCCTTGGAATTTACTATTTTCCAAGCGCTTTGCTCAAGTTCGTCAACTCAAATTTTCACTATTATGTAAATAAGCCAAATCGTGTTTTTTGCAAGCAGCATCCAACGGATTTATTCCTGGATCGCCTCTTTTAACACGTTTTATTACTTTGGTACCGGGCCCACAATACTGGTAACCGGGAATATGTACCTCAAACGGTAGTCTATTAATTAATGTATTAACAATACCAGTGCCAGTCTTACTCGATAAACCAGACCGTCCACTTCGTTTGACGTGTGACATCTGAATGACTACGATCAATGTAAAACAGCTATAAAATATAGATAAAATGAGAGTTGTGGAGCTCAAACAAAAATTACCAGTCGATAATCTTGATGGGAAAGTTGGATCCGGACAAGATCAGAAAATATTAAGGAGACATGGTCCACTGCTTCCGTCATCTATTCGCGGGCTGTTAATTGGCCCCTCGAACTGCGGGAAAACCAACGTAATGATATCACTGCTTACACATCCGTTGGGACTGCGTTTTGAAAATGTATACATTTACTCAAAGTCGCTATATCAACCAAAATATGAATATTTAAGAAAAATTTTATTACCAATTAAAGGTCTTGGTTACTATACATTTAGTGATGGAAATAATATAGTTGAACCGTCAGATGCAAAACCAAATTCTGTGTTCATTTTTGATGATGTTATGTGTGAGAAACAGGATGTCATAAGATCATATTTTAGTATGGGACGCCATAAAAATGTGGATGTTTTTTACTTGGCCCAAACATATTCACGTGTTCCTAAACAACTTGTGCGAGATAATGCCAACTTCATTGTAATGTTTAAACAGGATGAGATGAATATGCGACACATATTTTCCGATCATGTTTCACCTGATCTGACGTTTCCGCAATTTCAACAAATGTGCTCTAAATGTTGGGACAGCAAGTATGGTTTTTTAGTTATCGATAAAGATAGTAATGTAAATTCGGGAAGATATCGCAAGGGTTTCGATAGCTATATATATTTATAGAAGTAACCATAGCAGCTCATTTCATCATTGTCCGGTAATTTGAAAACATCATGAGTGAAGAAATCGATTTAAAACGTAAGCTGCTGGAAACGACCAGTGCTGTGAGAAAAAAATTCAAGCAAATTAAAGCAGCTAAAGCACAAAATAACATTGATTTGGAACAGTTTTACGAACCTATTACTAAACCATTAAAATCCATATCCAATGTAGTAGTGAAGCAGCAAAATCAACCAATATTAACCCAAAAATTAGTTACTAAAACTAAACCACAAAGTCGTAGTTCGAGCCCAAGTATGGAATTAACAACAGATGCAATGCCAATCGAACCGTCTGAATTAGCAGGGGAGTCATCTACACCGAAACATAGAATATACGATGAGTCATTGTTTGCAACACCACCCCCATCAAACAAATCTGACTTATCTAGTTCACCTTCTACGCCATCTTTGAAAAACGTTAATATCTATCTGAAAGGGTTACAAAAGCAACCATCGAAGTATGATACAGTTTATGGTGTCCATTATGATAATGTAAATAAAAAAAATCATTTATTGGTAATGTAGAAGTTCGTTTTCCTAACGGACAGGTGTCATTATATAAAAACAACAGAAATATTGCTATATTCAATGGAACAAATGAACTTTATGACCTGATTTTCCTAAAAAATCCTCCAATCCTGAACGAAGAAAGTGAATGGAACAAAGACACTCTTCGAGAATATAAAGATATTTTGGAATTAACAAATGCTGCATATATTAATTATAATAAGGCTATGGGTTTAAGGGAAACCCGATGGCTAAAATATAGACAAATTATAAAACCACTAATGGAGGAAACTAAGCTTGGTGCTGGTTTGCGAGAAAAAAGGAAATCCAAAATTCGGTTACCTATAAAGAAGACTTTATCATCTAAATTATCTCAATATGTCTACTGGAATAAACCCAGATGAGTCTGATATTGTATAAATATCATTACAGATATATCAGTTTTGTTAAATTAAGCATTTAATAAGTCTATAATGTAAATAAATATAACTAAACATGTAAATGTAAAACAATTTTATTTGTATAGTAACCATGAAGAAAGTAAGATTTAATGAAGAGAAAAATACAATACAACAAACATGTGTTTGGAGTTTTGCATACAGAAAAGCACGACAAAGTAACTTAAAACAGCTAATGGCTGATAGATATCGTTTCCAAAGAAGAATAAATGAACTGGAAACCCTTCTGGCAAGCGTTTTAGCATGGGCCTATAGAAATAGAATGTATCAAGAAAGATTTGTTAATATTTGAAATAAAACACAAATATAATATAAATTTCATATAATGATCAATGTTTTATTTATCCTTATTTTTAAAAATATACATAAATCACACAACCAAATATATATATATATATATATGTATATATATATATATAATTTAAAACTATGATTAAATGTTTGTTTCATATGGGTTTGTTCGGGTTTGTTCAAAACACAAATATAATATAAATATCATATAATGAACAATGTTATATTTATCCTTATTTTGTAAAAAATATACATAAATCATCAAAACCAACCAACTAGGTTAAATATTTGTTTCATATGAGTTTAAATAAAACATTTTATTTTAATACTAAATTTAAACTATAATTAAATGTTATTTTGGTATGGATTTTCCGGTTATTTTTTTCAATTATCAATATTGGAATTAAAAGACTCGATGACTTGCAGCAAAATTTTTAAATTTTCTTCAGGTCCGCGTTGGTAGAACTCAACATCTGGATGACCCCAAGGTAGAGTTTTCGTTGAGGATGGGATAATGAAACGTTTATCGTCTTTATGTGAAAGAGCTACTTTATTTATTACCTCCGTGTATATGTCATGTTTTAAACTTCGAAACGTTTTCATTTTTCGAAATATTAGACCACCACGTTCTACAATTTTTTTATAATCTTCCAGGTGAAGATGGTTCTCGACAACACATTTTTTTATACCCTTGGCTTTTTTCAGCTCATTATTTAATGAACTGACATAGTAAGCCTTCGCCCCAGTACCATAAAAACATGTTATCGGATCACCTGGAAATTCATCTTTCATTCTACCCAAAACCGATGTACTTTTTTTAATATTGAACAAATTTTTCTCCGGATAATTTGATGTATCAAATTTTTCCGGGTTCTGCAACATAACACGATAGAAATCCTCTGTAAAAATTTTTAGTATAAGAGAATCGGTGTCAGTGTATAGCAAGGAAGCATTATCACCTAACTTTGCCTTGATAAAGTTGTAAAAAAAATCGTAAATAACTATTTTCGACATGTCCAATATGGAAAACCCTATATAAATTGGCTTATTGTAAATTATTTTTGTTTTGCCCATATGAATGGCTACTAAATCTTCTGAAAATATTGAGCAGCTTTTAAAATTAGGGCGGGCGATTAAAGCTCTAGCTCCAACTCTACCTATTGTGTTATCCCAGTCAGTTATTAACTTTATATCTTTACGATTTTCCACATTTTCCATTGTTTTGCCGAAATTAGCATTTACCATTAATTTAAATAAATCTTTACCAAATTTTGTTGTCGATTTATTTCGCAACTCAGTATTAAAATCTATGTATTTTTTTAACCATTTAGATTGATCAAATTTTAAAATTCTATGCGTCTGCATTACCATTAGGCCGTTACTGATGGCTTGTTTCAATGTTCTATAATGCACGATGTATCGCTTTTTGTCATTCAGATTTGGTATTAATTTTGGTAATTTTGCTGTGTCCGTAGGAGGGACCATGCTTTCCACTAAGAATGGAAGGTCAGCATGAGCATTATGTAGATATTCAGGATAATGCACATCCACCTCTAGAACATATCCCTGGGGACTATCATCATCAACCGCCATAATATTTAGATCGATAATTTCACGATCTGACAGCCACCTGAAACCGCCAAATGGCAATGCCTGCGACATGCTATGACCATATAGGTTTGTGGCATCAAGATAGGTGATAAATGACGATGGTTTTGTGGTATCGTAATTTGGTAGATATGAATTATTGGCAATATGCTTCCTTTCCGTACACTGACTTATACCGCCACGAATTCCTTTTTTAAAAAAATGAATTGTGTTTATGTCAGTCAGTAGCTCTAACTCTACCTTGGTCATGCGCAACATACAATCGAAAGATAAACTTGGAAGGGTATAGTACTGCGCAGGATCGAGCTTATAAACATTTAAACACATATCTCGAAACTGCTCAAAAACATCTGTTAATAATAAGACGTCTGATTTGAGATACAAATCCGAGTATTCACCCAAATTCTTACACCCAAACATATGCCATACTTCTTTAGCACGATCATAACTCTCGTCGCTAATGTGTTCTTCCCGCAAATTATCGTAAAACTCACTTTTTAGTGGAAGTGTTGTATTATCCATTTTTTCAATGGAATCTACGAAACTATAGGGAAAAACACCTTTTCTGCGCATCATATTAAATTGATTAGTATTGGGAAAATGTTTTCTTGTTTCTCTAAATTCGGTAATATCTAACCCGTTGCCCAAATTTTCCAATGATGATGATAAGAATTTAAAGCTATCAATAAATCGTAACTTTAAATATTTACGTTTAGTGATACCACTTTGTTTCTCAACATAATCATGCACGTAAATACTCTTTGTGAACGACACATACTTTTCTTTACTTTGGGCTATTACATCAATTTTATCCCCATGTTTACACAATTCTTTTATGAAAAGATGACTATCGTAACCACTCAAATTGTGAAAAATTATTGGAATGAAATTGGGTAATTTATAATTTAAATTACAAATAGAATGTGCGGCACCAAATCTTTTTTCGCCCGTTATGTGACAGTGGTCTCTTACTTTCACATCTGTGTCGGTTATGGGACCTTCACATATGCCACAAATCTTAGCATTTGTGAACTCTTCCTTCTGCTGATCCGTTAAGCGTTTCATTTTTGTTATATCCTTTAAATATGTATTATATAAAAACCTTAAATCGCTTTCAATTCGAGAAACAAAAACTTGGGCCGCATCAGCCCCGCGATATAATTCAAACTTAGAAATTGAATCGTCAAAAGAGCATTTTATTAAATACGAGAAAGAGTATGGCTCATGTTTAAGGCTTTGCATTGTATAAGAATTTTGGGGGTTTGGTTCCACATTTATAACTGGTTTTAAAATAGACTCAAAGTCTGCATACACTACAAAAGGAACTCGCATTTGTTTCTCAATATTTTCAAACTTTAAAATGTTTTCAGGTACACTCTTTCCAAATTTATCTATTTTGAAATCGACTGAGGGAGTCAGTGAATATGTATGGCTGCAGTCATATTGTTGATGTGCTGCTAATCTATCTTCCGAACTAAAGTAGGTTAAACAACCATCGCAAAAGTACATTTTATCATGATTTTGTGATATTTGTGCAGAAACTAAACGTGATAAATCCTTAATCCAACAATAATGACTTTTAGAGCAACTTGCATTACAATTATGTCTATTATCGTCTTTTACATTACAATCCTTTGTTAAGAGCAACAAATTAACATGATTTATACGTTTTTTCCCCGAATAATATAGGGGACCGACAACTTCATATTTTAATTTGTTGTCCTCAAATAAGGATTCCAAACCATACACATTCACTGAAATATTATTAATTTCTTCAAATTTCTTTATATCACGGAGTTTAACTGGGAAATCCATACCTGTTAAATTAAGCACACTAGAGTAATGAGGATAGGATGATATCTCTGATGTCAATCTTGCAGCAGGAAACAATGCTGACACTATTGCCCACGCAAAACAACACTCATCTTGATTGAAGACATTGATGACAGCCCTCTTGGCCTGAATTGGTCGTGGTAATGGGATGTAAGATGACCCTCCCAACGGTTTGTACTTGTTAACATTTAATTCTAGGTAGAGAATTCTCTCTAACGCCCATCCTATAAAGATATTACAAAATCAACAATACGGTCAAACATTCACAAAAATAATACTCTCTCTCTCTCTCTTCAACAATACACTACAGTGTCGTTTGCTTAACATACCTGAATCTTTCTCTTGAAATTCAGTTGACTGGGTTTTCATTGCTTCAGTAAATATTCCGTACACCATATTCAAGTCGCTGCCAGCAACAACTACCTCATTTGACGTATTAAACGATTTGTCACTTATAGTGTCTTGGGAGGGTAAAATATAACGTCCAACCACAACCGCATTTATTTTTAATGAATGGTGGATTGCCAACAATTCACTAATTAAGTCTATCACTTTCGTTCTTATTTCATCAAAGAATATTGTAAAGTCTATGTGTTCCTTATCACTAGTTATGCGGTAGGTCATTATTCTAGTTTTAAATGCACAGTC
Source organism: Barypeithes pellucidus (assembly GCA_963991005.1). Lineage (NCBI taxonomy): Eukaryota > Metazoa > Arthropoda > Insecta > Coleoptera > Curculionidae > Barypeithes > Barypeithes pellucidus. The sequence continues at coordinate 13,764,281 of OZ022564.1, read as the reverse complement.
AACAATCTGAACCCCTTCAGCCAATGGTCTGCAAGTATTACTCCTATGTTGTAATGTTCTTTGATGGGCCGCCATATGATTTGCTGCTACAGTAATATTACATGCAGCACAAGTTTGCACACTTGGTGATGGTGAAGCATCACCATCTAGTCTACACCGCTTACCTCCACCCACATGTGTGAATCTAAATCCGCACGATTCTCTTTTATGTCGCCACATATTGTAACTCTTTGTAAATGACATACCACAGTTTTCACACACGTATGTATTCATTATGATGATGATAAATGGGAACTTCTACACTGACGATTGATAAGTAAATACTGAAATATCCAACTCCTCCTCCCACCTTTTTATAACAAACTCAATTCAATGTCAGGGTCATAAAAACTACCCCACTCAATCGTGTATGGCTAAGGTCATAAAAACACCAGCCCACGTGAGCGACCAAGGTCTTACATCATTAACGACCATCTGCACATATTCAAGGTCATGTAACATCATAAAGCCACATTTTGTTATATGTGCAGTACATGGGCAATTAAAATAAAACACAGATACAATATAAATTGTTTTTTTATTTTATACTTGTATTATACAACTTAAGGGTTAAAATTAAATTTATGCAATTCATCTTTATATAAACATTTCTGGCGTTGGAATGATGTATATATAAGACGATCCAATTGTACCACCAGAATACAATAGAATATCTGATAGCTTAGGTTGATTGTCAAGGTCAACAATTCGATATCTAAGACGATGCAATTGTACCACCAGAATACAATGGAATATCTGATAGCTGAGGTTGGTTCTCAAGGTCAACAAGTCGCCTATCAAACTTGGTCAAGCGATTATTATAGCGTTCTTCAAACTGGTTTTGTACTTTATTTACATGTGGCACAAAATCTTCATTGATTATGCGATCAAGAGTAGCTAATAAACGTTTATTATAGCCTTCTTCAAATTCGTTTTGTAGTTTAGTAAAATGTATCGATACTTCGTCATTGATTATTTTATATATCTGCTTTCGCACGTCGGAAATTTCTTCAAGTACATATAGTCGAGTGGCGGCATCATCATCTTTGGTGGGTTTTGCTACATTACACAAACATTTCCCATCGATGTCATATTGGCCGTCAGATGTGAGTTTAAAACCAAGTCCAGGTAAACCCCGTAATAATTGCACTGATGTATTTACCCTCTGACGACCAAATTTATCAATTGTGTTGTTGCTGTTAACACGACCCATGTTTATTTCCAACTAATCTATTTTTTTAAATATCACCTACTTATATTAAATTAATTTTACATAGTGTATTGGGGGAATAAAACAATATGTAGCTAAACATAATTTATTTATACTCTTTTTTTAGTCATTGTAATACATTTAATTTACAATTTCAAATTTTTAGACATAATACGCTCATCAATGTCATCATTCGAAGTAAATAATCTGCCATTATTGTCTCCATTCCCATGCTCACAACCACTATCTTCTTCATCACCATAATTGCTCGCCGAAGTACTTGCATCATTGCCGTCATCCTCATGGGGAATCAAACCATAATATTCCAATATATTAATGTTCAAATGTGGAATTTCCACCAAGAAATGTCCCAGATTTTGTTCAACCATTTCAAAACAGAATTGATCCTCGCATATGGTACCATATAGGAATCTTTCACAACAATGGGCTCCAGATAGAAAATCCATTGCTTCCCTCATGTATTTTCGTTGCGAATCCATATCGAACCCATCATCTTTTTCAAAGTTTAAAATATCTTCAGCCATTTGTCGTAGGTTTAATATCAAATTATGCACATAGGAATCTTGGTTCTCTCTTTTAATAAATTCGTCACACATCTTAAATAATAGAGAATATTTTTATTGCTTATGTATATGCTCCTCACGTGTGCTATCAAAAACTATTCTATTACATATCCAACTAATATTTAAATAATAATATGATAAACAATAGAAGATTTTAATTTAAAAAAAATGATTTATTCTGAACAACCAAAATTTATTAACGCGCGCGTATTACCCCCTGGTGATGCATTTAAACTCTGGCCCATATATGTCAAAGTATATTTCTCACCTGACATATTCATATCGTCGATGAAAATCTGAGTAAATGCATCAGATACACGTTTCGGAAGAAATGTTTGAAATGTTACATCATTCCATTGATCATATAAGGTAGCAACAATAGTTTTCCCAAAGCGCGTTGTTATTGGAGTCATTTTTTTAATAATATAACCCATTCCCACCCCCAAGGTTGATAGCTTCCTGCGCTCCGGAAATTCAAAATCTTTATTTATCATATTATTAATTTCACTCAAGGTTTGCTGTGAAATGCTCATTGTTGTTGTTGAAATATGTAATAAAACAATTATTTACCTTTAATAGTCACTTTCAGGAAACACAACACAAGCACAAATAAAATATTTCTATTTACTTTTTAAAGGCGGCAGATAATGTTAGCGTCAATGCTAGTGTGACTTTGAAGGTGACAGCAAATTGGTATCACATTTATGCAAATATTCAAGGTCAATAAGTATCAATTGAATATGGAAAGGGGAGTAAAATAACGTAGCACAAGTGCATCTGCAAGGTCAAAAGTAACACCTGCGTCCACGTACGCGAACAAGGCCAAATAACATAGCACACGTGTGCTTGAACACCTGCACTATTTCAAGGTCTCGGGCTGCGGGGAAAGGGGGGCGGGAGTCAGGGGTGGCGGGAAAAGGGGTTGGGAGTCAGGGGGGTTGAGGGGGAGGGGTAGGGGAGTTCAGCATGGGCATTACCTGACTACTGTGTATTTCTGATATTCGCCGCTCTGGGCGGAATTAAGAGGGCAAGGTCAGCCGAGCATTCCATGAAAATATCTGTAAAAGAGAGTCAAATCACCAACTTGCCTTAGATGTTCTAGGCTGTCGAGGTTCTTCGTCAGCTCGTGGTCTCCAATCAGACGAATGGCCCTCCTTTCGATGGAATCTAGTAGCCGAAGAGTATGTTTGGGTGCAGAGCTCCAGACATGAGAGCAGTACTCCAGTGATGGTCGAATCTGGGCCTTGTACAGTGTCAAAAGTTGTTGAGGTGTGTACAACTTTCTGGTTCGGAAGAGTACACCAAGTTTCTGAGAAGCTATCTTGGCGATTGCCACAACGTGGTTAGGCTAAGACATATTTCCTCCCAGATTGACGCCCAGCAAACTAATAGATGAAGCCAGTGGGATTGCGTGTCCGTCCATGACTATATCCGGTTCTGTAATGTTAACCTTTTTAGAGAAAACTGCTGCCTGGGTTTTTTTTAGCGTTAAATTCGACTTGGTTACTGTCACCCCAAGCCAAAATTTCTTCCAGGTCTTTGTTGAGGCGTGATACTTCATGCTGTCTGCGAAGATGTGCGTCGGCAGCCGATGTTTGTGCATTCAAAGAGAATGATGATAAAAGTGTGCTATCATCAGCAAAACTAACTATCGGGTTTTTCGTTTTCTCTAGAAGGTCGTTAATGTAGAGTAAGAAGAGAGTGGGAGACAATATGGACCCTTGAGGAACACCGGCATTGATGGTGAAGGTGACGGAGAAATCCGTCAATCGCCACTTGCAGAGAGCGGTCCTTAAGAAAGCTAGACAACCATGCACAGAATCGACTGGGCATACCATAGGATCGCAGTTTACTTAGAAGCCCCTCATGCCAAACACGATCAAAAGCTTTAGAAATATCCAGTGCAACAGCCCGAGACTCCCCATGATGTTCGATTGCGTTGTTCCAAATATGGGTGACATAGGCTAGAAGATCTCCAGTTGATCTGAACTTCCGAAAACCATATTGATGATCGCTGATAATGTTGAAGCCTTCCAGGTACTTTAGAAGATGTTGGTTAATAGCTTTCTCCATTACTTTTGATATTACTGAAAGCAATGCGACTGGTCGATAGTTGTTAGGCAGGGTTCTCTTACCTTTCTTTGGAATAGGCTGGACTCGCGCCGTCTTCCAGCTGGATGGAAATATTCCTTGTTTGTAGGATAAGTTGAAAAGTCTACAAAATACTGGTGTTAGTTCATCGGCGCATCTCTTGAGAACTATAACAGGAATTTCGTCTGGACCAGAAGCTTTTTTGACGTCGAGTCCTTTCAGGATTCGTTTGACGGGACGCTGACGGAACACGATTTCGGTCATTTCGGATTGAACTGCAGGAATGTCGGGTGGTGTTCTTCCCTGGAAATCTACAGTGGAATGCGAAGAAAATAGTTCAGCAAGTAAGTTTGCTTTGTCTCCGGCTGTGGATGCTATTGTACCATCGGGACGTGTTAAAGGGTGGAATAGTTGATTTGGTGAAATTTTGGCTGACGGCCTTAGCGACTGACCAAAAGGACCTTGATCCGTTTGGACTGTCGAGAAGTTTGTTTTTGATCCTCACGTTATGGGCTTCTTTGCTTTGATCTATTGTTAGCTTACATTACGTTATCATCTACGAAATAACGTCCCCTGGGGTGCTTTTTTAATTGTCTGAATATCTCTGAAAAAAGTCCGACTCAGCCGGTCCAGCTGAAGAAAGGTGCGCCCGCGTAGTATGGCTTGACTTTGGCTGCTTTATGAACTCTGAAGGCGGACTGACAAACCAGAACGTTTTTTGTCAATAGCCGTAGGTAATTTTGTTGATGTAACATAGCACCATTCCTGATTGATCCCAAAAGACACTGGCGCGAGCTTTACAGATGACGATGACCTATTAAAACAGAATAATGGCTGCATTCAGCAGAACCCCTCGATTTATAAGCGATTTTTAATCGGTGACGTCACGATGCGCATCGATTTGTAGTTCTGCTGAATGCATTTTGTTGTCAGTTTTTTGTTTGGTTAGAATCCGTCCTAATTATTTTCATCAAATATTACGTTTTTTTATGTACGAAATTGATAATTTTACTTTTAATGCTCCTCTTCAATAGCGGAGATCGTGTATGTTTTTAATAATTATAATTTACTGGTATCGTCATTTTTTATAAATTTTACTCCTCAACCTGACAAACAAAACTGACATAAATCGCTGTCAAATCACAAATCGCTTTTTAAATTTAATGAAAATAATGGCGTTCGATTTCCCATCGATTTGTTTTCAGCAGACGATTACTAATCGCTTACGAATCGATGGGCTCTGCTGAATGCGCCCATTGATTCCTATTTTTAATTTTTTATTATTATAGGTTTAGACAGTGATAATGAACTTCTTGCAGCGCAGGCGTTGCAAGTGGTTTGAGGTTAAGGGAAAAGGGGAACATAATTTTCAAATATTGTTTCTTCGTAAGGTTTCATATTTATATGGAAACTGTAACTGGCACAAGTTCTGCCAAACAACGGCTTTTTTTTCAAGGAAAATCTAATAACACGTCATCCTTAAATTTTCAGTTGCCAAATTTAACGTATTTGTACGAATTTCAACCTTTATTTAAAGGGTGAGATTAATGCAAATTTTTTTGTTCAAATGGTGGAACGATATTTTATTATTTTTTATCTTTTCAGTATCTTGCCAGCTGACCTTAGTCGGGATGTGCCAGGACACGCATCCAAGGAATATGGCGATCAAACAGTCCTTGAAAGTAATTCACGTAACAAACTGCCTGGAAGTGTAAAGTCCGCGAATGATCGAGTGTTAAAATGCCATCGCTGCAATTTTAAAACATTTCAAGGAGCAAGTTTAACGGAGCATCATTTTCGACATAATATGAATTCTGAAGAAAAATTTTATTTTTTTAAATGCTGCTGTCCGTATAAATTTAAATGCAATGAGTGTAAATATCAGACATGTTATAAAGGTAGTTTAACTAGGCATTTGCTCCAGCACGTGAATCCAGAAGACGCTAAGAAGTACAACTGCAAAGACTGTGACTATCGAACATTTCGCAAGGGTGGTTTAAAGAATCATATGTTGCGACATGCAAATTCAGAAGACGTTAAGAAGTTTAAATGCAATGACTGTGACTATCGGACCTTCCGAAATGGTGATTTAAAGACTCATATGTTGCGACATGCAAATTCAGAAGACGTTAAAAAGTTTAAATGCAATGACTGTGACTATCGGACCTCCCGAAATGGTGATTTAAAGACTCATATGTTGCGACATGCAAATTCAGAAGACGTTAAAAAGTTTAAATGCAATGACTGTGACTATCGGACCTCCCGAAATGGTGATTTAAAGACTCATATGTTGCGACATGCAAATTCAGAAGACGTTAAAAAGTTTAAATGCAATGACTGTGACTATCGAACCTTCCACAAGGGTCAGTTAAAGAGCCATATGTTGTTGCATATAAATTTAAAAGACGCTAAGAAGTATAAATGCAATAACTGTGAGTATTTCACGATTCAAAAAGCTAATTTAAAGACTCACATGCTGCGGCACATGAATCCAGAAGATGTTAAGAGGTTTAAATGCAATGACTGTGACTATTGGACCTTCCGAAAAAGTGATTTAAATATTCATATGCTGCGGCATGTAAATTCAGAAGACGTTAAAAAGTTCAAATGCACTGACTGTGACTATCGAACATTTCGCAAGGGTAATTTAAAGACTCATAAGCTGGGGCATGCAAATTCAGAAGACGTTAAGAAGTTCAAATGTAATGACTGTGACTATCGGACCTTCCGAAAAGATAAATTAAAGGCTCATATGCTGCGGCATATAAATTCAGAAGACGTTAAAAAGTTCAAATGCAATGACTGTGACTATCGAACTATCCAAAAAAGTAATTTAAAGACACATATGCTGCGGCATGCAAATTCAGAAGACGTTAAAAAGTTCAAATGCAATGAATGTGACTATCGAACATTTCTCAAGGATAGGTTAGAGACTCATAAGCTGCGGCATGCAAATTCAGAAGACGTTAAGAAGTTCAAATGTAATTACTGTGACTATCGAACATTTATCAAGAGTAGTTTAAAGACTCATATTATGTTTCGACATGCAAATTCAGAAGGCGTTAAAAAGTTCAAATGCAATGACTGTGACTATCGGACTATCAAAAAAAGTAATTTAAATCTGCATATGCTGCGGCATGCAAAATCAGAAGACGTTAAAAAGTTCAAATGCAATGACTGTGACTATCGAACATTTTTCAAATTTAGGTTAGAGACTCATAAGCTGCGACATGGAAATTCATAAGACGTTAAGAAGTTCAAATGTAACGACTGTGACTATCGGACCTTCCGAAATGGTAATTTAAATACTTGTATGCTGCGGCATGTAAATTTAGAAGACGTTAGAAAATTCAAATGCAATGACTGACTATCTGGCGATTCGAAAAATTGATTTAAACATGCTGCAGCATATGAATTCGAAGCAAGTTTAAATGCGATCAATGTAAATTTCAAGCAATCTATATCGCTATCTAATTCAAGAAGCATTTGCTTCGGCATTTATGTACAAAAAATTTTAAATTCGCCTAATTTTTGAGAATATCCACAATTTGCAAAGTTCTTAAGTATTGTATTGAGGTAGCCATTACTAGATGAAGATTCATTATAAACCCGAACAAACCCGGGGGGGGGGGGGTCTTACATAAATTTTACTACTCCGGTTTGGTTCAACCAATTTTAACAAACTTGGTCTTTTTGTAGAGAGGCTCGGTTACCCTACAAGCGGCGTTTTTGTTTTTGCATCTTTGATTTTTGTCATCGCCGCTAGATGGCGTGTTAACCCGAAAAATAATCAAATATTAGGCATTTTCTCAAAAAAGTTAAATATAATGATTTTTACGTTTAACAACGTATAATAGAGATTTAAATCCTTAAGATTTTGGGTATAAAACGCAAGTCTGTATCTTGTAGAACCAGAGTAATTAACCAAAATCAATAAAATTACATATACGATTTCTTCCGTTTTACTGGCGTTTAAATCTTATTTATCAGATAATTTTAAATGAACAAAAAGTTACAAAAAGACAATCCTCAAATTACAAATTTTTAAAAACGCTTATATTATTTAAACCGAAGATATTTACAAAAATAGATGAAATGTGCTTACGAAAAACCCTGCTCGTATAACGCCCAGTTCCAGGGAACTGAATGGCATAAATCCTGGAAGCACCTGTTGCATTTCGCATGGATTCAAAATACACACCAATCATATCGAATGCCGCTTCATTCGTTAAACGCACTTAGTAAAAATACTTGTCAAAAACACAAAAAGCAAATGACGTAGCTGAAAAACTGACAATATTATTTGTTTTTTAATCTTTACGCAATCCACCATTTTTACACAATTCATTTGTTTACGTTTTCAAAGCTTACTCTTTATTTTAATGATCTTATCAAAAAAATAAGTATTACTGAAGATGTTTTACGGGGTAGAAACGATGATGTTTAATAAAAGTAATATTAAGATTACATCGGATATAAAGTTTACATAAGTGCAACAATTTCGGTTTTTACGAATATCTTCGGAAGTATTCAGAATTTTCCTAATTTCTTGATCGCATATTTAGTCCAAACGAGACATTTTAGTTAGAAAGCTGCATTTGTGGTGGAAGGTAGACTTTATAATGTGAAAGAACATTTGAGTACTATTTTAGTCTATCCCTTGCAGAAGAGTTAAAGAACCATCCAAATGGGGTTAAAAATAATTTTCTTATCTACAGGGTTATTCACGTTATTCGAGACGACATATTATAGCTAAGCTATTTGTTTTGGATAAAAACAAATATTCAGGGTGGATAGGGGCCTATTTGAGGTACATTTTAAAATTATTTTCATAACGTACAGGTTGTCCCAAAAACACGAAACGTATCAAAGTTGCAGTTTTTTAAATGGAATGCCTAGTATATTATTTCATTTTCCGTTCCTACGATCAAAATAAATATTACTTTCATTAAGGTTTACCGTACTCAAACCTTACGGTTTGTGAAATATTTCATATTTTGTCAAAATGTAGTAACAATTTTAATGATTAAATTCTCAGCATGTATTTTGTTTTTAAACCCAATTTCTCAGCGGACTCTACTCACTGATTAAGTTTTGTGTATCAGTTATGAAAAATTCACTAACTTATACACGGTGTCCAAAAAGTACTACTAAATAATTACAAATTTGAAATGGTAATAACTTGCTTAATTTAAATATAACACCTTGTATTTTATGTCACTAGCAGATGTAGAATTTAATTGCCTATCAAAAAGTATTAACCTCTCCTATAGCTAATTACTCGCATTTTCATGAAAAATGCAAATATTCACAAAGCAGGCTAATTATAATCAATTTAATGAGGAAAATGCATTACTTAGTAGTAAAGGTAACGACATAAATTATTGCTGGACATACCTACAACAATCAATTGTTTATATTTATAACAAGTGTTCAAAATGGCGATCATCCGACTCTAAACACAAACGTATCCTCTTTTTAAAACCTTCAGCAACATTTGACAGCATTTCTGGGCTGATGTTTCGGAAAGCTTCTCTAATATGCTCCTTCATATTATCCGGTGTTGTTGGAGCTGTGTTATAAACGATTCCTTTTACATATCCTCATAAAACGAAATCAGGTGAAGTCAAGTCGGGTGATCTTGGGGGCCAATTGTGAGGTCCATTACTTCCAATCCATCGATTTTGAAATTGTTAATATGGAAAAAAGTTTTTTACAAATGTTATAGATCAGTAAATTTCGCACAAGAAAGGTTATTACTACTTTTTTCTACAATTGACGAACCTTATGAGGTCCGAAAACAATTTTTCGACCAGATCTTCAATAAATGGAGGTTAATCACAATATGGCACCACTGTCGTCCTGGGACTAGAATTGAAGCGTCAAGGTGTGACATTTTACAAATAGAAGAAAGAATATGATCAAATTATTAAATGCTGAATAATCCCGTAAATGATTTTTTGCGGAAACGGGGTGCGCAACTAATATATTTATATCTATACGTCGGTTTAGATGAAACTTGGTGGGTAGATTTAATACCTCGGCATCGCACATAGGGTAGTTTTCATTTCGAAAAATGTTCAAGTGCGTGTCGGACATCGCGCAAAGCCGAATGGGGCTATATTATATAAGTTGATATATGTATATTAAACAAAAAATCTCCCAGAATAGCATATGGCGTAGATTTTTTCGGAAAAATTAGTGCATGTCGGACGCCGGGCGAAGCTATTATATAATTCGATAAAGGCATTAATATAAAGCAAAAAATGACTTTTGCTCTATCCTATAAAAATCGTATCTCCACGCTTGATTGGCAATGAGCATAATTATTATTCAAAATTCACCCCAATAAAATTATGATATTATTTCAAATAATTACAAACCATTTAATATTTTTGGCCTAATAGTTCATACATACCTTTGACAGGGTTATTTAGACAGTTATTTCACAAAAATATTTCACAAAACTTTAAAACATGTCAAAAATACAAAATAATTATACTACAATAAAATACCTGGCATACCAAAAAACTTTTTCAGACACCTGTGTCGAGTCTTAATTGGCTGATAGGCAGTGTTGCCCAGTTAAAAATGTAATGCCTTCGTGACGTTTTGAAGACGCCGATTCACTCTCAAAATGCAGATGATTCTATGGCTATTACTATCCGAGATATCGTAAAAATGATTATTAACTTTTTTATTCAGATTTAAATTATCTACAACTTTTGACTGACACTTTTTTCCTAGTGTGTTTTGTTTCGAAGCTACGGGTAAAAAAATATTTTAAAGTAATTTTTCATCCCTTATGCAAGGGTTGAATACCAAATAATAATGAAGTGTCTTTTCAAATACTAAAATGTGCTTTCCACCAAAAATGCAGCTTTGTAGACTCCCTGTATTTAAAAAAATCTCTATTGTCTTGTGAAACTATCGTCAAAATTTCAGCTTTCTAGCTGTAACCGCTAAAAAGATATGAATTTCTTTTCAGGTCCCGACAATACCGCATCATCCAAAATATTTTATAAACGTAGAAAACTCTTATAGCCACAGCCAACTTTTCAAAATTCAGTACCGCGCTACGCGCCTCTGATGAAATTAAAGTCGCTCGCCATCTTGTTTTCGCTGTCGATACGGATTACCAATCCCAAGTAGCATTTTTAGACACATTGTGGTACATGTATCGTAACTATCGTTTCTGTTTCCGATCAAAATTGGAACAAGAATGGAAATATTTTCGAAACGTATACATTTTAAATGGTACATTTATACGTGTTTCCAAGTGGTTGGTACTAGCAGTAACTTTCGCTGTTTTGATGCACAAACTTTTATCGAAAATGTTACTTATTTGTATTTAAAAATGACAGTTAAAGAGGCGGACGTATTTTGTTTGTCAACGCGATATTTTTTTCAAATCCTTCTACGATAATTTCCAGAGTTTTAAAACTTTCCTACAAACAAAACGCTCTAGAGTGAAAAATGTCCTATGGGTACACGGGTACTTATTTTTTTTTATAAATTTCGCAGTTCTTGAATATGTATCATATAAAGGTTAAAAACAAGAAATAAGTAAATAAAATCCCAATGGCCTACGTGAGAAAAGTCTTGGCTCAATTTGGTTCTAGAACTTTTCTATAGAATTAAATACGCAGAGAATTATTATTGGAAAGATTTTGTGACATCACATGCACCCATTAAAACATCCAAACGAAAATTTTAAAATTTAGTTTTAAGTTGCGGTGTATATGAGCACTTATGTATGTTTTGAAAATGATTTTGAAAAATCGTCTCTACTTTTATTCCAAAATAAGGTATAAATTTTTTATTATCATTGAAAGATATGAGTTTAATTTTTAATTTATTTTTTATTTTATTTTACAATGAATAAAATATTATTGCGATTAATTTTTAAAAAAAATTTAAATTATTTCTTCAAACCTTTTTGGAAAATCTGACGTTATTTTTAATAGTTAAATAAAATATTTTATTTTCGCTTATGATTGAAATTTAATTTATTTAGAAACTTTTTAAAACATTTCTGGGAAAGTAAAACTTATTATGCTGGGACTTCAAAATATTTTTTAAAATAAATTGAGATTTCAAAATATTTTTGAAAAATAAAATTTATATTGAGACTTATGAAGAGATAAAGAAACTCATAGTCTGCTTCAGTAGTTAAGTAAACAATATTTTAATTTCCATACATGTTTCGAAGGCATATATGCTCATCAGATTCAGTAGAAAATACTTAAGATATAAATATTAACAAAATAAATAAACCCGTATCCATTATAATTTTTTGTTTTTATCCTTAGGAAAGCGGAAATTCAGATATTATTATTTTAATAATCACACACGACTAAATAAGAAGATGAACTTTCAAAATTTCCATGGAAAACTACAGCAAACGGCGTGGCGATCAGCGTTGCCAGAAATCTTTGATCAAAAGTAATAGGTTAACGGTTCTAAACCTAATAGAATAGTAAAAAACGGTGTCAGAGTACGAGAAAAAGTCGTTACTTTCCTCTGATATGGGGGGCCCCTCCAGATTGAACATAAATTTCATATGAGGTGCCCCATAACAAGAATGCACATTTAAAAAATTGTTAAAGACTGACAACGCTGGTGGCAACCACCAGGGGTCGCCGAGCAACTTCAGCTATCGCCGACCGGTTCCGATGGCGCGGCGGTTGTTTTAAAAGTTAGTCGGAATCTTTTCTTATTTTAGTGGTATTTTAGCTGTAATGTGTGTTATATTTCTATGAAATTAATATACGCAAATACTTGTCATATATTATTCTTCCATTTCACATATCATTAATTTCGTAAAACTTTTTAATACCTTTAAAATAGAATTAAAGACGCTAACACCGTATAAATCTCCATAGGAAAATAGCCAAGAACGTGTGAGAAACTGTGAAAATGTTTAGTACATATGTTGTGAAACAGTACCCGGATCCCACTAACAACACGCTTAATAATTCGCTTATTATATTCAAGAACGTACAAAACATGTCCATGCAATTTATAACACGTCAGAATAGGCACGGATCGATAATAGCCAAATAATCTATCAGTTTAACCATCAACAATAACTCCGTTCATGTAATTTGCGCTATATACCCATCATAAACATACGTTCAGAGCCTAATATTTGCATAATCAAGGAATATTTAATATATAAATGCCCAAATCAACATAAAACCATATTTGCATGTTTTGACACAACTGTACATTCATACAACTTCTAACAGGCAAATTCTCTAAGTATCAAAACTACCCTCTAGTTACTTTCTTTGTTGTCTGGAAATATTTAATATATAAACACCCAAGGATTCACGGGTAAAATGACAAAATTACCTTCCGTTTTTGTCCAAACTTGCATAAACATATTATTCTAAAAACTCAAACTAGCTAAATTAAATCAATAAAGACCATAATCGCCTAACACGCTACCTACAAAACGCCAGACAAGTGTACCACACTTCCACGAATTCAGTTGTTGTCGACAGTCAAAAACCTAATCCAAGTGAGACACAAACTACCCTCTTTCTCACACCCATACCGTGAAAATAATTAAATATAATATTCCGTATTTAAAAACCGCAAAAATCGATATCAGCATCACCAGCATCTACCCCTTCCGTCGTAGGCGAGTCGTGTGATTGGTTGTGACATCAGGTACGTCACCGGCCTCCAAGACATTGCGAATAATCTCGCCACTGTTGATCTAGTTTTCAGACGAAATAGGTTGTCCTTTAGCGATCGGAAATTGGTGATTTCTTACGTAAAGTGGGTCGACAGTCAGTACGGTGACAGAATAGCCGTACTTTAGATAATACAAAACTTGACCCGGGTTCGAATTAACGGAGTTTGATACGGTGCCGCGAGCGAGTTTTCGGTATTCAGTAAGATAAGGTATTGAAATAACCTTTTCTTTCTTTAGTTACACTCAGGAGTAAGGGTATTGAAATAACCTTTGCTTCTTTAGCTACCCGTCGGAGTGAACCGAATTATTAGATGAAGTATTGCAATAACTTTGTCGTTCTTTAGTTACCCGTCGGAGTAAACCGAATTATTAGTAGACTACCAGTGCATGACAGGGTGTGTAGAGGTTATTCGTAACCTATATGTAGTGATATTAGATATGGTATTGAAATAACCTTTTTATCCTTCAGTGTGACTAGACAGTGAGTCTAGTCCCCACCGTTTTATTGTTATACTACCAGAAATACTACCGTTTTGACCAGAATATGGTTATAGTTAGTGATTACAGGCAAGGCTGTGCAGAGAAGTAGTCAACGCTGTTTGTAATAACCCCCATTCTACCGAAGAAAATAGATTCAGTTTATTTTATTAACTAAAAACCTGTGTTTGACTTCTACTATCATAAAACCAACCAGCGACCCCAAACCTATGGAAACCAGTAGTACCCAAACTGAGCCGTGCATGGCAAATTGAACCTGCACGGAATTGTTCAACATACAGAAAAATCAAATCGAAGGCATAGGTATAAGAAAACCGTTCCAGGTCTGGTGCCCTTGAGCACCCACGGAATTTAACAATTTTTGAAAATGCAATGGAAATGCATGGTTGTATAGAACACGTTAAAACAACAAAAAATTGCGTATGATACAGTTTTTCTAATAGATAAAAAGTTCGTATTTGACAGTAGTTTTTATGCAGAAACTCCCCGTTTAATACAGTTACTACGTCATTTGTTCGCTAACATGGTTGCCACGTTTACTATCATTTACCAACTTATAGGAAACATAAGTAATTTAAAACAAGAAGTTTCTTGGAAATACAACGCAATTCAAAAATCTTTATTTAACGGAACACAAATAATTATTTAATGAACAAGTGCAAAACCGCCCCGCTATACCTTTGAAGGATTTCCTTCTGTATACGGAAAACGAAAACACAAGAAAGTTACATAAATTGACAGTGTCCTGGGAAAACAAGTGATAACCTGCCGCGCTACTCCTTTTGTAGCCGATTTCCTTCTGTATTCGGCAAAGGAAAATACAAGAAAGTTTCATATCCTGGAGATTTCCCACATTTTCGCAGACACCCTGTATATTTCAATATTTAATGGGTTCTCTAAAGTCGGAAGACCCAGAATCACCTACTTAAATATAAGAACCATTTCATTATTTTTTAACACCCTGTGTGCACTGTTTATAAGACTGATGTTGACAAGTTAAGTTGTCTACTATCATAAAACCAACCAGCGACCCCAAACCTATGGAAACCAGTAGTACCCAAACTGAGCCGCGCATGGCAAATTGAACCTGCACGGAATTGTTCATGGTCCATCACAGCCGGATTGTGGATTGTCAGACGGGAAGCAGGAAAGTAAAATAAACAAAAATCACGAGGAGGAAATTAGTAGAACTGCAAAAATAGTTCAAGAAGAAGAAAGCAAAAATATCTAAGTCAAGGAGAATAGATATTTCCAAGGAAAACTAACAGAACTCGAGGAAAATAGTAAGAAGAAATAAAGAAAGGTGATAGAACATTCCGCAGCGGAAAAACTTTCAGTATTGACAAAGGGCAGAACCAAGTGAAACAGTTAAGTGTGCCGAAAGAGACTTTCTAGTACCCAGGATCCCTAGGGTAACCCTGCAAAACGACTAGAGCGATAGTGATCAATCGAAGTGCAGCCTAGACAGCATTCCAGCCGGAGCAGTAATTGGTATAAAGTGGTAGCACAAGGTACCTAGAGTAATAGAAATAGTTTGAACAATAAATAACATTGATTAAGAAAGTTTTAGTAAAAAAGAAACTAAAAGTACAAAAAGTTGATAAATTTATTTCAGGAAAATAGTAGCTATAAGCAGATTTATTTCAGGCATTGTTGATAAAACAAATATTAGTGTTTTTATAGATATATAAAAAGTAGAATCAGTGATAAATTTATTTCAGGAAATTTATTAACCATTTATTGATTTTTTGGTAATATTAGTGTAACGTTTCAGTGCATATTGTTTTTGATATTTTTTACAGCAGTTAAGCAATAAAATTATTGTTTTTAAGCGCACAAGTGACAGTACTATTTTCAATCTCAGAACTTTTAAGTAAACTTTTTATTAAAAAATGGAAGAACTAGATCTAGACAGACTCGTGCAAATGCGTGGCACGGCGAAGGGCGCAATCACGCGATTAAAAAGGTGGTATGACCTAAACAAAACAGACCAAGCTGAACTATTACAGGTCCCGCACCGGGAAGAACTGTTGAGGAAAGCGTTCCAGACGTACTCACAGATTCAAGACCAAATTGAGTTTTTAAATGTAGACGACGGAGACAGGGATGAGGTTGAAAGTAAATACTGTGCTATGTTGGCGGAATTTGATAAAATTAAAAATAGTTGTGTAGCGCCAAGCACCAGTTCAAAAAGTATGTCGCAGCCCCAAGTAATGAGTCACGTCAAATTACCCGATCTGAAGGTTCCTCTCTTTCAAGGCACGATAGCTGAGTGGCGTTCATTCGCAGAAGTTTTTGATGCATTAATCATCCAGAACTCAAATTTGAGCAAGGTCCAAAAATTAATTTATTTAAAATCAGCCTTAAAAGGAGAAGCGCTCAAGTTGGTAGACTCCCTAGAGTTAATAGGAGACAACTTCGAATTGGCATGCGACATACTTAGAAATCGATACGAAAACATAACATGTGTGTTAAATAGTCATTTAAATAACCTGTTAGACGCGCCTGTCCTGACTGCTAAGTCAACTTCAGAAAACTTACGGGATTTCGTGGCCGCGAATAAGAAAACAATAGATTCATTTAAAAAGTTGAAGTTAACGGAAACCCAATTGTTTGAGTACATGTTAGTCTACATACTGGAAACTAAATTGGATTTTGCGACCAAGCGAGCGTTTGAAATTGACAGAGACATAAATGAATTACCAATGCTGCAAGACCTTTTTGATTTTTTGGAAAAACGATGCATAATTTTTGAAAACTTGTCAAGTACCAATAGTAGTCCAAAGTATAAAAGCGAAAAAGTTTCTTTATTTACTAGTAACCGTCAAAACGCAGTTCAGTGTTATATTTGTGGCACTGCGGACCACAGATTGTTTAAATGTCAAAGATTTCTGGAATTGTCCGTTAATCAGCGCACCGATTTGATAAAAAGTAAAAATTTATGCTTAAAGTGTTTCGGCAGACATTCCGGAGTTCAGTGCTTGTCAAAAAGTAAATGCTTGTATTGCAACAACCCTCATAATACTTTATTGCATGGGCAACAGTTTCAGTCAAATCCAAATGTTTTGCGACAGGATCACAACCCTCACTACACAGGTGAGCAGCATTCAGCAATGAACCGTAACAATCAACCTTTAAACGTAAGGTCACAACCTCGCGTGCATCCTTCGCGTTTAAATCAACAGCCAGTAGTCCCACCGGCAAATAACCAAGAAATACACCTCCCGAAAGGTTTAACACGTGACGTCACTACGCATCCGAGGCGTGATCGCGATGGCTCTAGTGAAAATACCGAAAGGCAAGCAGTGGCCTTGTCGGCAACTGTCAATAAGCAAAACACCGTGTTATTGTCTACGGCGCAAGTTAATTTAATTAATCACGACACCGGAAGTATAATTTCAGCAAAGGTTTTGTTGGACGACGGAAGTCAAAGTTCATTTATAACACAGAAACTAGTAAATAAGATCGGAAGCAAGGTATATAGGCATAACCTAAACATTTCGGGAATAGCAAAAAGCGGGTTTCCTTCTAACAAAATGACAGATGTCACGGTACATTCTAAAGTTCAAGCTGAAAGCTATTCATTGTCATGCATAGATCACATTACTTATAACTTACCCCAGGTACCGATCGACATAAACAAATTAGACATTCCAAATGAGTTAAGAACTAATTTAGCCGATCCAACATTTTATGTAAGTTCACAAATAGATATGCTGATTGGGGCAGGGATGTATTACAATATTTTGCGCCATGGCTACCATGCGCTAGGCACCAATAAACCTACCTTGTTATGTACCTCTCTAGGGTGGTTAATAGGGGGAAGTATACCCGATAATTGTAAATTTACAGGAAAGAATAATAATTTAAACAAGTCACAGAACAAGGCATCCTTTTTTGTACAAACAAACGAACTAGACGACATGTTAACAAAGTTTTGGAACATGCATAGAAGAAACACCAGTAAAAAACATTTTGACGACTGACGAACAACTGACAGAAATAATATTTTCTAACACTACAAACATTTTACAGGACGGATCATTTCAAGTAGATATGCCCTTTAAAAATATTGACGAACACAAAAAGTTGGGTGATTCCTATAAAATGGCAGAAAAAAGGTTTATTTCTTTAGAAAAAAGATTACACGGTGATTCAAAATTATTTGCGGAATATAAAAATTTTATAAATGAATACGTAGAACTAGGCCACGCCAAGTATGTTCCTTTAACCTTGACTAACATTAATAATGACAATAAGTATTTTATTCCTCACTTATGTGTCTTACGAGAGGACAGTGTTACGACAAAATTACGAGTAGTATTTGACGCGTCCGCGAAGTCTTCATCGGGTTATTCTCTGAATGATGTAACTTTGAAAGGGTACCAGGTGCAGCCTGAACTTTTTGACATTTTGTGCAGATTTCGTTATTATCAGTTTGTTTTGACATCCGATATCCAGAAAATGTACCGACAGATCAAAATAAATCCAGATCACACGTTTTTACAGAATATACTTTGGAGAGAAAGTCCGCAGGACACTTTAAAATGCATAGAACTCCAAACGGTAACATACGGGACAAACTTTGCACCATTTGCAGCTACAAGGACGATACAAGAAATAGCTAATAACAATTTGGAAACCTATCCAGAGGCGTCTCAGGCCCTCAGCTCACAGTGCTATGTCGATGACATTTTAGCAGGTTGTAACAACATAGAACAGTTACCGCAGTTACACTCAAAGCTAAATACACTGCTCAACAAGTCAGGTTTTTCATTACACAAGTGGTGTTCAAATTCACAAGATTTCTTAAAGTCAATATCACAAACTCAGCTTAGTGAATTCGATTTAAATTTTGATAGCGCTCCAAATAAAGTATTAGGTCTAAAATGGCTCCCTGAAGAGGATGTTTTAAAAATCGCGATTCCAATAGACACGTCACATAAACAGCCGACAAAAAGAATTATGTTGTCCACCATAGCTCAATGTTTCGACCCTTTAGGTCTCATCAACCCCGTCATAGTAAAAGGTAAAATTTTAATGCAAAAATTATGGATTATTAAGATAGGATGGGACACAGTAGTAACAAACACAGACTTACTAACCGAGTGGCACGCTTTTCTAAATACTGTTTCTTTTTTGAAATCTTTAAAAATTCCCAGAATGATTTGCGACAATAAAAATATTTCAAAAATTGAATTTCACGGATTTGCGGACGCAAGCACATTAGCGTACGGAGCTTGCATATATCTCAGAGTGTTATATGAGAATAAAACAGTAGCGATGAATTTAATCTCTTCAAAATCGAGAGTAGCCCCTATAAAGACAATAACCCTACCGAGACTTGAACTCTGTGCCTTTGGTAATTTTAGCGAAACTAACAAGTAGAATTTTAGACATATTTAAAGATACGTCCACGCATGACTCAATAAACCTATGGTCAGATTCGAAAATTACTATAGCCTGGTGTAGTGACTTACCTAACAGATGGTCTACGTTTGTGTCACACCGAGTGTCTCAAATTCAAACTCTTACTCAAAATAGTAAACTGAGATATGTCAAATCTGCAGACAACCCAGCTGATCTGTTATCAAGAGGAAACTTTTCTACCGACACAACAATTTCAAATTTTTGGTTTCACGGTCCTAAGTTCTTACATAATTTTGATGTAGTTTTGGATTCTTTTGATAAAGAAGTAAAAATAGAGAACATTCCCGAACAAAAGAAAATCTCACTTATTTCAGTTCAACAACCAAAGGCGTACGAATTTTGGGTGGAATATTTTTCACATTTTTCAATATTTTCTCGACTTACACGCTCATTGGCGTACGTGTTAAGGTTCATTCATAATGCAAAAAATAAAAATAATAAAATTATAGATTCAATCATTACAGTTAATGAGATAACAAAGGCTCAAACATTCATAGTGAACATTTTACAGACTCAATGTTTCTCAAAAGAAATCTCAGAATTAAAAAAGAATGAAATAATTTCACACCATCAGTTAAAAATGCTCAAATTATTCTTAGACGAAGACAAGTTAGTCAGAGTTGGAGGTAGGCTAGAGAACGCTGACATTTCATTCGATCAGAAACATCCTTATTTACTACCATCTCACAACGCCACTGTCAGAATCATGCTGAAGCAAGAACATTTAAGGTTAGGACATGCAGGTGCTCAATCAGTATTGTCAAATTTTAGGTTACGGTACTGGCCTTTGAACGGTTTGAAAGAAGTTAAAAACGTTATACGGAACTGCATAGTATGCAGCAGATTTCGAGCTCTTCCAGCACAACAAATTATGGCAGATTTGCCAGGAGATAGAGTTCAAATTTCACGCCCATTTCAGAAAGTAGGTATCGATTACGGAGGCCCGTTCCTAATAAAATCATCACGGTTAAAGAAAGCACCAAAAATCAAAGCTTACATTGCCATCTTTGTTTGTATGACTACAAAAGCAGTTCACATAGAATTAGTTACAAGTTTATCGTCTGAAGCTTTTATTATGACCCTGAAACGTTTCATTTCACGGAGAGGTAACCCTACAATTATTTATAGCGACAACGGTACCAATTTTCAGGGTGCTAACAACCAGCTACACGATGTGTATACTTTTTTCAAAAATTCGACAGCTTGTGAAACTTTTATAAACTATCTCTTACAAAATGAAATACAATGGAAATTTATTCCACCGAGATCTCCACATTGGGGCGGTCTATGGGAGGCTGCAGTGAAAAGCACTAAACATCATATTCATAGAATAATCGGAAATTTAACTTTCACTTTTGAGGAATTTTACACGATCCTAACGCAAATAGAAGCAATCTTAAATTCACGACCTTTGTGTCCAATGACAAATGATCCTTCAGATTTCAGTTACCTTTCCCCAGGACATTTTTTGATTGGTGAAAATTTAACGGCTTATCCGGAAAAAGATGTAAGTGAAATTTCAGATAACAGATTAAAGTTTTGGCAACAATGTACTAAGATCCAACAAATATTCTGGAAACGATGGTCTGTAGACTACTTGAGTCGTCTTCAAAATTGCCCAAAATGGTTGAAGAACACCGCGAACATTAAAATAAACGACATCGTGTTACTACTAGAAGACAACGTACCTCCGTTACAGTGGCCTTTAGCCCGAGTGTTAGAAACATATCCCGGTAAAGACGGTAAAGTTCGTGTTCTTAAATTAAAAACTCCCACTAGTACGTTCACTAGAGCTATCACTAAAGTATCCCCGATTCTATATAATGACTTAAATATAAATGTTGACTAAAAATTATGCAGCAACGAAAATTGCGTATACTTTTCTTGCGTTGAAATACAATAAATGATATTGTGTTTATATTACATTCTACTTACTACATTTCGGTTTGGTAGCGTACCCTTAAACGTTACTGGGAGATACGGCCTACCTCCCTGGGAAACCTAAACAAGTCAATGATCTTTGCTTTTTTTGTTTGGCCCTTTGTTTCAAACTGAAACATCGTACGAGTTAATCTAAGTATAATCCTTCAACAACTCTTTTAGCCTACTGCTTGTGTAAACGTATCTCAGCTTTACGACCTGGTCTACGATTTTCATAAGTATTCCTACCCAGTTTCTGCCAAGAGGGCAAAAGTATTTTTCTATGGTTCGTGCCAAGAGAGCACAAAAACAGTTATGTAATAAAGGTTAACCTGAGGTTCGGTGCGGAAGAGAATTCCCGTAGTCGGCACAGGCGTGGTATCGGAGAATCCGGTGGCCATTAGCGGATGAATTCCGTGGCGTGAAGAAGCAGTACTAATAAAAGTTAATTACTACAAGTGTAACCTCCAAGCAAGCTTTTCTTTACAATCACGTTTCTAAACATTACTCAACCATTACTTCGGTTTGGTATCGTACCTTTAAACGTTACCAGGATATGAGGCCTATGTCCTTGGGCAACCTAAACGAGTAATTGATCTTCTTTGTCTTTTTTGTTTGGCCCTTTGCTTCAAATTGAAGCATCGTATCGAGTTGGTCTGATCGTAATCGCTCAGCAGTTCTTTCGACTCTAAGTTATACGCCTACCCGTTGCCAAGAGTGCAAAAAAGTTTCTACCCGTTGCCAAGTGTGCAAAATAAGTTTCTACCCGTTGCCAAGTGTGCAAAATAAGTTTCTACCCGTTGCCAAGAGGGCACAATTTTCTATCCATTACTTTCTACCTTCACTACTTGTGAAACCCATAGTTCAGCCTTACAACCTGTGCGGTGGTGGTCATGAGTACTGATGTCTACCATGGTAAGATGTTACCATTACTACGCTCGGATTGAGCTTTCTACCCTTTATTTAGTTATTATCTTGTTCGGTGAAACCTAGGTGGATTTACAACCTATCTGGAGCTTTCATTCATATTTACACTTTATCTAATAGTTATTTTCGTTAACGCCAGAGTGGCATTATTATTTATATTCTCTTCAGTCGTATTAGCTTAATAATACTGGTCCTTCGAGCATAACTTCATTTACTTCGAGCAATAACTTCATTTACTTCAAGCATAACTTCATTTACTTCGAGCTTAACTCATCAGATCGATTTTTCATTTAAAGTTCAAAATATTGTGAGTCAGTTTAGTTGAATCGCAGGAGGATTCAACAGGGGGGAGAATGTTGTGAAACAGTACCCGTATCCCACTAACAACACGCTTAATAATTCGCTTATTATATTCAAGAACGTACAAAACATGTCCATGCAATTTATAACACGTCAGAATAGGCACGGATCGATAATAGCCAAATAATCTATCAGTTTAACCATCAACAATAACTCCGTTCATGTAATTTGCGCTATATACCCATCATAAACATACGTTCAGAGCCTAATATTTGCATAATCAAGGAATATTTAATATATAAATGCCCAAATCAACATAAAACCATATTTGCATGTTTTGACACAACTGTACATTCATACAACTTCTAACAGGCAAATTCTCTAAGTATCAAAACTACCCTCTAGTTACTTTCTTTGTTGTCTGGAAATATTTAATATATAAACACCCAAGGATTCACGGGTAAAATGACAAAATTACCTTCCGTTTTTGTCCAAACTTGCATAAACATATTATTCTAAAAACTCAAACTAGCTAAATTAAATCAATAAAGACCATAATCGCCTAACACGCTACCTACAAAACGCCAGACAAGTGTACCACACTTCCACGAATTCAGTTGTTGTCGACAGTCAAAAACCTAATCCAAGTGAGACACAAACTACCCTCTTTCTCACACCCATACCGTGAAAATAATTAAATATAATATTCCGTATTTAAAAACCGCAAAAATCGATATCAGCATCACCAGCATCTACCCCTTCCGTCGTAGGCGAGTCGTGTGATTGGTTGTGACATCAGGTACGTCACCGGCCTCCAAGACATTGCGAATAATCTCGCCACTGTTGATCTAGTTTTCAGACGAAATAGGTTGTCCTTTAGCGATCGGAAATTGGTGATTTCTTACGTAAAGTGGGTCGACAGTCAGTACGGTGACAGAATAGCCGTACTTTAGATAATACAAAACTTGACCCGGGTTCGAATTAACGGAGTTTGATACGGTGCCGCGAGCGAGTTTTCGGTATTCAGTAAGATAAGGTATTGAAATAACCTTTTCTTTCTTTAGTTACACTCAGGAGTAAGGGTATTGAAATAACCTTTGCTTCTTTAGCTACCCGTCGGAGTGAACCGAATTATTAGATGAAGTATTGCAATAACTTTGTCGTTCTTTAGTTACCCGTCGGAGTAAACCGAATTATTAGTAGACTACCAGTGCATGACAGGGTGTGTAGAGGTTATTCGTAACCTATATGTAGTGATATTAGATATGGTATTGAAATAACCTTTTTATCCTTCAGTGTGACTAGACAGTGAGTCTAGTCCCCACCGTTTTATTGTTATACTACCAGAAATACTACCGTTTTGACCAGAATATGGTTATAGTTAGTGATTACAGGCAAGGCTGTGCAGAGAAGTAGTCAACGCTGTTTGTAATAACCCCCATTCTACCGAAGAAAATAGATTCAGTTTATTTTATTAACTAAAAACCTGTGTTTGACTTCTACTATCATAAAACCAACCAGCGACCCCAAACCTATGGAAACCAGTAGTACCCAAACTGAGCCGTGCATGGCAAATTGAACCTGCACGGAATTGTTCAACATACAGAAAAATCAAATCGAAGGCATAGGTATAAGAAAACCGTTCCAGGTCTGGTGCCCTTGAGCACCCACGGAATTTAACAATTTTTGAAAATGCAATGGAAATGCATGGTTGTATAGAACACGTTAAAACAACAAAAAATTGCGTATGATACAGTTTTTCTAATAGATAAAAAGTTCGTATTTGACAGTAGTTTTTATGCAGAAACTCCCCGTTTAATACAGTTACTACGTCATTTGTTCGCTAACATGGTTGCCACGTTTACTATCATTTACCAACTTATAGGAAACATAAGTAATTTAAAACAAGAAGTTTCTTGGAAATACAACGCAATTCAAAAATCTTTATTTAACGGAACACAAATAATTATTTAATGAACAAGTGCAAAACCGCCCCGCTATACCTTTGAAGGATTTCCTTCTGTATACGGAAAACGAAAACACAAGAAAGTTACATAAATTGACAGTGTCCTGGGAAAACAAGTGATAACCTGCCGCGCTACTCCTTTTGTAGCCGATTTCCTTCTGTATTCGGCAAAGGAAAATACAAGAAAGTTTCATATCCTGGAGATTTCCCACATTTTCGCAGACACCCTGTATATTTCAATATTTAATGGGTTCTCTAAATTCGGAAGACCCAGAATCACCTACTTAAATATAAGAACCATTTCATTATTTTTTAACACCCTGTGTGCACTGTTTATAAGACTGATGTTGACAAGTTAAGTTGTCTGTTCCCTGTTGCGATGTTGTAGTTGAGTTGGATAATGATGAAAAATAATATCATGCAATGGCGCCTCCTATCGTTCCTCTGTGAACGCTGCTTGTTGCTAATATTCCCATGGCCCGCCAATGAAAGGAAGAGTTAGAAAGAAGACAGGCACCCAGCGATGCCGATTATTCCTCGGTTCCTCGCTGATCTTCCCTTTATTTGCAGTATTTTTACTAATACTTGCATTTTATTGTTTTAACGTGTTGGAACCCCACCTTTGTTTTCATAACATCCTTATATACATAGATCTGATTCTTAAAGATCTTTCCTATAAAATCAGTTTTTCATTCCTATCTAAATATGGAATCCACTTTTGACCAAGATCATAAGGCAAGTGAGACACCAGACATTGAAAATGCTTCCAATTTAATATTAAAAGTGGAACCAGGGATCGAGGACGATTATGAAATTGAGAATGTTCCACTTGAAGTGGCTAACAATGTATATGCCCGGGAATGTATTAAGCAGGAACATGAACTTTTCCTACAAGCAAGGAGCAAAGTAAAAGAACTGAAAAAAAATTATATTGATAATTTACATCCCCTTTCCAATTCAGCTTTAAATGAGTAAGTTTTATGTTTCTTTACCTATTAATACAGATAAGCCCAACTCTGTCAAATGTGTGCAAGTGTTTCGCTTTTAGACATATAAAATTTTATTAGATATTGATTTGTATTTACCAAATTATCATAATATAGATTCAGAAAAGAAGTAATCATTACATACGATAGTAATAGATAAATTTAAGACATTCAAAACCACCTAGGTACTTGTCTTATAAAGTTTGGATACTTTGTATCGTATATGGTATCGTTTTGTGCCTTATGAATAAGCTACTCCTAAGATATGATATGACAATATAGCAAATACAAACCAAGATTAAGTAAATATAAACAGTACTTATATCATAAAATAAACAATTTAAAAACATTATTCGATAAGGTAGGTAGCTTTTTACACCTTTATTTTTTTGTAAAATTCTATTTGATACAGGATGCAGGATTGTAAAGATTTTGCCAATTTGTTATTTCTGTTATGTCAAGGTCAACACTTAAGATGTTTTTGCTAATTTGGCCTTTTTGTTACTAAATCTGAGGATCTATGTTCTAATATAAAATAAATAGGTAAGTAATAAGGTATTTTATTTTCTACAGATTTAAGGAGAATAGTTCCACACAGGAAGAGGTAAACATAAAAATTGAAACGAATGAAGCAATAATAAATGACTTTGAGGAAATGCATGAAGTTGACTTTAAGGAATGGAAGATAAAACACGAAGACCTGAATATTAACCAAGATTTGGAAGGAAGTGAGGAAAGGTGGGTTACCTATCAAGTTTATTTATTTACTAATAATGAAGTGTTAAATTTTCAAGGGGGGTGAGTGTGGTCATTGTAAAATGGGGTAGGTATGTATAAATTCGGTATAAATTATAAAAATTCATCACTTTTAAATGAGTTACTTTTCCCTTAAGTTCAAACTCTTGAAAAAAAATGTTTCCTACAATTTCATTAAGTTCTTACCTCAACAATCTTGCAAAGGAGATAAGCAAAATTTCTTAGGTTCATAAAATATGTCAAATTTCATCACAAGCTCATAAAATCAAATTATTTCACAACAGATATAAGCAGGGACCTACTGAGCTGACGGGCGCAAGTGCCGAACCATTGACGATCGTTTTAATGTTCAAACAACTCCTCGGCACATTCATATATGAACATATAACATTGCCCAGCTGGGTAATCAACAGATATTCAGGCACAATGTCGCCAAAAGGTTTAAAAGTGTAAAACTTTAGTTTCTTATAAAAATAAATATTTATCTTACTTAGAAAGTAAATCCAAGACGCGATTAAGGAATCCAGGGCACATACACTTTCAGTTCTTTTTTCTATGGGAAAAACGTTATGCTCATCACGTGTCCTGATGATAGTGTGGGAGTGCATAATAAGCTTATCACTAAACCCCAACACTAACGCATAATTACACTTTACAATAACACACATAGAACAAGAGCACTTAATCATTTCGCAATAGAAATAATAAAAACGCTAATTTCTATGGGCCATTAACCCTGTACTAAAGATAAAATGAAACAATTATGTTAACAATTGACAGGAACTACCCTTTGAAATGAATGGTCTAGTCCACCTTCGGACCAGTCGGACTTTCTTTCCGAGAACACTCCGCTGTAGAGCCAGCGCGGTTGCCATTTCCGAGACTATAATTATACAGGAAAGTAATATTATCGAGGAAATTCGGCAATTTATGATATTCGCTTATAAAACATCGAAAGCGGCAACGCTGTATTTTTAAATATTAGCCCGATTGTCCAAAATCAGCTGTTTAAAGAAGCCGGCCGATATCGATCGAGAGAACCAACGTGTTATTTATTTTTAAAATTTTGAGATGTTAAATTCAGTATTTCCCAGATAATAAGGGCGTATTTTTGTCTACACAGTAGCACTTTAAAGTACTAATTTAGATTGAACGGTACTTAGATGTGTTGTGACGCGAAAACTAATGTGATTTTGTGATGTTAGTACTTAGTGTTTTTTTATAAATTAAGTTGGTTTTAAATAAGTCCGAAAAGGTAAATAAAATTGCATTTTTTTTCTAAAGGGTAAGTGGCATTTATAAACTTTTAAGTTGTCCAGATCTGACGGGTGTCGTTCGAATTGAACAAATGAGAACATACCTGACCATTTATAAACTCCGCGGCGGTTCGTTCGAGTCAGTTCAAGTTTATAAATCAGAGATTGTTTCCCAGCGAACTGAACATAAAAATTTATAATAATGTACCCTGAAAACTAAACAACTTGAAATCTGTCAAACGGTTATTGACTTTCTAAAGAGTTTACCCTGAAGATATGACAACGCACTGTTCAAGATTCACTGCCATATGTTGCTGTGTTTACCTTCCGAACAGGGGCACCACTTGGTAATTTTTGGTTCGACATAAGGTCATGTACAGGGCATATTAAATTGAAGCACCATTTTTGGATATTTTTCTTCAATTTGTTTTCATCTCAGGAATTGCCAGTTTAAATATAATACGTCATTTCCATAACACCCTGTATAGTAAAATTTAAATCGTACAAGCATTTTTCCTGTAAAAAGTAGGAAACATCTCTTTTGAATCTTTTAAAATCCTGCACTTGTTGCAATTCAATTGGTCCTCCTATACGCTTTAATTGCTCTATAGTGCGGGCTCCGTTCATAGTAGGCGGAACCATGAGCGGGAACCACAAGGTCCATCCTGCCCCTGTTTACCATATGTCCAGTGTAAAAATGAAGATTTCTTCTAAATAAATCGGGTTGCTTTTTAACGAAGGTTGGGTTAGGACTCATGCCTTATTGCTTTTTGGTGGATTTTCTCGAATCACATCTCATATAAACCTATTATTTAAAATGTGATTCCATCAAGTTGTCAGGTCGTTACTTGGTACTTGACTGTGACTTCTGAATCTTGAACTTGAAACCGTGAAATGAAAATGAGTAGTAATATTCGAAAGACTAGCGAGTTCTGAGCATTTTTTTTAAAGAAACAGACTAAGTAATAAGAAAACTCAAATGATTAACGATTCTATTCTTAAACGATAATATACAATACGCACAAAATGATTAAGACACCATTGCATGGACAAATAGTTTGTTGTAAAGTATACGGCGTTTGTTCTGGTTTGTTCGTAATGTTGTGTAATATTTTTTACAGATTTTAGTGTTCTTTTAGTAGTAAAGTAGTATACATAATAAATAAATTAAATCCATCGACCATCACCCACTAATTATTTTACGATGAGCGCAATATTCTCTTACGTATATTATCTAGTTAATAGCTCGCTTAGCAGTGATAAAAATGTATAAACCGTGATCACGTCACGCTTTAATTTCCCGTTTCACAACGTGATTGGAAAATCAGTATATCCCTCACCACTATAACTGTGGATACGTACAACTTATGGGATGTGCACTAAAAAGTTAAACTTTATAAGTTAAAAAAATGGGTTGGTGCGCACGGTTTTCCGGTCATATTTTTAAAGGTTTCTCGTCGGTTGTCTTGCGCACAATGTTCTTGTCGCCATCATATAGGCAACCTCGCCGTATTGGTGCCGGTTTAGTTGCCAACCGACGACGTGAACCAACGACGACCGTCCAGAACCGAAATCAGTCGTAGGGATGTAACGATATTAAAAATCTATCGATACTTAACATATAAATTACACGTGGACAATAGATAATTAATTCTAAATGTGGCTTTTCAGTGATGGCCACAAGGCCTTCTTTTAGGCGAGAAAATAGATTGTTTATTGCCCAGTAAAGAAGGTCTTGATGTGCCAACATATTGCCGTGTAATAATTTTCATTAAAAGCGAAGTACGGTCCTGTTCACCGGTTAAGGTCAATAGTTTATCAGTCGCGATTGCGCATGACCCCTGACGTTTTGTTTACATGCGCCAGGCCATAAATTTGCCACTTTAGCTCTTAGAGTTTGGCTATCCATAGGTAGATGGTATTTACAAGTAGTTTATTGGATATGAATTTAAATAAATTTATTATAAAGTGTTACCATTAAAGTTGGAACCATAATATGGGGAAAGATAATTTGTGTTTCCTATTTATTTTCATTGTTATTTTTTGTCAACGTATTTATTATTTAAACAAGAAGAATTTTCCCCTCATTGGTTAAATCTTTAAAGTTATGAGGAGTTTACTCCACAGATGGCAACATTTTAAAACTGCAATTTAATTTTCTAAGGAAATTGAATATTTTGATAGAATTTCTGGTATAGAGAATGAATTTAGACGATGAGTAGTGGTAGGGTCGACTTTCTTTCATTGAAAATGGATATTGGGCAAAAATAGATAGGAAACAAAAATTAGCATGGTTTAAATTGGGTGTGTGGGCATAAAATTACAATACAAACCATTTTTCCTAATAAAATTTTTTAAAATTCGATTAATAAATGCATTTATACCCATTTTGTCGAGAAAATGTCAAATTTGACAGATAACAAAATCCGCATGGTCCTATTTAATTATGTTTTTTTGGTCTTTATTGAAAAAACTTATGTTGAAGTAAAATTTTACCTAAATCGAACAATACACTTTTATTTACAACCATGCATGTAATAATGACATTTTATCTATCTTTGAAAGGTGGAAAGTTGACGATTTTTACTTTTACTTTCCACCCGGGTGGAAAGTAAATTATTTTTTTGTAATTTTTAAAAAAATCGATATCTCAAAATAATATACGAACACACCAACATACAACTCATTACACAAATTTAACGACGATGAATATTTTTATTTTTAAAATAAACCTAATGACATTTATAAAAAATAAAAAATGGTTTTTGTTTTACTTATTTACATTAAATATTACATTGGCCTTATTGTAGGAACCTTGCTGAAAATCTTGTTTTGAAAGGTTTAGTTCATGATTATTTGAAGTTAAAGTAGTGTTAATAAAATTTGAACGTGGCTTTGAAATCAAATTTGCCTTATTGACTTGAGTAGAGACAGAACTATACGGGGTGTTATGGAAATTATATTTAAATGGGTGACTCCTGGGGGTCCTAGAGAAGCGCTTTTTTTTTAAATCGAACGTTTAAAAAGTGGGGTAATTCACCCCTAAACCCACCCGGTTACTCCTCGGCACATTCATATATGATCATATTATATTGCCAAGCTGTGTAATCAACAGATGTTCAGGCCCAATATTGCCAACTGTGTAAAAAATGTAAAACTTTAGATTCTTATGAAAATAATATTTTAGTTTACCTAGTATCCAAATAGAAGTGAATCCAGGTACCAGTACACTAGCAAGTAATCCAGGGCACAGACATCTTCAGGTTTTTGGGTTTTTTTTCTATGGGAAAAGCTTTATGCTTATCACGTACCCTGATGATAATGTGGAACTGCATAATAAGCATATACCTACTAAACCCCATTCGGCCTCTTATTTCCAATCTCTCGGAACATTTGCACTAAATCACTTAAAGAAATACACAGACACCAAACGAGTTTCAAATTATTTTTTTTGAAGATATGCACTTATTATTAGATTACACAAAAACAATAAATGCTAACGCATAATTACACTTTACAATAACCTACCGTACACATAAAACAACAGCACTATAGGATACAAATTATTTCGCAATAGAAATTCAGAAATAATAAAAACACTAATTTCTAATGGGCTAATCAAATTTATTAATCCTTTACTGAAGAAGAATGATGAAATAATTATGTTGATAGACCCTTCCATCCCTTTAAAATAAATAGTCTCGTCTAACTAGCGCGGTTGCCATTTCCGAGACTATCATTATGAAGAAAAGTATTACAGAAGGAAATTCTGCATTTTATGAATATAACCTTATAAAACATCGAAAGTGGCAACGCTGTATTTTTAAGTATTACCCCAGCCGCTGCAGTCGCGTAAAGAATAGGCAACCCGTTTCTCCAAGATCAGCTCTTTAAAGAAGCCGGCCGATTTCCTACTGTTTTTTCAAGCAGATTTGTGCGTTAAATTGTATGTTAATACTTAAACCCGAGTTTAAATTATTAAGTTATTTGTTCTTTTCGCGACGGCAGTGTCCCAGTCCAGCAGTTCAATATCGATCGACGGAACCAACGAGTTATTTATTTTTAAAATTTTTACATGTTAAATACATTATTTCCCAAACCACTCAGACAATAAGGGCGTATTTTTGTCTACACAGTAGCACTTTAAAATACTAATTCAGATTGAATGGTACTTAGATGTGTTCATGAGACGCGATTTTGTGAGATTATTGTGCCGGTTTGTTTTTGTTCGGGTTACCTAGGTACTTGGTGTTTTTTTATAAATTAAGTTGGTTTTAAATAAGTCTGAAAAGCTAAATAAAATTGCATTTTTCTTTTCTAAAGGGTAAGTGGCATTTATAAACTTTTAAGTTGTCCAGATCTGACGGGTGTCGTTCGAATTGTACAAATGAGAACATACCTGACCATTTATAAACTTCGCGGCAATTCGTTCGAGTCAGTTCAAGTTTATAAATCAGAGATTGTTTCCCAGCGAACTGAAGTGAACGTAAAAGTTTATAATAATGTACCCTGAAAAATAAACAACTTGCAATCTCTCAAACGGTTATTGACTTTCTAAAGAGTTTACTCTGACGATATGACAACACTGTTCAAGATTCAGTGACGTTTTTCGCCATACGTTGCTTTGTTTACCTTCCTGACAGGGGCACCACGTGGTAATTTTTGGTTTGACATAATGTCATGTACAGGGCATATTAAATTACAGCGCCATTTTTGGATATTTTTCTTCAATTTGTTTTCATCTCAGGAATTGCCGTTTTAAATATACTACGTCATTTCCATAACACCCTGTATATGTATCCCTCAGCTACTGTACTAGATTTCCAGCCGCCTAGCCGCTTAATTTGCATGAAATCGCCACCGTTATTTGCGAGCGAAGTAGCCGCTGTTATTCTGAAACAGTGGCCAGTAAAACCTTCAATATTCTGCTTCAAAAAGGATGCAATTTTTTTTGGAAACTGACTTAAAGTGTTATGCCCAATACATTGTTTAGTAATTTTTCCATATCTTATTTGCATGAAAAGCTTTCCATCCTGTATATTTTTCCGAAAAGTGCTTAAGTGGTGCAATCCATTTCTTATCAGTTCTCATGAATGATCGTGGCTGGTACGTTTTGCTATTTGATATTTCAAGCGCGACCTTTTCTTCTCAAAGGTGAACGTCTGTTGTTTTCATTTTGT
Source organism: Barypeithes pellucidus (assembly GCA_963991005.1). NCBI lineage: Eukaryota > Metazoa > Arthropoda > Insecta > Coleoptera > Curculionidae > Barypeithes > Barypeithes pellucidus. Next base: position 13,731,432 of record OZ022564.1, on the reverse strand, counting down.
ATAATTCATCTGATCGGCAGGCGCCTGAGACACCAATAACTAATGCGACGTACAAATGTATAAACTAACAAGTTAATATAGAAATGGTCAACCTTTTGGCCTAAAATACCTTTTGAACAAGCAATTCCATAGGTGCTTGTTCCAAAAAAGTTTCAATAATCTCCATAGACAGTGTGTTCGATTTTTTCGGCTTATATCGTTTGTTTTGCTTTTTTAAAAATGCTAATAGCTTTGCGTGTTTAGATATGTCTATTTTTCCCTAATTGATAGAGTGGTCCTCAGCATTGAATATTGTGACCAAATCGTTGATATCTTCTTTGTCTTGGCATTTTCACTGAAATAAGCTAGTAGCGCCTACTCAGAACCAGCATTTTGAACTTTGTTTCCCGTACATCATTTTTTGAAATCAAATTCCTCATCTGATAGCATTTTTCTGTTGTTAAAATAATATAATGTTTAGTGATATGGAAACCATATTAAAATAATGATATTTGCCATCTTGATGTGTATTATTACCTACGTTATTTTCCACCTGCGGTTATTTGAAATTTCTGTCTAATTTTTCAATGGAAAAGTCACAATGACATTTATCTTTTATTAATAATTTTAATTCAAAACACTAAGAAGTGGATGTTAGATGTGGTTGTAAATAAAATAGTATGCAAACCTCGGTGAAAAGTTTTATTACTGTCTCGACCGACTCTCTCGACAGGAATGAAACACTTTCCACCTCGGTACGTAATATACTATTTCCCAATATTGGTTCCAACTCGATGGTGATACTGTACTTGGCGGGAGAATTCCGCCGCGTATGCTAGTTTCAGCCTCATTTGAATAATTTGTTACATAAATCACTATTTGTTTTTGGTATCACTACATACAGGGTGTCTCACTTATAATGGAAACAAACTTATATTTTTGAATTTTGGTGTGGTTACATGTGATCCTAGAGCGCACTTTTTTTTCTATTGCTTAAAATTTTAGTTAACTCATTGGCGTATGGAGTTATAGGGTTTGTTCGTAACTATTTTGAAGGCAGCTTCAATAGAAAGCCGGGCAAAAAAAATTCTGGGGTTAACAATGTTGTCACATATATTAAATTTTAATTTAATACTATCTTACCGAGAAAACCCTAAAATTACATTTACGCATTTAAAATAAATTGTAAAAGGTATGTAAGAAACCAATATTCTATTATAGTTTCAATATTATTAAAACTTTCTTTTCATACTGTTTATTTTGATATTTAAATGCAATATAATGTATTTTTTTGATTCAAGTACATTTAATCTAAAAATATGGCAACACCGTGTGCTGTCAATGGTTACAGGTAGCTAGAGCTAGTTTGATAGGTTATATCCCAGACAGTTGATAGCACATGCGTCCCGTAAGACACCCGATTGCCCATCGAGCTTTTGATGGATGTACCCACCCAGTTGCGTAATGATTGAATGGGCAATAGTTATCGTATTGTGTTATCTAATTAAGTATTCATTGTGTCCTGTTTTGGGGTGTTTTTGAACTTTGTGATAATGAATGAGTATACTCCTGCAAAAACCTTCTCAGTCAGACCAGTGAAGTGATTGCAAATGTTTATAGGCTATGTGAAGAGGAATTACAAATCAATATATTTAAATTGCCATTTAAGTGAAAGCTAGAAAGGTACATTAATACGACCAAAACTGAAAAATCCTCATTAATCCATTAACCATGTAGCTGTTTTTATCCATGTTGAAAAATTTATATCTTGTAAAAAAGTTATTTTTTAAACCTAGATAGAAATAGTTACCTACTGTAGTAAACTACCTGGGGTGTAATATACTTTGTTCTGGAGATTTCTCCACAAAAAATAGTCCAACAGATGAGGACAGGCCAGTTCGGTGGTCACCTCGATAACCATTTTTTATACGCGATTGAATGTTTGAACTTGACCTATTTTTAATTTTGTTGTTCTTAGGTGAAATCTGGTCAATAGTATTTTTTAAAATCGAAATATTTTTACTAGTTTTAATTTTAGCTCAATTACAGCTAAATTAAATGAAAATATCATGTATCTATTATTTTTTAAAATCGGGGCCGTACTGAGAACATTCTCAAAATTTTCCTGATGATGTATAATTTGTGCCGAAACAAAGGTAAATAGAATTTAGCGATACATCATTGTATTTGGGGCAACGAATGATCTAAAAAAACATAAGAAAAAATATTTAAAAAAAATTGAGCTATTAAAAAAAAACTGATTACGTCATTTTATTGAAAATAAAAAATATGAAGTCTTCGTTTTTCTAAAATCAAAACCTTTCGAGTTATTAAAGAAATTAATTTTAGACGTTTCAACAAATCGCCCTGTATCTCAGGAATCAAAAACAATTCGGCAACGTCGATACTGGATTCCCAAAAAATTTTAAAAACTGCACATTTTCTCTAATTTAACCAACTTCGTAGGAATTACCGTTTAAAAGATACCCATAGTGATCAATTAAATAGTTGCCACCACAAGCTTGTTTCTATTATAAGTGGGATAGCCTGTATATAATTTATTTTTAATGTCTTTATTGTTGATCTGATGTCTAATAAATTGCCCTTTTTACAGATTTAAGGAAAGTATTTCTGCACAGAAACAGGCTCTGGTAGAAGTTGAAACCAATGACGAAAAGGCAATGCACGAAATTGTTTCCAAAGACTGGACGATTAAAAATGAGGAGATAGATATTAAAGAAGAGTTGGAAGAGAGTGAAACGATCAGGTGGGTACCTACCGACGTTATTTACTGCATACAGAAAGTTACATTTTCGAGTTTTTTCTTACACAAACCTTAAAAACCCAATGAGAATAAGAGACCTTTTACCGCAAAGAGAACAAGGAAAGCGTTAATTTGTGGGTTATTGATTTATTTATTTGATTGATTCTTATATAAATATAAAATTTATCATATAAAAATGGACTAAACTAATTAAACGAACAAAAGATATAAAAGTTAAATTGATACACACGAAAATTTTAATCAAGACATGTGGAAAACTATAAAAAAGAATTGTGCAATAAACATCAAAAATAATTTTAGAATGCTTTAATATACAGGGTGGCCGAATAAACATGAACCAGCGTTGTTCTGGTTATACATAAGGTTAGTTATATATAAGTATACAGGGTATTATGGAAATGACTTATTATATTCAAATGTGTAACTCCTTGGGTGTCCTAGAGAAAATCCACAACCTTTTTTTTAAATCGAATATCTAAATACTAAGGTAAAAACCCTTTTTGCCTACATACTGTCGCGCCGCTCCATATGGTTTCGTTAGCAACAATGTAGGTCACTAGAGTAAACTACAGTGATGCCAGTTCACACCGCGTGTCTCGCCCTTGCTTCGATGACCGCCGCGTGCGTATTGATATGTTTAACCGTAAGTATCGTTGCTTCAATATGTTTCGATACTTGGTGTTGGAACGACGTTGCCGAGGGTTCCGCGTGCTTGATGTATACGATTTTTTTTTCTGTTGTGAAATAATTCATAATAATAAATGTTGTGATGTGATTTCAAATTTGTGTGATATTATTTACTTGGTTCTGTTGCAAAACATACTTTTTGTGTTTTATTTTTTTATGGAATTTAATTATGAAACGGATTATTTTACAATAAGATCGAAGTAAGAGAGTATGTACCTTAATATTGTAGTTTTTTTTTCTAAAAAGTTTGAAAAGACGTGATAGCGCGGGTCTAAGACGTCTTGTTGTCAAAAACTGAATATGTGCGTTTCCACTGCTGTTTTGCAATATAACAACACCGCCTACAATACGCTGACCGCTTTTGAGACTATCTCAATAAATTATTGATTGCGAACGTCGTCAGTAGCGGCCACGTAAATTTTCATATAAAGTGTATATTTCGTTTAATAATTCAAAAGGCCATTTATGGATATTTTTCTTCAATTTATTTTCATCTCAGGCTTCGCCGGTTTAAATATAATAAGTCATTTCCATAACTCCCTGTATAAGAACATTAAAAATTCGTTGAACTTAGTATTTGTATCGTTATTTTCGAATTTTTAATAGTGATCGGTCGATACCGATATAAATATCGGCATATCGGCAAATATTGCCTAGAATCCTTATCGGCAAAATTTTGCCGATATATATCGGCATTTTTAAGATTAACTATTTTATTAATTTGTAAGCTAAAACCCATTTTTAAGAATATCCAGCGGCTATATATGCGATGCTATGTGGTTTTGGCTGCAGGTAGACTCTAGTGAGGGTACTCCCCCAGTCCACTTCCCCTTATTTAAGGCACAGTGCACAATATGTTAACGTCACGTCCGTCCGAAATTTGCCCGGAACCCCGGAACAGTAAAATCCGGTCAATGGCCTGACTGAACAGACATCAAACAATGCTTGTCAGTAACGCAGTACGCGATTATGACGCTTGCTGTTTTATTCCATTAAAAACCAGAACAGGGAAGTCCCTTAGTAATATTCTGTGATGTGATATTCATTTAAGTGTGGTCTGCTATGTCCGTATAATTATTTATTAGTAAGACTAAAGGCCGATTCTCACTATCGCGCAAAGCACGTGCTGGGCACAGGCAAGGTACCGGTTCGGTGAAATATGTTATCATTGAATCTATGGATTTTGCGGGGAATTTACCCCTCAATATCCATGATGACTCTTTTGTCGAGCCGATGCTTTGCCTGCGCCGAACATCGGCCTCAAGACTGCCTTTTTGCTACAATCTTCACACAAATAAGTAAAGTGTGGCGTTTTTTTGAAGTACATAAATAGGAGAAAAATAAAGCAATTTGCAATTTTTGTAAAAAGATCGTTTCAAAGCGGGGAGTAAATCGACATCACCTTTAATAATGCATTTAAAGCGACATCATCCTTCTGAACATGTGCAAAACTTTAAGAAAGATGATGAGGAAGTATCAACAGTTACAGATAATTTAGCATTTAGGGTATATATTTTTTTAAAGGGCGCATTTTAGAAAATAGCTTTGTTACTTTTGTAAATAAAGGTTGATCAGAAGAAATTACATTATCGATAAAAGATAAAAGGTACTCAATTTTTGTTATTTATTTTGTACTACGTTTCATTTACACAAATTTTGTAGATTTTTGCCTTTTTTTATCAACAAAATTATGTTTTAATGGTTTTTAAATTTTAAAATAGATTCCGCCGGACTTAATCTTTGGTCCGGCCGGAACAGTAGATCCGGGGTTAAGGCCGGATCGGCCGAACTCAGTACTACTGCCGGATTTCCGTCCCATCCCTAATACCGATATTATATCGCTATCGGCAACTAAAATATCGAAGAATTTTTTATGTTAAATAAATGAATTAAATGAAAGGATAATAGACTTTATTTGTGAAATGAATTTTGATTTAGAAAAAGCCAAAAGTGATAAAATATTGCATTGATTGTTTACGAAACGTTTTTTCGACACTATAACGTGTTTAGAAGAAATGGTAATTTTTATTTGTTACCTCGAGTGGCATGGCAATTGGGCCTGCGCTACCCCGTACAATTAGACGTATCTGGACGTAAACTGCTCAAAATCTAGAATCTATTTTCTATCAATTTTCTTGAAGTAGTCCATCTCAAAGTGGAGTGAAGTTATAAGGAGGTAAAGAAACTCACAGTCTGCTCCACTAGTTTAATAACAGTTAATAAAAACATACATGTTTCGAAGGCTTAAGCCATGCATCGATGCTTTAAAAAGAAACCTTTAGTTTTTTACTTTTTTACTTTTATTCTTTATTTTTGCATAATCATAAAAGTTTTTCTTTTCCTGCTTTGTTAGTTTAACAATGTCATAGGTTCCCTTTGATTTTTTATTTTTCACTGAGGATGAAGGCTTAAGCCTTCGAAACATGTATGTTTTTATTAACTTATTAAACTAGTGGAGCAGACTGTGAGTTTCTTTACCTCCTTATTTTCTATCAGTTAAAAAAACTATTAAAATTGGTAATCAACAGCTCATTAAATGGACGTGAAGTTTTGAATATTCGGTAATAATTGTAGTTTTATTAAATGTTTTATTTTTTTATCTATTTTTGACCTTCCTTATTTTTTATCGGTGCAGATTATTATTGTACTTTTATATTAACTTTTAATACGTTTCGAAAATTTTAAAAGCTTTCTGCCTCCGAACTCATCATTAATAACTAGAAAAGTAGGGGCCCGATTATCTCACAATACGATTTTTCATTGAAAATAAGTCAGAAAAGCATATTTAAGTAATATTGTTTTTTTTATAAACTATCAATAATCAATATCAACCTTGAAAAAAAGTCTCGTTTCCTTGGGTTTGTCCAATTCTGTTAAGTATCAATGTACAAAACCTCGGCCTTTTTGGAGTACTGATATACTACAGTACTACAGCCATATGTTTGCAGATGAATTTTTAATCGTGTTTTATTTTATGTTTTTCTTTGCAGTATTTCACCAAATTGTGTCGATTATGATAATAAATATGAGAGGTGCACGCTCGACGGCGATGAAACATCACTTAAAAGTGACTTATTAAGAAAAACTCCTATAAGCGATCACTATAGTGATAAAACTGTTCAAGGCACTAGTTTAAAGGGGTCTCGGCTTCAACATGAATATCCAAAAGGCAGGAAAGCAGACCTACTTATGTGCAATAAATGTTCCTATCAAACAAGTCACAAACTGGTATTAAATAATCATCTTTTACAGCATACCAAAAATCAAGATGAAGTCGAAATGTTCAAATGCAAAATATGTGACTTTAAAACCAAATATAAAAAGTATTTAAAGACTCATCTGCTTCAGCATAGTAACTCCGAGGACGTTAAAAAGTTTAAATGCGACCAGTGTTCTTATAAAACCATTTTCAAAGATAATTTAAAAAGACACTTCCTTCAACATAGAAATCACGAACAAGTAGAAAAGTTCACATGCCCTAAATGCGACTTTCAAACTATACGTAAAAAGAATTTAAAAGCTCATCTACTTCGACATACCAGTCCAGAAGAAGTCGAAATGTTCAAATGTAACAAATGCGACTATCAAACTAAATATAAAAAAAATTTGAAGCCTCATTTGCTTCGCCATGCCAGTTCAGAAGAAGTCGAAATGTTCAAATGCAATAAATGTGACTTTCACACTAAATATAAGAATTATTTAAAGACTCATTGGCTTCAGCATCGTAACTTCGAGGACGTTAAAGAATTTAAATGTGATCATTGTTCTTATAAAACAATTTACAAACAACATTTAAACAGACACTTTCTCCAACATACAAATCTAGAAAAAGTCTATATGTTTAAATGCAATAAATGTGACTTTCAAACTAAACATAAATACTACTTGAAGACTCATCTGCGCCTGCATAGTAGTCCGGAAAAAACCGATATTTTCAAATGCAATAAATGTGACTTCCAGACCAAATATAAACGATATTTAAAGACCCATCTCCTTCTGCATATTAGTCCAAAAGAAATCGATATGTTTAAATGCGATAAATGTGACTTTCAAACTAAACATAAATATTATTTAAAGACTCATTTGCTTCTGCATATTAATCCAGAACAAGTCGTTATGTTTAAATGTGACAAATGTGACTTTGAAACTATACATAAACGATATTTAAAGACTCATCAGCTTCAACACATTGATCCAGAAAAAGTCAATATATTTAAATGTAATAAATGCGCTTTTCAAACCATCCATAAACAAAATGTAAAGTTACATCTACTACGGCATAAATAGAGAGAGAGAAAGTTCAAAACTTCTAATGCAAGAAATGTGACTTTAAATCGCCCATAAAAAAAATTCTGAGTCGCCACGATAGTAAAGGGAAAAAAAGTAATGATATGATTATATTAATGTAATCAAATGAAAGAACATTTTTTTAAAAATATTACTAGTCATATTTATTTACATTTATAATGCCATTCTATAGATAGTTCTGTAGAACTGTTAGAACTTAAAGTCGGAGAAATATTTTGAGACCTAACCAGTGATTTTAACTGGTGCCACATATGCTCTATGGGGTTAAAAATGCAATAATAGGGTGGGAGTCGTAGCACTGTATGTCCAATTTCTTCTACCAATGTGTCACAAACATATACTTTTTTATACAAAATGTCTTTAAAACTTCTAAAAGATCACTTTTTTTTATAACTTTCTTCAAAATATATATCATTCGCCGCCATGTAGTTCTGAATCTCCAATTTTGTATTATTTGAGCTTGGAGCTTTATGCAATTGGCGACTGTGATAGCTCGCATTGTCCATTACTATCACGCTATTCTGAGGAATGTTTGGTAAAAGACAATTCTTGAACCATTCCTCAAAACCTAACAAATTTTACCACAAAAATATATTTAAATATAAATTAAGCAACCTAACCTACCTGATGTGCCTATATTTAATTATAATTATTACAATCCGGTCCTTTCCACATAATAATAACAAACGGTAATAAATAATGGGATGGCCCCAGGTACTTTTACTGCAGTCATTAAGTTATATCCACTTTTCGTGAAACAATCTTTACCAAGAAAATCTAAAATGACACGAGTCATCAGTACACTATCTTTGCAGGTGACACAACAATTTCGTGCAACAACGTCATTTGTACAGAGTGTCCATTTTTTTGGTGGTTTTACGAGATATCTCCGTTATTAGTAAAGATAGAAGGATGCGGTTTTCGCAGCACTGTGTTACTTTTTTGTGAAACAAAAGATGCCCCAAATAGAATTTTTCTAGGCCTCCTCTTTTTGATATACGGGATGTTGTTGAGAATTTTACATTTTGGGACACCCCGCATATTTCGGTTAGCCTGTAACTTATCAAAAAGAAATAAAATCTTCTCTTTGTAGTATTTTACGTATAATCCAGTGACGTACGTTCAATAGTTTTCAAGAAAAAACAAACTTCCTTTTTTTTAATTGGGTCACCATATACAGGGTGTTATGGAAATGACGTATTATATTTAAATGGGTGACTCCTGGGGTGTCCTAGAGAAGGGCTACATATTTTTTTTTTTCAAATCGAACGTTAAAAAGTGGGGTAATTCACCCATAAACCCACACACAACTCCTCGGCACAGTCACATTACACTGAGCAGCTGTGTAATAAACAGATGTTCTAGCGCAATGTTGCCAAATTGTTCATGTAAAACTTTAGATTGTTATAAAAATAAATATTTAGCTACCTAGTATCCAAATAGAAGTGAATCCAGGTGCCAGTATACTAGCAAGTAATCCAGGGCACATAAATCTGGTTTTTTTGGTTTTAGTGGGTAAAGCTTATAACCCACTAAAACCCCTTCGGCGTTTTTCTTCCAATCTCAGAACATGACCCTGTATATCGTCAGAGACACAGAACAAATAGTGAAACACTGAACAAATTACCATAAATCACTTAAAGAAACACACATGTTTCAAATTAGTTTTTTTAAGATAGGCCCTTGTCACACAAAATCGCTACACACGAATGCATTCTTTAACAAACACACAAATAGGACATAGGACACAATTGGCACTTTATAAACTAAAACGTTCAGCAATTATTTTATCTTCGACTTTATCAACTATTTCTTTATTCATCGTACCCCATAGAAAAAATTGCATGATGTAAGATCCGGTGACCTTGCGATTTCCAGTCTCTTACTAAAGGAACATTTTCTAATATGCCTTCGACTTGATTTTTCTGTATGTACTAAACATTTTCCCACTTATTCGCACTGTACAGTTGATTAAATATCCCGAAAAAACTCTTTCGCGCGAAGCCGCTTGTTGTCAAGCAAATGTCAAATTTTAACCTGTCAATTTATACTAGAGATGTGCTAAAATGTGTTTTAAAATCCCGCTGTGAAACGATCGATTTAATTTTTTTAAGCTTTTCGAATGAAATAAAGCACCCGAGCAGCGATTAACAAGTTTTTTAATCTTTATTGGTAACTACAGCAGGAAAACAATAAATAAATGCTGTAGAATGTAGATTATTATAATTATTTATTTCAACCTTTTTTGGTGAATGCGCAGGAATCTACCGGAAAACATGCATTGCATTATAATACATTTCTAGTTTTTGACAGTTCGTGTTTTTATTTCAGGTCAGATGTTATTTACATTTTACAATGTGTTTTTTAATTAAAAGCAAAAGTTCATGCAAACCTAAGCGAGACAAGCCAATGTTAATAAAAACGATGTCTCCAAGTGAATTTTGTGCAGTTTTATGGCGGCCAATGTTCATGTGTAGTTCAGTTTTGCATAACCAGGTTATGTGATGTGCCGGTTTCTTTACTAAAACGCTGTATAAGTTTTTGTTGACATTAATTTTTAAATAAGACCGACAAGGTAAGTGTATGTGTGTGGCCTAAATAAAATTACATTAAAAAATCAGCCAATCGAAAGTCAAAAGGTCATTGACATTTGACCTAGTTACGTAGTTGGGTATTTCAAACTTAAATAGTGTAACGTGTAATTCTGACAACACCGGTGAGAATTCGGATGTGCCGCAGTGCGGTACAGAGGTATTCCTGGTTTGACGTCAGGTCATTTTTACCGCTAAATGAATTGAAAGCACCATTTAAGGATATTTTTCCTCAATTTGTATTCATCTCAGGAATTGCCGGTTTAAATATAATACGTCATTTCCATAACACCCTGTATATTTTTTAATAATGTAATTAAGTTTTTAAGAAGATTCTCATAAATATATAATACTTTAGTATTAGTCTTAACATTATGCCCAAAATTTACGTTTTTTAAAAATATACAATTTTTTTGAGTAGGCCTAGACGGATATTAAAAAAAAAACGAAAGATCACCGTTAGTTGTGTCATAATGAAAAATTCTTCTATTCCTGTCAGAATATTCAGGTTCACTAAGTTGGTTTATAATTTCTTATTAATAAAAACAAATCAGTATGTAAACTAAATGTAAATGTGAACTAAAATATGACATACTCGTTTGCTTTATCCAGTGTTTCGAAATTGCAGATGAAGCATTAAAATGTATTCAATGATAAATATAATAAGTCTTTTTGTAGTATGTAATTCTATATGAAATTTCTTGAATTACTTGTAGATATCACCAATTGGATAAAATAATTCTTCCAAGGATGATATAGTGTACAAATTCAAATTAATAATAAGTAGGTATAAATACAGATGACGATTACACTGTTTCGCTGAGTTACGTAAGTGCTGAACGAAGTCAGTCGTGGTAAGACGGCGAACCAGTGAACATCGTAAATGCAGGGTAACGTTAATCATTGTTTATAGAGTGAGAATAGTGATTAGTGATTGTGCCCCGTACAGATAATATCAAATTTAATTGAACCTCAAAACCTTGGCTTAAAATCTGCCATAAGGAAAATCGAGAGACTGATGAAATAAATGTGATTTTGCTTCAATTGAAACAAATCCTATTATAATAACAAATAATAACTATATGTGAAACATGTCTAAGGTATAATGGAGAACAATTTGAGAAACATTTATGAGAAAGTTCCACAAACGTTAAATTTTTGTTCCTTATATTTAATCGCACCAGTAATTGTTTTTTTTTAAATATCCGTCATGGCCTACTCAAAAAAATTGTATATTTTTAAAAAAACGTCAATTTCGGGCATAATATTAAGACTAAAAATAAAGTATTATAAAATATGGGGGTGTTCCGAGAAACAAAATTCCCCAAAAAAAATTATATTACAAATGCGACAAATGTGACTTTCAAACTATCAATAAAAAATATTTAAAGTCTCATCTGTTTCAGCATAGTAACTCCGAGGACGTTAAATATTTGAAATGCGATCAGTGTTCTTATACAGCCATTTTCAAATATAGTTTAAAAATGCATCTTCGTCAAGATAGAAATCCAGGACTCAACTTAAAAGCTAAATTTCCTAATAATCCGCGGTGGATGAATGTGTTAGGCAGTTGGAAACCAAACACATTGATGACGGTTCGAATCCGTCTCCTCCGACAGCGAGCGACATAAAAAAGTAAATTTTAAAATTATTATTATAAAGTTACGGATGATGACTACAATCTAAATGCAGAAAACTTCAACAAGTCTAGGTGGACGAATGAGTAAGAGTTTGGAAGAATCAAAGAGCATGAATCAGAAATGAAAGTGAATATTCAACAAAACTCGGAAATAATCATACAAACACCGCTAGTTCCTACTCGTCAGAGCTGTTTTTTTTTCTAGATTTTTCCAGCAGTGACAAATTCAAAAAACACCATCGACAACACGAACTCATTACAAACAAAACGGATGGTTGGTTTGCAAGCAGCCGATTGGTTTGCAATTAGCCGATTGTGTTAGCTAGTGATGAGAAAAGGGCTCTGTAATGGATATCACTTGGAGGACGGTAAAGGCAGTAGAGAAACTTTGTGATTTTCTGCGCTGATATTGTAAACCACATTACATGATTTTCTCTAATTTAAACGACCTCGTAACTCTTACCTTTTCGGATATCACAATAGTGACCTACGGTATTTAAGACGACACCATGAATATTCAAAACTTACAGGTTACATGTTTCGCCGAACTAGGCATCATTAGACCTAAAATTTTTATTTAAATAAAGTTGGAAAAAAGAAATGAAGATAAAAACACGAAAAACGTCACCAAATTGCCTTAAAATAAAATAAACACCACATGTAATACAAATAACTGCATATATTGGTTTAGCTGGTTTTTTACGACATATGACGGTTGAGTTTTTAAAATTTTTATCGTATTTTATTTTCATGTTTTTCTTTGCAGTCTGTCGCCATATTGTGTCGATCAAGATAATAAATGTGAGAAGGGTACGCCCGAGAAAACTGATCAGTTTGGTGATGAAACATCATTTGAGAGTCATTTATTGAGAAAAATTCCTAAAAGTCACCACTCTAGTCGTAAAACAGTTCAAGAAACTCGTTTAAAGCAACATGAATACCCAAAAGGCCGGAAAGCAGACCTACTTAAATGCAATAAATGTTCCTATCAAACAAGTCATAAGCTGGAATTAAAAAATCATCTTTTCCAGCATCCTAAAAATCTAGAAGAAGTCAAAATGTTCAAATGCAAAATATGTGACTTTGAAACTAAATATAAAAATTATTTAAAGACTCATCTGCTTCAGCATAGTAACTCCGAGGACGTTAAAAAATTTAAATGCGATCAGTGTTCTTATAAAAGCATTATCAAAGATAATTTAAGAAGACATCTTCTTCAACATATGAATCCAGAAAAGGTAGAAAAATTCAAATGCGACAAATGTGACTTTCAAACTATCCATAAAAAATATTTAAAGCCTCATCTGTTTCAGCATGTTAGTCCAGAAGAAGTCGAAATGTTCAAATGCAACAAATGTGACTATCAAACTAAATATAAAAAAAGTATAAAGCGTCATCTGCTTCGCCATATCAGTCCAGAAGAGGCCAAAATGTTCAAATGCAATAAATGTGACTTTCAAACTAAATATAAAAATTATTTAAAGACACATCTGCTTCAGCATAGCAACTCCGAGGACGTTAAATATTTTAAATGCGATCAATGTTCATATAAAACCATTTTCAAATATAGTTTAAAAAGGCACCTTCTTCAACATAGGAATCCCGAAAAAGTAGAAAAGTTCAAATGCGATAAATGTAACTTTCAAACTAAGGATAAATATTATTTAAAGACGACCCATCTGCTTCTGCATATTAGTCCAGAAGAAGTCGATATGTTTAAATGCAATAAATGTAACTTTCGGACTATAAATAAACATTATTTAAAGAGACATCTGCTTCTGCACATTAATCCAGGAGAAGTTAATATGTTTAAATGTAACAAGTGTGACTTTCAAACCATCCATAAACAAAATTTGAAGATACATATACGACGGCATAATTATAGAGGGGCAAAGTTTAAAACTTCTAATGCGAGAAATGCGATCTTTAACCATCCATAAAAAGGGTTCACATTGTTATCTGATTTGCCATTATAGGAAGTTGCTCTCCAATAGATATTTGTTCAGTGGTCTTACTGACGGTGTCCCAAAAATATTCTAAAACATGCTTATTATTTATCTCTAATGAGAACTTATCTCCTAATTTGGGGACATATAACACGGGGCCCCATGGGGTTTTTAGGATGCGCGACGGCCAGAAGTTAGTCGTATATTTTTGAAGTCTAAGAGATGTGGAATGGCTCTAGCATATAGCCTCTACAATAGTTTTTAAACTATCTGTTCTAAATGTAGGTTTTATATGTAATATAAATGATGTTTTTACTTTATAAAATTATAGTTTCAACTATTGTATTATAGGCTATTCAATTTGTTTTAAATGTGAAATTTGAAATAATTTTTAAAACTTTTTATTTATTTTTTTATTCAAACAAATATCTTATTAATGCAGACAAAATGCATTGTTTAAACAATAACTTAGCTATAGCCCGGATACGTTTATTACATCTAGGCATTTATAAATTATATTCATTTGAATTAAATTAAAATAATTATTAAATTAAATGTGGAATAAAAAAATTGGATTACTTTATTTTTAAATATATTGAAATTAGCACTCTGTATTTAATCATCGGTGAGCCTATTTTAATTTTGTGGTTGATGTATGATATGTATAAAGTGTGTATATTCTTAATAAAGTTAACATTACTTTTTTGTGGTATTTAAAACTTGTTGTTTGAAAACTAGGTCACAATCGTGTATTTTTATCCAATTACTTACCTATATTTAATATCTAAACTTCCCTGGTACAAATACCTTATTCTTTCCTCATACAAAACAATTACATCTAAACCGTATTGTTCTTTGTAAATATGCATTTATTCAACTTGTAAACAGACTGTAGTCTTTCACTATCAAACCTCTATCACATTTCATTCTCCTCAAACGCCTAAAAAGCAAGTTAAAATACCTATTTCCACCGTATACCGGCGAATCTTTCAGCACAGTCGTGTTTTCAATTCTCAGTATTCTAAAAATAACCTACAACAGTTTTAGGCCCCGAATTTGCGCTTTTTCTCTCCACTCACCGATTATTGACGACAGCTCTCGGACCAGTTGAAACGCCCCTTTTTACTTACCGACCGTTGTAGAGACTACAAACACTAGGTTAATAACAAACTACACCCTCAATAGTTTTGTTCAGTAGATGCCACAGCCCACCTTATATATTCAATAAAAATAGTATCAAACCTAGACCCCCAAAGTGTGTTAAAACTATGTATTGACCCGATGGCAGTAAAAATAATCGGGAAGAAACTAACTGCTGAATATGTTAATAGAGTTTGATACCAGCAACAACTGAGCAAGCTATCTCACTATATTATTCTTTTTTGTAACGACACTACAAGAATAAAGGTAAACCGTTAACAATATTTATTTGCCAAGCAAGACATTCTCAAAACGTGATAATACAGTTGTATTGTGTACCAACAGTCAGCTATCATTTACTTGTTAATTGTATTTGTCTAAGAATATGTTTTTATATAAGTAAAATTAAGATAAGTTTAAAACTGTAAGGAAAGCGTTGTGTGTATTATGTATCTGTAACACATATTATTTAACTATGAATAGTGTGTTATTTTGGTTTATAACTAACAATACATTCATTATCTTCTGTACGACGAAGGCAACAATTGTTGTAATATTTTTAAACTGTCAAAACTTGCACATTTTTATTTGTAATTCAAACAAAATATTCAGTAACACCCAAAATATACAAAAATTAAAGAAAAAAGAATCATTTATTTACCTCAGCCTAACTACGCTATGAATTTATTGTCAGTTCTCACTGCTTGATTAACCATTAATTTAGTTGGTCCCCTGTTTTTGATTGTAATGAATTCGTCAGTTCTTCTACATATCTGTTTGATTATAGAAACTACATCTATCGTAGAGCAAATGGTGTCGTGGGTCAAGACGCCACACTGACAAAAAAACCTCAACAACCCGAACAAACCCACCTATCTATGTTGTTCTAACTGAGCCTACGAATTATCACAAATTATTTAAAAACGCTACAGTAATTCGGGTTCTTTTGGTTCGCCTCAGCCCAGAAAGAGATTTTTTTATCAACATTTTAAACATATTTGGGATCACCACAATTCCTCATCTTGTATCTAACTATTTTATGAGTTACCTGAACGCAGTTTCTGGGTTGGGAAAACTTACTAATTGATTATAAAGTGTCGTTTTAACCCGGACGTGCATTATTTTAACTCATTACCATGTGTAAATTAGTTTGAGTTGGAATATCGAGGGTAAAACGCAAGATCGTAAGGTCACGGAAAGTTTCGATTTCGTGCTCGTGCAGGTTTGGCGCGGTTCGTTCCATTGTTATTCGTCAATTCTCCTTCGATCGCGCGTTTAGACACCTGTTGGCCGTTGCGCCGTTTGCGGGATTTTTCATCTTTGTTCTCTGTGCGTGCAAATTTGTGTTTTGCATAATTTTGGTCAGTTGGCGTAAAATGGAGGGACAGGAGGGAGATGCATACAAATTGTTATTATTGGAATGTCTTATTATTTATAAGCAATCGTCATCACTTCGTCCGCATGGTTTCTTAGCCGTAGACTGAGTGAAATTTCGAGTTGATATAACTCAAATATGAGTTGTCCTAGTGTAATGCCCCACCCCTATTCCTATACTTTTATTATAAGGGCAGAAGCACTGCAGAACTTTGAAGGGGAACTGGGTCGGTCCTAGAGTACTATTCTATCAGTAAAAACCCTTTGATTTAATTTTAAAACATCTATTGTATCAGTATTTAAATTTTCACAAGGTATTACAATTTTGACAAACTGCATACGTTCTTTTACAATTTCATCATTGCCTTCTAACATTGGCAAACTGCATAAAATCTTGTAAACATCAATATTATGGTTATAATTTGATAAGTGCATAACTTCTGGTTAAATCTTAAAATGTCACATTTGAAATAGTTCTAAATTCATTTACAAATTCTTGAAAGGGAGCTTTGTCATTAAACAAATTCTATTTTCTCAAAATGTTACCTTCACTTGATTTAAAGTCATTTATAAAGTCTGAAAGGGAGCACCTTCAACAATTCTTTAAAATGTTAAAGTACTGTTTTTCTGCACTATTGTTATATTGTTCAACATCAAATTACAATCTCTTGAAAGTCGAAAGGGAACATAAACAATCTCTAAATTGTCACAATGTTTAACTTACTCAAAATTCTGTCCTTCTATTTTTAACAACTACCGTGATTCATCAATTTTCCACAATTTACACTTTCATTTTTACAAGGGAGCTTCACTAGTAACGATCTTTTACTTTCTTTAAATTGTCATAAAATTTCTCAATGATTAAAAATTACTTTCTGACACTACCATTTTCAAGTTACAAAGTAAAACACTTTCTTACAACCACGTTCCTTTTATCTCATTTGCTCTTGTGACTTTCCGTGCCGCGACTGACCTTTTCCGATTAAATTAACTGTTCTTTCGCGAACCGACTATACGATTTTACGTCGCGTTTTTGTTGCACTGCTTTCGTCTAAAATCTTGTCTCGTATAATTTCTTATCCCTTTTATGAAATCTTTCCCGAATAACGTTTATTCTGTCTGTCTAACTATCTCACTTGATGGCTTAACAACTACAATTTCTGACTATCGCACAACTTATCTTCGAACTTTGTATAAATTTACCCACCCCGACCTCCGAGGGGTCGGGACCAATTTCTTTAGTTAACGACTCTAAAACTGATTTTTCACTGTTCTAAGGCTACCATAAAACTGCTTAAGAGTGACTATCAGACTGCCTCAGACTGCAGACTGCCTTTTTCAGACTGCAGACTGCCTTTTTCAGACTGACTTCACCAGACTGCGTGTCGGATATTTATAGGGGGTTTTCGTTACGTATGTTGTTGATCGCGTGATTTTTGTTTGTGCCAAAAACTCATGGTCAACGCTGACTTTTCTAAGAATTTTTGCTGTTAAAAACAAGAAGGAATTTATTCCGCGAAGAAAACCGAAAAACAATCTCAGGGCCAAAAGTGACGTGATCGTTTCCAAGTTTAAGAATTTTATCCTCGAAGAGGCCCCGAGCTTAGTTAAGCTACCTCTTATAAAGAATTTCGTATGTTAATTTGGTTGGTTGCACCTTTTTAGATCCTCTAACTTTTGAACCGAAAGAATTTGCGGTATGCGCGACTCGAGCAGAGTACCAAGAATTTTGTTATTGAAAACAAGTTGGAATTTTTCCTAAGAAAATCTCAAGGTGATGATGAAATACTATTGCACAACTTGTTCCCACTCCTTGAACCTTTTGGTAGGGTTTGACTTTAGGAATCTTTTCAGTTTACCGTTTCTGTTTTCGGAGTGATGGCGCACGACGGTCTTCGATTTTATTCTTAATTTAAAGTAAGTTTATTTTATTCTTAAACTTGAGAATATTTTTCAAGAAAATAATTATTTTCTAAAACCTAATCCTGATTTTAATTTATTTTTGAATAAGAACAAAATATTGAACCTTTTATTAAAATTCTAATTCCTGAATTTACTTTTTGAAACACTACCGTAAATCATTTTATTTTTAAATGAAATAAAATCTTTGTTTTATTTTAAAATTTTTATAAATCCTTTCAATTTCCCAATCTCCTCTTTCATGAATGGTTATTTAACATTTACTTTATTTGTTTAAAATAAAAAGGGCATATAATTCCCCGGGGCATCACACTAGACCGAAGCATGTTGCTAATAGGGGACAGCCCATCAGACCTCTGAATTACGGCAACCAAATCGAAGAAATTGCATCAACTCACTATTCATAAGTTATGATAGCACAGAAGATGGGTTATTTTGTGCGTTGGAATAGCTCACGCCCCACCGTCTTAAATTATTGATGGGCTACCGTAGCTACCAGTATGTGAATTGTGATGCGTTACTAGTCGGGCTAGATTAATTCATGATTCGAGCTATCAAAACTTGACATTTAAGTTGTTCTAGCTTACGATGGTGGCTGGAATAACTCACTCTTCGGGCTACCAGACTCCAAATTTTGGACTACCAGTACCTACCTAAATTGTGGACTATCAGAACTCAAAATATTTCTTTGATTTAACGCCTGCATATTGTGGACTTCAATTGCCTTTTGTTTTTACAAGATATGATATTTTTGTTGTATATTTAAAAAAAAATAATTAAATGAATTATAGACAGTAGAGCATACTACGGCTAAGAAACCATGCGGACGAAGTGATGACGATTGCTTATAGATATAAGGCTCCATTCCAATAATACCAATTTGTATGCATCTCCCTCCTGTCCCTCCATTTTACGCCAACTGACCAAAATTATGAAAAACACAAATTTTCACGCACAGAGAACAAAGATGAAAAATCCCGCAAACGGCGCAACGGCCATCAATTGTCTATACGCGCGATCGAAGGTGAATTGACGAATAACAATCGAATGAACCGCACCAAACCTGCACGAGCACGAATTCGGAACTTTCCGTGACCTTACGATCTTGCGTTTTACCCTCGATATGAGGTTTTGGAGCACATTTCCTGAATTATTCCAACTCAAAATAATTTACACATGGTAATGAGTTAAAATATTGCACGTCCGGGTTAAAACGACACTTTATAATCAATTAGTAAGTTTTCCCAACCCAGAAACTGAGTTCAGGTAACTCATACAATAGTTACAAGATGAGGAATTGTGGTGATCCCAAATATATTTAAAATGTTGATAAAAAATCTCTTTCTGGGTTGAGACGAACCAAAAGAACCTGAATTACTGTAGCGTTTTTAAATAATTTGTGATAATTCGTAGGCTCAGTTTACAGAGGTGGGTTGAGGTAGCTTGAATTTTGTAACCCACGACATTGTTAAATGCATTTTTGTCAGTCTAGTACCAAAGCTTTAAATTTTTGGGCCGTCTGTATCGTTAAAATTGTACAAATTTGGTAGAAATGTACCAACATGATTGGAACCCAGAGGATCCGAACCTTTTCGAGATTTAATATTTTGTCACAGCGCCCTAAAACAATGTCACGCTAGTTTCACTGGACACCAAGAAGTTGAACAACTTCAAATAAAATAGTAATGAAGTGAGTAAGAAAGTGTAAAACCAAGAAAAAAAGGCAGTACATATTAAAACAAACCCGAACAAACCATTGAATAAAAGTGTACCAAAAAGTCGAAAGAGGACCAACGTACCAAAACCTTATAAAGCAAAAAGTGTACTGAATTCGATAGAAAATTAGGTTCTGGAACAACCCTGATCCCCACTCCCGTTTGTATACAGAGTGTTATGGAAATAAAAGTTTAATTTTACTGTTAAGAGTTAGGCAGTAAAATGCGCCATTTTACTTTATCTACACAGTGGATACCAATTTTGATTTAAATACCATTAGAACGAAATTGTATGTTTTGAAAAATTAATTATTTAATATGGCAGTAAAGTAGATAAAGCTTAATAATATCCTCTGTTTTTGAACATTCACGCCATCGGTGGGGATGGGGACAATTCCTAATGACCTTTCTTTTCAGCTGTTCACTCCTGTCCACCTCAAAATCCCCCGAATAGAAGAGGATTGTAGATGTTTTCGCTTACCCTCCCTCAACAGCCAGTGGAGTCTTATTCTGTCTTTCAACATATATTTTACTTTATAATGTAAATAAGCCACTAAGACCTATTGTTTCTCTGTGACGCCTATGTGTTGCTAACATGCCCGCTGCTAGCAAATAACAAGAGTCTAGACACACACATAAAGAAGATAGCGCCGACTTGGCGCCGACCGCCCGTCATTACTTTGTGATGTGCATTTTATTTTATGTTATAAAATTATATTTATATGTAAATTAGTTCTCCCAACTACTGCATCTTTTTTTTAACGTGTTTGAGTCCCTTTGTTATCATAAAATTCTTCCAGAAGACCTAGTTCTGATTCTGACGAGTTCTTTCCACACCATTTCTTTTCTCTAGAATATCGAATCTAGTTTTTATTGAGCTTCATAACTTCGTGTTGAAGGGTGTGATTCACTAATTGTTCGATAATTTATGTAAAAAGCGAGAAGTTCAGAAACTTATTCACCAAAGGATTTTTCAGGACTTGCTGATATTGAACAATATGCAAAACATAATACAGGAGAAACAGAAAGGAGAAGTCAAGGGAGAAGAGCACCGAGAGTCGATTGCTGGGATACCACCAAACATTGAAAATGCTTTTAATTTACTAATAAAAGGGGAACCAGAAGTGGACTGTTATGAAAATGAGAATGTTCCACTTGAAGATTGTAAATATGTATATACTCATATTAAGCAGGAACATTTACATACAGTACAATCAAGAATCCAACTAATTGAACAGGAAAGAAATCTTATTACTCCTAATTTAGATCCCCTTCCCGATTTAGCTTTAAATGAGTAAGTCTAATGTTTCTTAACCTACAATTGGATGCGAATGAACCCAGTGTAGGTGCAAGTCTTTTAGTTAGACATAGATCTACATTTTTATAGATATTAGATATCTCATAAACTTGGGTACTTAGTACTTGTTTGTGCATTGTAAGCGAGCCACTACAAAAAGTAAATAATTCAACGTAAGAAATAAAACCAAAGCATTAAAAACTTATGATCCTAATTAAAACAATGATTTCAGTACAAAAATAATCATGACCATTGTAGAAGCTTTTAATAAGGTGGTTTTTCACACTTTTTAAGACGTTTTATACTTGAAAAATCCTATTTGATATGGGGTGAACCACAAAAAAATATATGTTAGCTAGGAAGGTACAAAGGATACAATTTGTTATTTCTGTTATAACAAAGTTAATTTATAGTTTGACAAAATGGTGCACTTGCTATTCTTACCTTTTCTTAGATCTCAGTAGCCCGGATTTAGAGGAGGGCAAGCTGGTGCCCATATCCCGAGCGGCAAATTCAAAGTGGCAGTTGTAGCACCCTGGGGCGTCGCGCCGTACCCGATTATTAATCGATTAGAATCTTTTATCAGTGTTCAACTATTGATAATATCGCCCAAATTGTGGTTTTGTTAAAAATCTTATACAGAGTGTCCCAAAATTAATAGTACCTACATAGTAAAACTGTAGATTATTTGTGTAAAAATATTGCGATTTAGCCAAACTTTACTTAGTTCAAAAGTTGATAATAACCAAGCTACAGGCTGTCCAAGTGAAAATTTTATTTTTAACTTACTTTTTAACTAATATTTTAGCATAAAAGTTTTAATTTGGGGGTTTTTATGGACGAGAAATTCGAATTTATTGTCTTTTGCGCTTTAGTGTATTTATGTTTTTATAAAAATATCAATTTTGTCATCACATTTACCCAAAAATTGTGTGTGTATCTTGTCAATGTCACTCCAAGCAATTGTTTTCGACATTTTTTCATTTATACTGGCCAGTGTGCATTTAAAAATATTACAACAATTTATGTAACAATAACATTTTTATTTAACTTATATAAATATTTTCATTACTTGTCTTTTAATTTCTTGACTAAGTCTGGACTTTTTAGAATATTTTAAATAATAATAAATTACTAGTACTTTAAAAAACATAGGTTAAGTTAGAACTCCTGTTGTAATCCGAATTATTGGTAGCTAAATTCTATTATCTAATATTTTTTTTTATTATCAAACACAAGCACTATAGGAAAAATCCTTTAGGGCACTCTGGGCGGGGTGCGTGTGCGCAAACAGCAATTCACGTTGGTTTTAAATCGTTGGAGGTTATATTCATTGGGAAAAATGACCTCGGGAAGGTCGTTCCATAAGGATAAAGTCCTCCAGACGAAAGAATTCTTAAATAATGAAGTTCGAGGAATACTAAGCTATTCGCCGCTCTGGGGGAAATTAAGAGGGCAGGGTCAGCTGAGCACTTTCCATGAAAATATCTGTAAAAGAGAGTCAAATCCCCAACCTGTCTTGGATGTTCTAGGCTGTCGAGGTTCTTCGTCAGCTCGTGGTCTCCAATCAGACGGATGGCCCTCCTTTCCATGGAATCCAGTAGCAGAAGAGTATGTTTGGATGCAGAGCTCCAGACATGCGAGCAGTACTCTAGTGGTGGTCGAATCTGGGCTTTGTATAGTGTCAAAAGTTGGTGAGGTGTGTACAACTTTCTGGTTCGGAAGAGTACACCAAGTTTCTGAGAAGCTATCTTGACGATTACCACAACGTGGTTATGCCAAGACATATTGCCTCCCAGATTGACGCCCAGCAAATTAATAGATGAAGCCAGTGGGATTGCTTGTCCGTCCATAAGAATATCCAGTTCTATAATGTTAACCTTTTTAGAGAAAACTGCTGCCTGGGTTTTTTTAGCGTTAAATTCGACTTGGTTACTGTCACCCCAAGCCAAAATTTCTTCCAGATCTTTGTTGAGGCGTGATACTTCATGCTGATACATTGTGCATTCAAAGAGAAAGATGAGATAAGTGTGCTATCGTCAGCAAAAACTAAATATCGGATTTTTAGTTTTCACTAGAAGGTCGTTAATGTAGAGTAAGAAGAGAGTGGGAGACAATATGGACCCTTGAGGAACACCGGCATTGATGGTGAAGGTGTCAGAGAGAAATCCGTCAATCGCCATTTACAGAGAGTGGTCCTTAAGAAAGCTAGACAACCATGCACAGAATCGACTGGGCGTACCATAGGATCGCAGTTTACTTAGAAGTCCCTCATGCCAAATACGATCAAAGGCTTTAGAAATATCCAGTGCAACAGCCCGAGACTCCCCATGATGTTCGATTGCGTTGTTCCAAAGATGGGTGACATAGGCTAGAAGTTCTCTAGTTGATCTGGACTTCCGCAAACCATATTGATGATCGCTGATAATGTTGAAGCCTTCCAGTTACTTTAGAAGATGTTGGTTAATAGCTTTCTCCATTACTTTTGATATAACTGAAAGCAATGCGACTGGTCGATAGTTGTTAGGCAGGTTTCTCTTACCATTCTTTGGAATAGGCTGAACTCTCGCCGTCTTCCAGCACGATGGAAATATTTCTTTTTTGTAGGATAAGTTGAATAGTACTACTTAAATACTGGTGTTAGTTCATCGGCGCATCTCTTGAGAACTATAACAGGAATTTCGTCTGGACCAGAAGCTTTCTTGACGTCGAGCCCTTTCAGGATTCGTTTAACGTAAGAACGTATTTCAATAGTTGAAAAATCGCACTGGACACTATAACTGTACAACTCTAGAAAGCAGTTGCTCGGAGCGACATTTACAAGGTCCACATACCATTTTACGGTAAAAGTGATGAGTGCCGCAGCGAGCGCCCTTTACAATCAAAAACAATAAAAATAAAATAGTTAACAAATTCAAATTTCTCGCCCTTAAAAATCTCCAATCACATAATTGTATGCAAAAACGTTGTTAAAAAAGTAAGTTAATCAGGAAATTATAGACAATAAAATTTTCACTTGTATATACACAACTCGGTTATTATCAACTTTTGAGCAAGCAATGTTTGATCAAAGAATCTGCAGTTCCACTGTGTACTATTAGTTTTGGGATATCCTGTATATATTCCAAGTGGTTGAAATGCGATCACATGTAAAATAAATAGGTTATAAACCACTTTATCGTCTGCAGATTTCAGGAGTACGGTTTTATACAGGAAAAGGCACTTGCAAAAATTGAAACCAATGAACCCATAAATGACTTTGAGGAAATGCAAAAAATTGAGTTTAAGGACTGGAAGATTGAAAATGAAGATCTGGAAGTTAAAGAAAATTTAGAAGGAAATGAAGCACGGTGGGTACCTAGCAAATTTATTTACATACAAATAAGAAAGTTTTAAATTTTGCAGTATATAGCTTCAGGTAACTGTAATGGTACGGACCTTCAGTCCCCCTAATCTATTGCTATTAGGCCAATGAGTAATCACAATATTTGGACTTAGGCGGTCGGGGAATTACCAAAATATGTTCACGTCGAGTCCGCGTCCATACCAGTATTTGACTTACAGATGGTTTACAACGTTGCCACTATTGACAATTTTGACTTATGTCAACGTATAATGAATAGTTACGTATCTTTTAATATTGTGGTACCGATACCGATATTATATCGGTATCGGCAACTAAAGTATCTGTATCGGCAAGAAAAATAGCTATCGGCCGATCACTAATAAAAAACATGTTTCCTATCTCTGACTGATATATTTATACAAAAATAAATTAAATATAAAGTTTCTATTTAAAGGGCTTTTCTAAAATCAAAACCTTTCGAGTTATTAAGGATATTAATTCGTCACGGCGATACTGGATTCTAAAGAAGCTTTAAAAACTGCACATTTATCTAATTTAAACAACTTTATAGAAATTACCGTTCTAAAGATATCCTTAAATAGTTGCCACCCTGTATAGTACTTATGATGATAATTTAAATGATTTATAAATTGATTTAAATCTTATAAAATGATGTAAATCTTATAAAAAGACTAAAACTCAAGACTTAATAAGAATATAAATAAACACGAATACATGATCAACAATAAACACACGAGACGTATTTTAAGGTTAATATTTAGTTTATATTAACTTTTATTGTTGGTGGGTAATGTAAAAATCACGAACGGCAACAAAAACCGAACAGACCCCTTTTTTGGGACTTGCAAGAATATTGCTTCTTAATGCGCATGCCTTCCTTCAAGTTTATTGCAATTGCAGAAAAACTGTAATGCGGCTTTTAAACGATTTGCATGACATATTGCTTGCCACTCTCATGCCAAAAGTTAACCGCAACAACCCCAATGCGGCCTTAATAAGTATAAAAATAAATTTCCCTTTTTGCAGATTCAAAGAAGGTATTTTTACACAGGAAGCGGCTTTAGTAAAAGTTGATGAAACCAATGACGAAACGGAAATGCGTGAAATTACTTTCAAAAACTGGGAGATTAAAAGTGAAGAAGTAGACATTAAAGAAGAGTTGAATGAATATGAGATCGTCAGGTGTGTACCTACCGACTTTATTTATTATCCCTTTACAGAAACTTAAATTTTCTGGTATTTTCGTATATAAAGCTAATCGCCTTTTATTTTTTAATTATGAATTCTATTATAAGTCCGATATATAAAAAGTCTACTTTATGTGTTCTCTTCGCTCTTCTATTTAAAATTTGCCGGTGGTACAAGTACTTTTGTTGATCCGTACTTCAATTTTCTTCCCTTACCTGATGGGGAAGGAATTTTGTATGGGGCTCTCTCTCTCTGTTCGGTACGTTCACATGATACGGTATTTAATCGAAGCGATATTTAAACCAGCGTTGCGCTGATTTCAATTGAATGACAAATTTTTTTTAATACACTTCGAAAGCTAGCATAACAAAGTGTGAAATAAAAATAGACTGATCCGATCAGTACAACTGAAGATAGTACATTTCAAACGAGAAGATTGGAGAAAATCCAGCAAATCATAAAAAATTCATATGTGGATATTTTCAAAAATATTTTTTTTTCAGCAAAATCCTGAAATGCGTGTCGACTAATGTTATGTAAAATTTGGACGATTCTAAAACGTCAAGTTAAAAAGTGCGGTTTGTAAAGGAATAACCCACATATTATATCAAGTGTTTTATCCTATAAAACGGGCCTCGGTTCCACTAAACTTATGAGCTCTCTATTTATTTTCTCTATTGCACCACAAATTTTATATTTTCGTTCGGAAATATAAACTAAACGTGTCATATCGGTTCATTCCCGAATCATCGTATGCGGCACTGCAGTGGCTAAAAGCGAATGCAACAAAGGTATTTATTGTAAACTACAGATCACATAATCCATTCATAAAATTATTGGAAAATGAAGCTGTGATTGTTTGAAATGTTATTGAAAATCAGTAATGAGTGGAAGAGAGAACTAAATATTTGTTGGCTGATTGGCAACAACGTTGAAGTCTGGTTATATCAGATGGTTAATTATTAAAACAGAACTATACTTACCGATGAAAAGATAAATCCTTTAAATGATCCACTCTTTTACAAACTACACATGAATGCACCATGATTGTTTATAATAAAGACGATTTTTCACCAATAATCCCAAATCAACCAAAATATATAATCAATCCGTTAGATCAAAGGACAAACGTCGCAATGTTTGCGATATTAGTAATTAATTCATCTTTTGGGTCCGAATCATAGCTCATTTGTAAAATAAAAATAGATGTTGCCAGAGTGCAGTTGGATTAGTTCAAGATTCGTTTGATACTTTTAAGTATAATAATATTTTTTAAAGAATCTCTCTCGCCTTTTCACAGTTTATAGTAAAATTATTGGGAAATAAATTTATTTTAAGAGCAATTGCGGATTAATCTTAAACCAATTATATTTGCCATATTTACAAATTTTGAATTGTAATTTTGCAAGACACCTTCGCGATAAATATGTGAATCTGGCTATGCTGCAATAATGACCGAAAGAGATGGAAAAGACTGTTTGCAGTCGTTGCGTAGGCTAGAAATGTACATTTTCCATCTGTAGTTTGTTCGGTGTAGCTAGTAATATCTTTGGAATGTAAGTTCGAAGGAATCGATACGCTTTCCATATACGGTAGATGATCGCATCGTTTGAAGGTACAGATTTAAAATAACACGCAATTGTGGGATTCAATACTTTTACCGATTCGATAAAATGATCGAAACCGTGTCGTGTGAATGTAGCGTAACCGGATATACTTTCAGTTCGAATATAGAGAGTGATTTAACGATTTCGCGGAGGTATGGTTGTACATTCTGCACATTTTAAAAATATTTATATTTTAATAAAAAAGTAGGGTGGCAGAAAGTTATATTTTTTTAAATGGGACACCCGGTATTTTGTTGCATATTTAGGTTCATATTAGTGTCCTCTATAAATATCTAAAATGTTATTTCGTTTTCTTGAATAAATTAAAAACTAAAAAAAAGGTTTGCAGTCCATGAGAGAAAAATCAAAAAAACATTCTAAATTTTTCTTTCCACAACTGAATTGGGTGAGCTTCATAACAAGGGGCATAGAGATACTATGAAAATCCAATAGTGTTTATATATTTTATACAGAATGTTCATAATATGGTTCCAAAGAAGACACATTTGAAAATCATTTTTCTAAAGATTGTCAAATGGAACACCCTGCATCTTAGTTGTTTATTGGATGTAGAATTCATAAGCAATTTTTTTTTGTAACATAAACATATAAGTTATATCCAGCCGTTTTCGAAATAATTCCAAGCTTTTATAAATTATGTTATTTCAATACCATAGGCGCCTTGACTAATAATTGCATAAACTACTGTTCAAAATGTCTTCCTTTTTGATCTGTGCATAAGCAAGTACGTCCTTGAAACGATCTGTTTACATCCCTTAACATCTGAGGTGCTAGCACCACGGTTCATTATTCGTGTTTAAGCTTAAAAACGATGTCAGGCTTTCAAATAAAATAGGGATTCATTTGTTTATTATAATTTGACTAGTCCTTTGAATTGACATTTAATTGATTTAGGGCGAATAAATTATAATAAGAAATTAAAATGGATTTACT
This sequence comes from Barypeithes pellucidus, assembly GCA_963991005.1. Lineage (NCBI taxonomy): Eukaryota > Metazoa > Arthropoda > Insecta > Coleoptera > Curculionidae > Barypeithes > Barypeithes pellucidus. The sequence goes on along the minus strand of OZ022564.1, from coordinate 13,702,935 downwards.
GGTTCGTTGATATGATCTTCTTACTTGGCGGGAGCGAAATAAATTGTTTGTAGCAGGGAGTCATTTTGCGTCACGTTATCTCGAACTACAACTGCCATTAATATTTAAATGAAATGTTGAGGAATGCAAACAGATTTTTTCAAGGACGTATTTACTTATGCACAGCTCAAAATGGAAGACATTTTGGACATTTACTGTAGTTTACAATTATTAGTCAAGGCGCCTATGGCATTTAAACAATATAATTTATAACATTTGGAATTGTTTTGAAAACGACTGGAAATAACCACCTACCTATATCTATGGATAGCCAAACAAAAAGACAGTGGCGGCTCGCAACTAAGAACGTAGGGCCGACAGAAAAACCGCCGGAGGCAATGCGCAATTTCAGGGCCACGCCAAAGTTTAAAAAAATTCACCTATTTAATACTGTCTTATTAAATAAACAGGTTTTAAGATGCGTTTTAACGAACATAATTGATTCAAAATACGAAAACAATTGAATGACAAGAATCCTAAGAATTTTAAGAAGTAAGACAGTGACATGTCTGTCTAAACTTGTTTATAAATTAGTTCTAAGCGACGATCTTTTGATGTTGCAATGTGATTAATAACGCCATCGTAAAATTAACAATATCAGATTTGTCCTTAATATTATTACTTACAATATTTGTTCCGGCTTCGGTTTCCATCATCTGCATATTTCCCTCCATTTTTGTTATAAATTAAATTACTAAAAACTTTCAAACCTACCGCTTTTCTATTTTACTAAAAATTATAAACAAATAACACAAAATACAAACCACACTACCACAAGTCAAGTAACTTTAACACTGAATTTATAATTTTCCGAAAATAGTCCGTATATCTCTTTAAAAGATCGAATACAAACCGTTAAGAATCGAAATAATTAACCACTGATTTTGTTTCTCTAATTTCCCGCTTGCTAGAAAAGTCAGAACTACGTCACAGCTTGCGGCTCGTATTTAGTAGCCGAAATTATTTATTTTTTATGAATAAGAATACACTGGTTGCATATCCTCAACAGAATATGTTTCGTTTCTAAACCAATTAGGTGGTGATATTTCAAGGTCATTCGGCTCCGATCTCTTGAAAACTACTATGTCTATGAGGGATTCGAATAGTAATCAAAGAATAATAATCTTGGAGATGCCGGTACAAGGGATATTTGAAAACAATAAATTTATTAAATTGTTAAACATACGATAATTTATTGAATATTACAAATATTATAATTGAATTGGTTGAATAAAGAATTATATTAAAATAAAAGATAAAAGTACAAATGAGCGGGTCGGCTCTGCCGCCCCTGACGGGCCGCCACTGCAAAAAGAGCAAAAATGGCAAATTTATGGCCTCGCGCATATAAACAAAGTTGATCGTCAGACGTCATGAGCCAATGCCGACTTATAAACTATTTATCTTAACAGGCGAACAGGACCGTACTTCGCCCTTAATGAATATAATTACACGGCACATCAATACTTCTTACTGGGAGATAAACAATATATTTTCGCTCATAAAAGCCACTTTTAGAATAAATTTTGGTATCTATTGTCCACGTATCGATAGATCGGACGGTGCCGTTGATTTACGTCGTTGGTTGGCAACCAAACCGGCACCAACACGGCGGGGTTGCCTGTATGACGGCGACAACATTGTGCGCAAGACAACCGACGACCAACCTTTAAAAATATGACCGGTAAACAGTGCGCGCCAACCCATTTTTTCACTCGTAAAATTTAACTTTTTACTGCACACCCCATAAGTTGTATGTATCCATAGTTATAGGTCGGTGGAAATAACTTATATATTTATGTTAAAAAAAAAATTGCTTATGAATTCTACATCCAATAAACAAATAATATACAGGGTGTTCCATTTCAAAAGGACAAACTTCGTTTTTCTAATTTGTAATTAGTGTAAAATTAAATATTTACCAAGGCTGCGATTAACGGTTTCCGAGATACACCTCTCTTAGTGGGCCACCCGGTAAAATGTCGCGGCTCCCTTAAAATTACTGATATATGTTATGTTCTGATATTTTGCTGTTGAATTTTAAGTTATTTTATTTTTATGTTTTTCCTTTGCAGTATTTCGCCAGATAGTGTCGATCAATATGATAAATGCGAGAAAAATGATCAAGTTGTGGAAGAAACATCACGTAAAGTTCCTAAAAGTGATCAACATCAAGAAGTCAAATTATTCAAATGCGATAAATGTGGCTTTCTAACTAAATATAAGCATATTTTAAAAAATCATCAACTTCGGCATCATAATACAGAGGAGGTTAAGATGTATATATGCGAGACATGTAACTTTCAAACTATACATAAAAAATATTTAAAGACCCATCTGCTTCGGCATACTAATTCGGAGGACGTTGCAAAGTTCAAATGCGCCCAATGTTCTTATGAAACAAATTACAAACAAGATTTAGTTAAACACATCCTCCGACATAGGAATCCAGCAGAAATCCGTATGTTTAAATGTAATGAATGTGAGTATCAAACTAAATATAAAAATAGTTTTAACAGTCATCGGCTTCTCCATAACGATTTAGGAAAGGTCCAGATGTTTAAATGCAACAAATGTGACTTTCAAAGTAAATATAAAAATAGTTTAAAAAATCATCGGCTTCAGCATAATAATTCCGGTGAGGTAGAGATATTCAAATGCACTAAATGTGACTTTCAAACTAAACATAAAGGTAATTTAAAAACCCATCTGCTTTTGCATAATTCCGAGGACGTTAAAAAGTTTAAATGCGAGCAATGTTCTTATGAAACAATTTACAAACAACATTTAAAGGGACACCTGCTCCAACATAGAAATCCGGATGAAATCGAAATGTTTAAATGCAACACATGTGACTTTGAAACTAAATATAAACATAGTTTAAGAAATCATCGGCTTCTGCATAATAATTCAGGGGAGGTCGATATATTTAAATGTAATCAATGTGCCTTTCAAACTATACATAAAAAATATTTAAAGACCCATCTGCTTCGGCATAGTAACTCCGAGGACATGAAAAAGTTTACATGTGATCAGTGTTCTTATAAAACCATTTTCAAAGAGAGTTTAAGAAGACACACCATCCTACATAAGAATCCAGAGGAAATCGATATGTTCAAATGCGAGAAATGTGACTTTCTAACTAGATATAAATATAGTTTAAAGAAACATCGACTTCGGCATAATAATTCAGGGGACCTTGAGATGGTTAATGATGACTTTCACACTACATAAAGATTATTTCAAGACGCGTCTGCTCCGGAAAACGCGGAAGATTTGAGAAAGTTTAAATGCGATCAGTGTAACTATAAAACAATTTACAAAAGTAATTTAAACACTACTTCTTCAACATATGAATCCAGAAAATGTAGAAAAGCAGAATCTGTATAGGATGTCCCATTTTCGACACTTTCTGAAGGTATTAGAATTATTATCAAAGATAGAATGATGCGGTTTTCCCTTCCGTGTCCTACTTAAAGGTAGATTCCGGTGTCAAGTTTGTTATTGCTCTCTTAGTTTCTTATCTACAGGGTGATTTTGAAAATCTTCACTGAAGACTTCTCTAAAAGTTTCGTATTTGAGATGTTACCAAAAATGTAAAAAAAAACACCCTAATTATTATTTTTTTAATTATTAAACATATTTTGGGCTTGACAAAAATGTATACTTGTTTATATTTACATTCAAAATAACCTAAAATTTTATATAAGCAACGTAAATTACTTATAGAGGGTTACTTACCTGTATGGTTCAGGGTCAATTTATTGGATACAAAATCAAAATTTTGACCGCTGTTCTAAATATCAAATTGGATTATACAGGGTATCCGCTAATTAATTAGGATTTAATTATACTTACCTATATCCGAAAGTTGATATTAACTGAGATACAGGGTGTTAAAGCTAAAACTTCATTTTTATTTTTCTCTAATATCTTTGAGAGAAACCAACGTGTTCTTACAAAATTGGGCACTTATGGTTTTTTTGAGGACGAGAAACAGATTTTTTTGTGCTGCATTTTTCGCACATTTATTAGGTCATTTTTTTTGTTCCTTCGTGTAGGTATTTAAGTTTTTAATGAAAATAACACTTTCTTATATTTATTACGGAAAAGGTATACTAAGTTCAGGTCGCCACAGTTATCGTTTCGAAGATATTTGCATTTAAATTGTTTAGTGCACCCTGCCCAATTACTGCGCAATTTGCAAACAAAATTTTTTTCTTAAAATAATCTATGAGGAAAGAAATGCAATTTAGAGATGCAGTTGCCATGAAACCTCCATGGTGTTATTTGTTTGTCGATTATTGGTCTCCCTTCCTACATCAATGACAACGGAACTTGTGTAGAACCACCGTGTACTACCCCGAGTTACTCCAGTTTGGTAGACAACCAAAGCAATGGAGCTCTTGTAGCAGGCATTCTAATTCCTTAGCTTTGTCAGAAAATGTTTCATTTTTGAGTTCATCGTAAGTTAAGTAACAATGGCGAGACACAGTTGGTTTTCAAAAGCTGAAATGCGGGATATGTTGTGTGTATACGCATTAATGGAGGAGATGCCCAGGGACGGTATTCGGAACTCTATCCAAATCGAAGACGACCTTATTTTAAGATCCGTAAAAATATTTACGACCGATTAGACGAAACGGGTACCTTTCGTCCTAACGGGATTCCATAGGGCGCCCGAAGACTTTAACTCCGGAACAAGAAGAAGAAATTCCGGTCCGTGTAGCTGAAAATCCCGACACGTGCTAGGGCAACTGGAGTAGGCAAGTCATCTGTTTGCAAAATTTTTCACGCAGAGGGTATTTATCCGTATCACTTCACCCCTGTGCAAAATTTATTAGAAGGAGATTTTGCAACCAGGCTAGCATTTGCCCGTTTCCGCCGTGCCCGAATAAAAATGCCCACCCAATGTTTTTAAATAAAATATTATTTACTGATGGGCAACGTGTTTTGTCTCGCCGCTGGTCCGCTACCCGCTTTCCCGGCCTAGACTAGATTCGAACTCTGGCAACTTCGGGTATTTTATTCTTCTTTTTTTATTTTAGGGAAAAACTTAAAATGAATATCCGTTCTAAAATTTTTATTGATTGACATTGACTTTTTATTTTACCTATATTATATGACTGGTTTACAACATTCTCCCACCTGAGAAACGGTGTGTAACATAAAGCGTTTCTCACATTAAATACTATTTACATTAAAATAATCTTATATTAGTCCTAACAATTATTAAAACCTTTTTGGAATCTTTGACGCTCGACCACTACGCGTAATAACAACTTTTTGTACGGGTGCTCTGCTTTTAATCACTCCCGCACTTTTTTCATCTCGTTTGGTTGTGGATTCTTGTTCAGGCTGCGACTCGGGTTGGACAGCTATCGGGCTGGAAACCTTAGCATCTTCTTCCACAGTACCACCACATTCAAGCGGAAACAATCGCTGGACTGGCCGCAACAACTCGCCCCGTACAGTCTTAACTTGAACTAATCTTGTAAGCCCATCTCTTCCTGGTATCAGTTCCATAATACGTCCGATAGGCCACTCGATTCGCTTTATATTATCATTTCCTACGACTAATTTTTTCTTACGTTCCTTGTAAATTTCTTTTTCGTCAATTATTATTTTCTCATCTGGCCACCTATGTATATCTTGATGAAGCCAATACGGACCCTCCCACCATTTCGACTCCAATAGCTGTCTTGGCGTACAATCTCGAGATGGAAGGTCTGCAGGATTACATATGCCAGGAATATGTCGCCATTGTTCCGCTGGTGTTAAGCGACGAATTTCATTGACCCTGTTCCAAACAAAAGTCCCCCACTCCTCATTGCGCTGTATCCATGATATAACTGTTGACGAATCACACCAGAAATAACTACTAAATGTGCCTGTAAGACTTTCCATTACTTGAGTATAAAGTCTGGCTCCAATAGTAGCACCCAAAAGCTCCAAGCGTGGAATTGTCAATTTTTTCAAAGGTGCCTTGGCAGCCAACAAGTGTACCGTTATTTTATTCTCTTTTGCTACCCTACAAAAAATAGCAGTCGCATATGCGTTTTAACTGGCATCACAAAATGTATGAATACTTATATCTTGGGTATTATCGTCTTCTATAGATATCCATCGTGGAATTTTAATTTCTTGAAGGTAAGGCAAATCTGAAACCCATTTTTTAAATGGTATTGCGATTTCATCATCTACGGGTGCATCCCAGGAAATCTGTTTTTCCCATAAACGCTGCAATAACAGTTTTGGCAACAACGTAGTAGGGGCAGTAAAACCAATCGGATCAAATACCTTTTGAGCCATAGACAATAGGCGTCTTTTTGTTACTGCAATATCTTCTACTTCAAGAAAATCCTTACTAACACTCAACAGATCTTGCTTCGGAAACCATTTTAGTCCCAGAACCGAAACATTAAAATCGTCGCTGTTGGAATTTCCAGAAAACTCCCACCCTCTTAAGTCAAATTGACCTTCAGCCATTGCCAGAGTCGACTCTCGAATAAATGTATTTAAATTTTCTTGATCTTGTAAGCTGGTCACACAATTATCTACATAGAAGCTCTTAGACAATTTCTCAATTGTTTCTTGTGAATATACAGAATCTGACAATGGACAGTTTTCCAAACATCTTTTTAAATGGTATTCGATCGTTGCCTCAAGTAGAAATGGGCTACAGTTCACTCCGAACACCACACGTTTATGTTGTAAAACAATTTGCTGGCCCTTTTCATCAACCCAAAGGAATTTTAAAAAATCTCTGTCTTTCTGATTGATGCTAATTTGTAGGAAAGCTTTCTTTATATCAGATATTACACCAAACTTGAATTCTCGAAATCTGAGCAGTAACGTCGGTATCAGATCGATTAAATTCAATCCTTTCTCCAGACATTGATTTAAAGATGGACTATCTTTTTCACGCGCAGAGGTGTCAAAAACAGGCCTGACCGCTGTTGTGGAACCCTCCTTTAAAACTGCTCGATGTGGCAAAAAATGTCCGTCTACGCTATCATCGACTTTTTCAATAATGTCTAATAACAACCATTCTTTAAAAACATCATCGTATCGCTGAAAAAGATCATCTCTTTCTAGTTTTCGCAACGTTGTATCTAGTCGCTTCTTGGCAACACTGTAATTTGTAGGCAATGGGGGATGACCATCTAACCACGGTAGTTGCACTTCATACCTGCCCTCTTCATCTACAGTTACAGTCTCTAAAAATAACTCCTTGGCTGCCAAGGCCATTTCTTCTTTAGTCTTTCTTTCAGTAGGTTCTTGTATACCGAGCACATCCAACTCCCATAAATCAGAAATCGATGAATTTGCAAATAAGGATAAAACGGTCATTATAGCATTTATCTCTACTTTTGGTTTTAAAACTTTACCCATTACAGTCCAGCCAATATATGTTTCGACTGCCACCAATCCACATTGCAATAAATGGCGCCTCCCTGTATATAACATCTCAGCAACGTCAGCACCTAATAAAAGCTCAATAGGTCCAGGATTATTTGAATCGGAAATTTCAACATTTAAGCTTTTCAGTTCATGCATCCAGGGACCATAGAATATTGGTGAAACATCGTTACATATACGGGATTGATCTAAAACTTCAAAAGTATTATTATACTTCCCACTACTCACAGTAATATCATAAGAATAGTGATTGTTGGCAAACTCTGTACCTCCAAAAAGACAATGAACAATCTTCTCTACTCTTTTAGGCTTCAACCCAAGCGCTAACACAGTAGACTTTAAAATATATGAACGCGGTGAGCCACTGTCGACTAACGCTCGAACAACACGAGAACCATGGGTGCCTTTTAAAGTAACCTGCAGTGTTTGAAGAAAAACGTGTGTACTTGTCTGATTATGAAGTACTTGATCTTTCGTCACATTTTCATCATTTTTCGTATCTTGAGTCACAGAACACATCAGCGGTACGTGGGATTTTGTACATATTATGCATCTTACTCGAGTACGACACTTTCTTGACTGGTGACCAAGTTTTAGACAACGAAAACATGCTCTCTTCTCGCTCAGAATGTTCTTTCTCTCATCAATACTCATTTTTTGAGCTTTAAAGCACGCGTCACTCCTATGCAATCCAGTACAAAAAATACATTTGGCAACATCGTCATTCAACAACCCCGCAGCTGTAACTTGAGTATTTTGATAATCATTATTTGATGGCTTTTTGTTAAAAGATGGCTTATTGGATTTTAATTGTAGATTACTAATATTCGCTGCTAATCCAAAACCCTCACTGGCTAAACTTATTCTTTGCTCATTTTCTACCTCTGCCTGTAAAAATTTCATAAGATTCTTAAGTTTAATTTCTAGCGTATAATTTCCGTTTTGATTTGATCCAACATATGAACAAAAAGAAGAACGTTGCCAAGTTCTTAACAAATCCTGAGGCAAGCTTGATTCAATGAGAGGAAATAACATGGCTGCATATTTATCTGCTGTGATGCCTAGAGTATCAAGAGCCCTTAACTGTGTTTCAATCTGGTCATAAAGCATATAAATATCTAACTTTTGTTGACTAATAGCATTGTTTAAAACTAGTTTTAGTAATTCTCTGACGTATACCTCTATTTGCATATCCTCACGTCCAAACCTAGCCTTTAAACATTCAACAACCTTTTGATAATTTTCAGCCCTGACAGGAAAGCTTTCTACCAGTTGACGTGCCCTACTACCTGGAACGGTGGCTTGAATTAAATACTCGATTTTATCACTATCATCTATGCATGAATCCTCATGAATTTTGCTGAATTGAGACCAAAAAGCTAACCAATCTCTAATATTGCCATCATAATGTTTAAATTCAATCTGAGGTAACTTAAACTTTCTTTTACCTGCCTCTTGATGTGTAATAACGGACTGACCTGACACAACTGACACAACATCACCTGCAGGTACCGGATTAAACAATTTTGTACATTTAATTCGGAATTCAGCGTACCTCTTCACATAAGTGTCTTGAATTTCCATTTCTGCTATTAGTTGCTCCTCCGTAGCACCTTCCAGCATCCCGTCGTAGAGTTGACCTGCACATCTTTGGAGAGTCTCGAATTTTGCCTTCAAACATTCCCATAAAATTTCGATATCTCCTCCATCTGCTTGTTCAGGACTGAATAGTTTCTCTAGATCGTTTGCCGCTTTGGTAAAACTACAGCGTAGTACTTTTATGTTTTTCTTCTTTGACTCCATGATATTATACAAAAGTTCAGTAAATCCTATCAACAAATAAGTCGGACACAACTATTTGTTTTCCCAAAAAACACGTATAAAATTGCCGAACTACCGTAAAGTCCTGTCACGGTCGCCACAAATGTTTTGTCTCGCCGCTGGTCCGCTACCCGCTTTCCCGGCCTAGACTAGATTCGAACTCTGGCAACTTCGGGTATTTTATTCTTCTTTTTTTATTTTAGGGAAAAACTTAAAATGAATATCCGTTCTAAAATTTTTATTGATTGACATTGACTTTTTATTTTACCTATATTATATGACTGGTTTACAACACAACGTTTACACGCAGAGGCATCTTTAATATTACAAACGGACATGCATGGGAATTAGAAAATCGACGTTTAGTACACAAACGTCAGTTTCAACATGAATTTAAAATCAACGTTTGATGTGGTATAGATAATAATTTATTGGGCCCCGTCCAACTATCACCCAATTTAAACGGCGAACTCTACCTTAACTTTCTACAAACACAATTACCGGATTTTTTCGATGGCCTTTCTCTGGACATAAGGCAAAATATGTGGTTCATGCAGGATGAAGCGCCGGCACACTTCGCTAGACTCCGTCAGAGACTACCTAAATAATAATTTTCCTGATCGCTGGATAGGTCGTGGGAGCTAGAGGCCATGGCCGGCTCGATGTCCCGATTTTAACCCGCTTGATTTTTATGTATGGGGGTCGTTTATTATTTATTTAAGAACTATGACAGAGGATTGTAGATGCTGCACAAAACGTACGAGACGAACAGTTATTTTTTTAAATTAAGAGGTATTTCAGTAAAAAGACTCTTAAGTGTATTGAAGTTAATGGAACACATTTTTAACAGATTTTGTCAAAAGCTGGTCTCTTTTATTATTAAATCTCTTAAAATGAAATATTACAAGTTACTCGTCACTTAGTTTACGTTTGTTTTCGTTGCTGTTGTTTTCTTTCGACACGATATTTTCTAAAAAATTATTTTAATTAAAGTAAGTTAAAGAACAATCCAATTTTTTTACGTATTATTCCCAATTACCATTACTAGAACATTAATTATCATGTAAATGTTAATAGGTAAGAAGTAACAAAATATTATTTGCTTGCGTGGCCCAGCGCAGAAACCATTTAATTGCAAATATCTCCGAAACGGTAACTCCGGGCGATCTGAACTTAGTACCTACACCTTTTTTACGTAATAAATATGAGGAAAGTATTATTTTCATTAAAAGCTTAAATACACTTAGGCACAAAAAAGTTATGACCTAATAATGTGCAAAAAATGCCGCAGACATTGTACATTAAAATCAGTTTCTCGTTCTAAAAAAACCATAATTGCCAAATTTTGTAAAAAAACAACGTTAGTTTCTTTCAAAGATATAAGAGAAAAAAAATGAAGTTTTAACTTTACCACCCTGTATCTCCGTTAATATCAACTTTTGAATATAGGTAAGTATAATTAAATTCTAATATTTTTACGTAAGGAGTCTGTACCAGTAATTAGCGGACACTATGTATAAAACATGACAACATATACTTTTCATAATTATAATCATAAACGGCCTTTGTTAAGAATAATTAATTAAAAATCATATTATAATAGCTCTGAAGTAATAGGTATTTCATAAATAATAAAAATATGAGTCAAGTTTTGACTATTTATTTCTAATAAGTTGACCATGGCCGTCAGCAACGTAAATTATAAAAAAATATCGCATTTTTAGATTCTTTTTGAAAATAACTATAAACAACTATACATTTTTGTAAATCCCAAAGTATTTGAAAAAAATCCATCTTTAGGGGACTCCCATACAAAGCCTTTTCAGGGATATGTTGCTTCTTGGCTTATTTTGAGGTCTATATACACGGTAGAAGAATTGCGCGCAAATTTCGGGACACCCTGTATAAACAATAACTCCAAATCGGCGACTTCTTACCTCTGAGCCTTTATAATAATAAATTAAGGATAGCTTGTTTTTAAATGTATTGATATTAGCGCCCTAGTTATTGTAGTTTTTTTACACATTTTCATATTGGGTTATTTATCTTGTGGCATATAAAAATATGTTTTGTTGATTCCTTATTGTTATGTATATTGTTAAAATTGATAAAAAAATAAAGTTTATATTACTTACTTATTGATGAATTTCCGTTATTAATATAATTCTAAACTGAGCGAAATCTCGAGTTGATATAACTCAAAATGAGTTGTCCTAGACCGAAGGGTGTTGCTAATAGGGGACAGCCCAGACCTCTGAATTACGGCAACCAAATCGAAGAAATTGCATCAACTCTATTCATAAGTTATGATAGCACAGAAGATGGGTTATTTGATGCGTTGGAATAGCTCACGCCCCACCGTCTTAAACTATTGATAGGCTACCGTAGCTACCAGTATGTGAATTGTGATGCGTTACTAGTCGGGTTAGATTAATTCATGATTCGAGCTATAAAAACTTGACATTTAAGTTGTTCTAGCTTACGCTGGTGGCTGGAATACCTCACTCTTTGGGCTACCAGAGTCCAAATTTTGGTCTACCAGTACCTAAATTGTGAACTATCGGAACTCAAAATATTTCTTTGAGTTAACGCCTGCATATTATGGACTTCAATTGCCTTTTGTTTTTTCAAGATATGACATTTTTGTTGAATATTTAAAAAAAAATAATGAAATGAATTATAGACAGGAGAACATACTACCTACGGCCAAGGAACCGTGCGGACGAAGTGATGACGATTGCTTATAAATAATAAGGCTCCATTCCAATAATAACAATTCCCCCTCCATTTTACGCCAACTGACCAAAATTATGCGGCCAACAGGTGTATATACGCGCAATCGAAGGAGAATTGACGAATAACAATGGAATCAACCGCGCCAAACCTGCACGAGCACGAATTCGGAACTTTCCGTGATCTTACGATCTTGCGATTTATCCTCGATATGGGCTTTTAGAGCACGTTTCCTGAATTATTCCAACTCAAAATAATTTACACATGGAAATGAGTTAAAATAATGCACGCCCTGGTTAAAACGACACTTTATAATCAATTAGTAAGTTTTCCCAACCCAAAAACTGAGTTCATAAAATAGTTACAAGATGAGGGATTGTGGTAATCCCAAATATGTTTAAAATGCTGATAAAAAATCTCTTTCTGGGTTGAGGCGAACCAAAAGAGCCTGAATTATTGTAGCGTTTTTAAATAATTTGTGTTAATTCATAGGCTCAGTTAGAACAACATAGAGAGGTGCGTTAAAGTAGCTTCAATTTTGTAACCCACGACATTGGTAAATGCATTTTTGTCAGTGTAGATCAGTTACCTACCGGGTGATTATACTAGAGAGGCAAATTTTCGTTTTGTCGATGGTGAAATTTAATTTGCTGGTATTTTAGCATATCGGTCTCTTCAAGAACTTATAATGCTTTTTTTTATAAAATATAAATCGTATGAATGATAGAATTAACCAATTATTGTATAATAATTATCAATTAGAGCAACTCAACATGTTACCCGATTAAATATCTGAAAATTGGCAAGGGGAAAATTGGAAGAGGAAGTTTAGGTGTTATAAATGTTGTTTAATTACGAAATATTTTAAGAATCGATTGAATGAAATTGATTTAAATATTTCGAAATTTAAACCTCATCCAGGATTAGAGATGAGCTTAGCAGTGACTCTTAAGTGGCCGGTATACCGGTGACAGCGAACACACAGTAACTGGTTACTTGAATACAAGAATAAATTAAAACGGTGGGATTATCTGATTTAATATGTTTTCGCATATTAGAGGTTGTAGTTTAATAGGAATTTTCGAAAAAAGTTTCAAATATGACTGGTTTTTATTCGTTTTGGCATTTTTGTTATATTACAGTTATATATATAATCAGTGGCGGCTCGTGACCTATGATAGAGGGGGTTTGTTCGGGTTTGTTCCCGCATTCTTCACTTCAATTTTTTACTCATAATCCACCGTCAAACTATTCATCTTAACTTAATAAATATATAATATTAAAATATTGAAACATACAGGCTCGAATTTCTACATACATACATGCACGAACAAACAAACAAAGGCGCTCACCAAAATTGTGCCACTTTCCCATGTTAAATCGCCATAGCCCCGCTATCCCCCGCCGCCTGATACTACAGAGAAACTGCTATTCAAAGGAAACTGCATATGCGAGCATTTCTCGTCATCAACCTCGACCGACGTGCCTGCCGGATCGAGAGCCTATAATATACAGTTTATTGGTTTGACGGTACGATACAATATTAGGGAGGGTCGGACTTTATACGATAAATAATATTCAATGAATATAAATTAATATATTTTTATTCGTTTTGGGGGTGCACGTGCGCATATGCTCCTGTGGAAGAACGGCCACTGCCTATAATACAGTAAAGTATGAACGAACAATAAGGAATATCTCCGTCTCTACATCACTGGCCGCTACCTCTTCCCATTGCCGTGTCATCGAGAAGTGGCAGAACGAGTTTTAAAACGGCGACCTAGGTCGCTGCGGTATCGGTCGCTGCTTGTGTCACCGGATAAGCTGGTGACCATGAACTGCCCCGACAGTCATCGAGAAGTGGCGAGAATGAAGGAACTTTAAAACAGCGACCTAGGTCGCTGCTTGGCTGATATTGGGTCAACGGTATAAGCTGGTGACTATCTAAGTCACCGGTATAAAAATATCGCTCTTCTCTATTCAGGATCAATAAAAACAACCGTGAGCGTAGTACGTGACATGTTTTAACGTATTTCTAGTTGCACAGATTCTGATGACTTTATATCAATATAGCTATTAAAGAGGAAATTATAAGACTACAAAATAAATGTAATAATCTGAAAAATATACTCGAGAAGAGAGACATGAGAAAGCTTGACGTACGTGGCAGACAGTAAATCAAATAATCGAAAATAACTTTTTTAGTCACTAGAACAAAGACAACTATATAGGTTTTCTGATAATAGACGACAGTAAAATTGAGAACGATCAGGAAATAGCGAACAAACTAAATTAACATTTTTTGAATATTGGAAATAAAATCGGGAGACAAGTGAAGGAGGAAATGGGGGAGAACAGCAAATGTAAAATCCTTGGAGGAGCGAGAAGAAAGAACCATCTATTTAAAACCATGCACTGAGCAAGAAATTGCAGAAATAATAAACAATCTTAACAAATACTCTGTGCCTGGTGCAGATGGAATCACCGCATATGATGTCATACTCCTGAAAGAAATACTTGCACCAATCCTTACAAGGTTAATATATATGCTTTCCCAGAATGTCTAAAATTTTCTAAAATTATCTCGATACATAAAGCAGGTACTTTTTCTGAACCTGGGAACATTAATATCAACATTCCGATGGCATTAATATCAACATTCTCCAAAATAGCAGAAAAATAATCATTAGTGAATTTTGTTAACGCCACCTTTAAATTTTACAAGCAACAATACGGATTTCAACCAAATACTTAGCAATACTCATTCAGCTAATAGACCTTATAGAATTTGTTACTAATGGGCTAGACAATAACAAGTATGTAGCTGCTTCATGTGGATCTTCAAATAAAGGCCTTTGATACAGTGAACATTGCGAGATACAGCATCATATACATACTTTTTTTAACCTTGCCTATATAGATTTTTTAACCTTGCCTGATAACGATAAATACGATGATAAAATCTATTAACTTTATATATAAAAAACGAAACTTAAACAAAATAACATTTTAAAGGGAACAATATTTTGCAGAACTCCTACCGTTGGACAATTATCGCTGTTAATAGAGGGAGGTCCCATTAGGCCGAAAAGTGCTTAGACTGGATTCTTACATAAAGCGATGGATAGAGCTACGCTCTGAGATCGCAATAATTAAATTTTACAGTTTACTGTATCTATAGCGGTATTTTTGTATTGCGCGACAAGCGATTGACGTTATATTCCAGCTTTAAATTTTCGTACCGTCTGTATCGTCAAAATTGTACAAAATTTGGTAGAAATGTACCAACATGATTATAACCCAGGGGATCCGAACCTTTTCGAGATTTAATATTTTGTCACAGCGGCCTAAAAAAATGTCGCGCTACTTTCACTGGACACCAAGAGGTTGAACAAAAAGATTGACCCATAGTAACTAAAAGTTCTAAAATAAACGGTCGCTACCTTCACCATGCAAGAGAGTGACAAACCAAGAAAAAAGTCGTTACTTTCGACAGCAGTACATATTAAAACAAACCCGAACAAACCATTGGATCAAAAGTGTACCATAAAGTCGAAAGAGGTACCAACGTGCCAAAACCTAGTAAAGTGTACCGAATTCGGTACAAAAGTGGAACAATCCTGATCGCCATTCCCGTTTGTATAAGTGTTTGGGTTTGTTCGAAAATAAAACTTTATTTTTACTCTTTAGAGTTAGGCAGTAAAATGCGACATTATTTAAAATGGCAGTAAAGTAGATAAAGCTTAATAATATCCTCTGTTTTTGAACATTCACGCCATCGGTGGGAATGGAGACAGTCAGTCGCTAATGACTTTTCTTTTCAGCTGTTCGCGTCCGCCCACCTCAAAAGCCCCCGAATGGAGGATTGAGTCTTATTCTGTCGTTTAACATAAATGTCTTACTTTATAATATAAATAGCCCACTAAATCCTATTGCTTCTCTGTGAAGCCTATTTGTTGCTAAGATGCCCGTTGCTAGCAAATAAAAAACGACTAGACGATCAAGATAGCGCCGGCCGCCGATCATTACTCTGTGAGGTGCATTTTATTTTACATTATAAATTTATATGTAAATTAGTACTCCCAACTACTGCATTTTACCTTTTTTAACGTGTTTGAGGAGTGCCTTTGTTATCATAAAATCCTTCTAGAAGACCTACTTCTGATTCTTAGAGTTCTTTCCATACCATTTCTTTTCCATTCTAGAATATTGAATCTAGTTTTTATCAAGCATCATAACTTCGTCTTTAAGGGCGTGATTCACTAATTGTTCAGTAATATAATATTTAAAAAGCAAGGAGTTCAGAAACTTATCCACCAAATGATTTTTCTGGTCTAGCTGATATTGAACAATATGCAAAATATCATACAGGAGAAACAGAAAGACGAAGTTGAGGGAGAAGAGCACTGAGAGTCAATTGCTACGTTACCAAACATTGAAAATGCTTTTAATTTACTAATAAAAGGGGAACCAGAAGTGGACGGTTATGAAAGTGAGAATGTTCCACTTGAAGTTTGTAAATATGTATGTACCCATAAATATATTAAGCAGGAACATATGCATACAGTACAATCGAGCATCCAAGTAATTGAACAGGAAAGAAATCTTATTACTCATAATTTAGATCGCCTCTCCGATTCAGCTTTAAATGAGTAAGTCTAATGTTCCTTAACCTATAATTGGAACCGGATGAACCCAGTGTGGGTGCAAATCTACATTTTTATAGATATTAGATGTTTTATAAAGTTGGGTACTTTTAGTACCTTTTTGCATTGTAAACGAGCCACTACAAAAATTAAATGCTTATTTTTTAGAATTTGAAATTTATTTATTTCCTTTAATATCTACAGATCTATACAATATAACAATGTAACAAATAAAACCAAAGCATTAAAAACTTATGATCATAATAAAAACAATGATTTCAGTACAAAAATAATCATGACCATTGTAGAAGCATTTGCAAAGGTGGTTTTTCACAATTTTATAACCTACATTTTTAAGATTTTTTATAGGTACTTGAAAAATCTCATTTGAGACAGGGTGAACCACAAAAAAAATATGTTAGCTAGGTACAAAGGTTTTACCAATGTGTTATTTCCATTATACCTAACAAAGTTAATTTATACTTTGACAAAAGGGTGCACTTGCTACTCTTACTTTTTCTTAGATCTCAGCAGCCCTGGATTTAGGGGAGGCCAAGACGTTGCCTATGCCCCAAGTGGCAAATTCAAGTGTGGTAGTTGTAGCACCCCAGGGCATTGCGCCTGCGCGAAACTTTTATCAGTGTCCAACTATTCATTATATTGCGGTTTTGTTAGAAATCTTATACAGAGTGTCCTAAAATTAATAGTACACAGTAAAACTAAATTCTTGCATAAAAATACTTACTACTTACTTAGTTGAAAAGTTGATAATGACCGCGATACAGGGTAGGGTGCCCAAGTGAAAGTTTTATTTTCTAATTAACTTACTTTTTAACTGATATTTTAGCATGAAATTTTTGGTTTGACGGTTTTTAGTGTTGTTATCGCTCGAGCGAAAAGCCGCTTGAGTACTTGATTATTGAAATATCCGACATCGCTATATTATTATAAAAACTGCTCAAGTTATAAAAACAAGCGAAAATCGTCGCTGGTCACTTATTACCGTAAATCGAAAATCTTTGCCTTTCACTTGATACTCGATTTTCGCTCGAAGCCGCGCGCCACCCGAAACCCTCAGAATGTTTTTTTTTTTTTTTATGATCAAACACAAGCACTATAAGAAAAATCCTTTAGGGCACTCTGGGAGTGGTGCGTGTGCAAGCGATTCACGTTGGTTTTGAATCGTTGGAGGTTATATTCGTTGGGAAAAACGACCTCGGGAAGGTCATTCCACAAGGATGTAGTCCTCCAGATGAAAGAATTCTTAAATAATGAAGTTCGAGGAGTACTAAGCTTAACCGCATATGGATGGGCGGCAGTGGTTCGTCGTGTATGGCTTCTGAGAAGCTATCCTGGCGATTGCCACAACGTGGTTATGCCAAGACATATTTCTTCCCAGATTGATTGAAAGGCACATAAACGAGATGTGCAACCAAAAAGTATTCCACAAATTCTTAGTGGATTCATCGCGACACCTATAAGAATAAAGTTACCTAAGATAAAAATAAAGTACCAAAACGAAACGCCTACGTATAGGTTTTACGGGTACATATTATGTAAATTTAATATACATATTCTTAAGCAAGCGCCAGACCTATTAGATCGAAATGTTACTAGCTTAGGTTTAGGCCGTTTTGGGTTTAGGGGTCCGTTAAAAATTTAGTTGTTTAATAGGGCTCCGTCACCAAAAAAGTTTGAGAACCGCTGCTCTAGACTAAACTTCTAAAACTTACAAAAACAACCCATGGTGTTTTATGAACACACTTTTCCTAGTCATATAAATTTCAAGTGATTAATCGCTCGAGCGATTCACTCGATTATTAAAATCGTTCGAGTATCAAGTACTCGATTATTAAAATCATCGGTTTTTCCCAATACTAGTTTTTAGGGAAGAGAAGTTTGAATTTGTTGTATTTTGTTTTAGTGTATTTATGTTTTTATTAAAAATATCAATATTGTCACATTTATCCAAAAATGGTGTGTGTATCCTGTCAATGTCGCTCCGAGCAATTGTTTTCGATATTTTTGCATTTCTAGTGCCCAGTGTGCTTTTAAAAATATTACAACAATTTATGTAACAATAATATTTTCATTACTGGTCTTTTAATTTCTTGGTAGTCTGGACTTTTTAGAATATTTTAAATATTAATAAATCACTAATACTTTAAATACTTATACTTAAAAATATAGCTCCTGTTGTAATCCGAATTATTTGTAGCTAAGTTCTATTACCTAAAATGTAATAATTAGGTATTAATAAGTATCTAACAATAATCTGTTATGTATTTCAATATTTGAAAAAGCGCACTGGACACTATAACTGCAAAAATCCCGAAATCAGTTGCTCGGAGCGACATTGACAAGGTACGCATGCCATTTTTGGGTAAACGTGATGAAAAAATTTATTTTTTAATAGAAACATATGAATGCCGCAGCGAGTGCCATTTACAACCTACATAAAAACAAAATATTTAACAAATTAAAATTCTCGCCCATAAAAACCTCCAATCACATAATTGTATGCAAAAACTTTGTTAAAAAAGTAAGTTAATCGGGAAATTATAGAAGATAAACTTTTCACTTATATACAGGGTGTTTATTTGAAAACTTCCCACCACGGATTTATCGAAAACCACTGATTAAAAGAAAAAACGCCGAGACACGTCAAAAGATTTGCCAAAGGGGACAAACACAGATAACATGGGCGAACTGTTTTTATTCTTATACCTGTTTAATTTTTTATACCTGTTTAGTTTTTTATAGTTGCTAAGGGAAAGAAACAATTTAATTTGCTGTCAGTTACCTTTGTGACAATCTTGGGATAGTGAAAATTAATTTATTGATTCAGATTTTACTTCCAAAATGGTTTACACACTAGCGGAAAGAGTGGAAATGATTCTAATGTATGGTGCCCAAAATCAATGTGCTCGGCAAACTGCCGTTACATTTAACGCCAGACATCCGGAAAACATAACTTCGCATAGGTATGTTTTGGACCTAGTTACTAAATTTACTCAAACTGGATCTGTTGCAAATAAAAAACGTAATCATCGTAGAATTTTGGATGAAGCCGCTCAAGTTGAAGTTTTGGGTCATTTTGCCATACATCCTAATACTTCATTACGCAAAATTGTTGATGCGACTGGTATTTCATTAGGCTCTGTACACACAGTTACTAAATTTCATAAATTTCCATCCATTCAAAATGAAAATATTGCAAGAGTTAACCGAAGATGATTTCGATAGGCGAGTTGAGTTTTGTGAACAAATGACTGCAGCGATTAATGATAATACCATTCATGTAAAGAATATCTGCTTTAGTGATGAATGTACATTTTATCTAAATGGATTTGTTAATAATCATAACTGCAGGTATTGGAGCAATGAAAATCATCATGCTTTTGTAGAAGGGCATACTCAATACCCCCCAAAAATTAATGTATGGGCAGGCATTTTAGGAAACAAAGTGATTGGGCCATTGTTTATTAATGGGAATTTAAATGGAGGCATTTATTTAGATATGTTGGAAAATACCATCAATCCGCTCATCACTGAACCCATTGAAAATCAAATCGAAGACGATGGAAACTCTATACTTGATGAGGCTGAAACATATTTCCAGCAAGACGGCGCCCCTCCTCACTATGTTCTTCCGGTTCGGCAATGGCTAGACGACGAGTTTCCAGATAAATGGATAGGGCGAAGAGGGCCTATAGAATAGCCTGCTAGATCTCCTGACTTGACGCGATTAGACTTTTTGCTATGGGGCCATTTGAAAACTATTGTGTTCACTCCCCAACCTAACAGTTTGGATGAACTTCGTCAACGCATCACCGAAAGCTGCCATGATCTCCCACAACATGTTTTTGCAAATGTCCGTCAGGAATTTGAAAATCGCCTATATCATTGTTTGGCCAATAACGGGCAACATTTTGAACACTTATTGAAATAAAAAGTGATATTTTCGTGTGCTTTTTTTTCTATCTGAACAAATTAAGATAAATAAAGATTTTTCTGATTTTCTCGAAAACGAATCGACCGATTTTAAAAAATCAAACGTCAAAATAAAGCACTTTGAAAGACCTTTCAAACAAGCCATTACTTGCTACCCCTTGTCATTTAAAATTTTTAAGGGGATTTTGATAAATCCGTGGTGGGAAGTTTTCAAATGAACACCGTGTATACACAACTCTGTTATTATCAACTTTTGAGCAAGCAATGTTTGACCAAATCGCAATATTTTTACCCAAAGAATCTGCAGTTTTACTCTATAGGTACTATTAGTTTTGGGACATCCTATATATAGCCCAAGCTGGTCGAAATATGTGGGAGCACGGGCTCGAAGTTATTTTTTTAGATACATCTAAAACCAACAAGGGATGGAGGATATGCGAGGGCGGCAGTTTTAAGTTTTTGCCCCGTCTCGAAAACAATCAAGATCCGTGTCCGAATCTCAGATACTACATCTGATGGGTCTATCTATGTTCTAATATAAAATAAATAGATAATAAATCATTTTATTGTCTACAGATTTAAGGAGTACAGTTTTATACAGGAAAGGGCACTTGTAAAAATTGAAACCAATGAACCCATAAATTACTTTGAGGAAATGCAACAAATTGAGTGTAAGGACTGGAAGATTGAAAATGAAGATCTGGATATTAAAGAAAATTTAGAAGAAAATGAAGCACGGTGGGTACCTAGCAAATTTATTTCTGGAATTGCAATAAACTTGAAGGATGGCATGCGCATTAAGAAGCCATCTGATTTCTTTTTGCAATATTCATGAAACTTGCATGACTTGCCATAAAACCAGTATGCTCGATTTTTGCTGCAGATTCTGCTGCTAGTCTGGTGGAAAACAATGATTTTTACATTACCAACCAAAAATAAAAGTTACTAAATATTAACCTTAAAATACGTCTCGTGAGTTTATTGTTGAACGTTAAAAGTGTTTATTTATATTCTTAATTCATCTTTTAGTTGTGTTTTGCTCAGTTTAAGCGTCGTATTTTGATAGTCTGACGCTACTTTTTTTTGCTCGGTTGGCAGCCCTTGGCGTTGAAACCGCAACTGCAATAGAATTGCCGACTGTAAAGGCCGCATTAAAGTCTCTCATACTTTTGCAATTTTGTCGCTGCAAGTTAATTTTTGGCATGAGAACACAACAAAAAAAAGTACCGTGAAACTATCAATAAATACGACGCTTCAACTCCACAAAACTCAACAATAAATAAACGCGAATACATGATCAACAATAAACACATGAGACGTATTTTAAAGTTAATATTTAGTAACTTTTATTGTTGGTTGGTAATGTAAAAATCACTATCTTTTCCACCATACTTGCAGCAGAAGCTGCAACAAAAACCGAACAGACACGTTTTTTGGCAAGCCTTGTCAGTTGCAAGAATATTGCGAAAAGAAATCGGCTGGCTTCTTAATGCACATGCCTTCCTTTAAGTTTATTGAAATTGCAGAAAGACTGTAATGCAGCTTTTAAACGATTTGCATGATATATTGCTTGCCACTCTCATGCCAAAAGTTAAGCGCAACAACCCCAATGCGGCCTTAATAAGTATAAAAATAAATTGCCCTTTTTTACAGATCTAAAGAAGGTATTTTTACACAGGAAGCGGCTTTAGTAAAAGTTGATGAAACCAATG
Source organism: Barypeithes pellucidus (assembly GCA_963991005.1). NCBI lineage: Eukaryota > Metazoa > Arthropoda > Insecta > Coleoptera > Curculionidae > Barypeithes > Barypeithes pellucidus. The sequence continues at coordinate 13,680,608 of OZ022564.1, read as the reverse complement.
ACGAAACGGAAATGCGTGAAATCACTTTCAAAGACTGGGAGATTAAAAGTGAAGAGGTAGACATTAAAGAAGAGTTGAATGAATATGAGATCGTCAGGTGTGTACCCACCGACTTTATTTATTATCCCTTTACAGAAAGTTAAATTTTCTGGTTTTTTCGTATACAACGCTAATCGCCTTTTATTTTTTAATTATGAATTATAATTCTATTATAAGTCCGATATATAAAAAGTCTAGTTTCTGTGTTCTCTTCGCTCTTCTAATTAAAATTTGCCGGTGGTACAAGTACTTTTGTTGATGCGTAGTTCAATGTTCTTCCCTTACCTGATGGGGAAGGAATTTTGTATGGGGCTCTCTCTCTGTTCGTAACAGTACGTTCACATGATACGGTATTTAATCGAAGCGATATTTAAACCAGGGTTGCGCTCATTTAAATTCAAAGACAATTTTTTTTTAATACACTTCGAAAGCTAACATAACAAAGTGTTAAATAAAAAAAGACCCGACATTGATCCGATCAGTACAACTGAAGATGGTAAATTTCAAACATGAGAAGATTGGAGAAAATCCAGCCAATCATCAAAAGTTCATGTGTGGATATTTTCGAAAATATATTTTTTTCAGCAAAATCCTGAAATGGACGTTTCTAAAACGTTAAGGTTAAAAAGTGTGCGGTTTGTATAGGAATAACCCACATATTATATCAAGTGTTTTATCCTATAAAACGGGCCTCGGTTCCACTAAACTTATGAGCTCCAACTTATTTTCTCTTTGCACCACAAAACTTATATTGTCGTTCGGAAATATAAACGAAACGTGTCGTGTCGGTTCATTCCCGAATCATCGTATGCGGCACTGCAGTGGCTAAAAGCGAATGCAACAAACGTATTTATTGTAAACTACAGATCCCATAATCCATTCATAAAGTTATTGGAAAATGAAACTGTGGAAGAGTGGAAGAGCTAAATATTTTTTGGCTGAATGGCAACAATGTTGAAGTCTGATTATAGCCACATACATAATATAACCATTATATTGCCAATACGAACGTTCCAAAATACAAAAAGTGTCCCCGCTATGTAACACCCCCCCCCCCCCCACATCATATCGTCAGAAATCGAACTACTCGAAATTTTTATTGCAATATTTTTCCTAACTAACCAGTGGAATTTACATTAAAAAAAGTTGAAATCCGGTCAGCGGGGACATAATTGCAGATGGTTTTAGCAATATAATGGTTATATGTATGTGGTTAAATCAGATAGTTACATATTAACACATAACTATACTTACCGATTAAAAGATAAATCCTTTAAATTACCAACTCTTTTATAAACTACACATGAATGCACCATGATTGTTTATAATAAAGACGATTTTTTCACCAATAATCACAAATCAACCAAAATATATGATCAATCCGTTAGATCAAAGGACACACGTCGCAATGTTTGCGATATTAGTCATTCATCTTTTGGGTCCGAATCATAGCGCACTTGTAAAATAAAAATAGATGTTGCCCGAGTGCAGTTGGATTAGTTCAAGATCCGTTTGATACTTTTAAGTATAATAATATATTTTTAAAGAATCCCTCATCGCCTTTTCACAGTTTATAGCAAAATTATTGGGAAATAAATTTATTTTGAGAGCAATTGCGGATTAATCTTAAACCAGTTGTATTTGTCAAATTTACAAATTTTGAATTGGAATTTTGCAAGATACTTTTGCGATAAATATGTGAATCTGGCTATGCTGCAATAATGACCGAAAGAGGTGGAAAAGACTGTTTGCAGTCGTTGCGTAGGCTATAGAAATGTACATTTTCCATCTGTGGTTTGTAATATCTTTGGAATGCAAGTTCGAAGGAATCGGTAGGCTTCCCGTATACGGTAGATGATCGCATCGTGTGAACATACACAGATTTAAAATAACATGCCATTGTGGGATTCGATACTTTTACCGATTCGATAAAATGATCGAAACCGTGTCGTGTGAATGTAGCGTAACCGGATATACTTTCAGTTCGAATATAGAGGGTGATTCAACGATTTCGCGGAGGTATGGTTGTACATTCTGCACATTTTAAAAATATTTATATATATTTATATTTTAATAAAAAAGTAGGGTGGCAAAAAGTTATATTTTTTTAAATGGGACACCCGGTATTTTGTTGCATATTTAGGTTCATATTAGTGGCCTCTATAAATATCTAAAATGTTATTTAATTTTCTTGGATATTTTAATTGCAATAAATTAAAAACTAAAAAAAGGTTTGTAGTTCATGAGAGAAAAATCAGAAAAACGTTCTAAATTTTTTTTAACCACTGAATTGGGTTAGCTTTATAACAAGGGGCTTAGAGATACTATGAAAATCCAATAGTGTTTATCTATTTTATACAGAATGTTCATAATATGGTTCCAAAGACGACACATTTCAAAATCATTTTTCTAAAGGTTTTCATGGAACACCCTTTATATTAGTTGTATATTGGATGTAGAATTCATAAGAAATTTTTTTTTGTAACACAAACATATAAGTTATATCCAGCCGTTTTCGAAATAATTCCAAGCTTTTATAAATTATATTATTTGAATACCATAGGCGCCCTTGACTAATAATTGCATAAGCTACCGTTCAAAATGTTTTCCTTTTTGATCTGTGTATAAGCAAATACGTCCTTGAAAAGATCTGTTTACATCCCTTAACATTTGAGGTGCTAGCACCACGGTTCATTATTCGTGTTTAGCTTAAAAACATGTCAGGCTTTCAAATAAAATTGGGATTCATTTGTTTATTATAATTTGACTAGTCCTTTGAATTGACATTTAATTGATTTAGGGCGAATAAATTGTAATAAGAAATTAAAATTAGTGTTGTGATCTCTCGAGCGAAAAACCGCTTGATCACTCGATTATTGAAATAACCGACATCGCTCGAATATTGAAATAACCGATATCGCTCGATTATTAAAAAAACCGCTCGAGTTATCTATTCAGGCGAAAACAGTCGCTCGTCACTTATTATCTTTACTCGATACCGGAGCTTCGCTTGACGCCGGCGGAAATGTACCACTGTAGTGGGATCGAGTTAAAAAACTGCTCGTATATTCCAACAGTTTTTCGCTCTATAGGAAATACTCTAGTTATAAATTTAGGCGAAAAACCGAAAAATATCGCCTGTTACTTGATACACGGCCTTCGTCTACGCGCCGCGCCGTTCGATTGGCGACGTTCGAGTTTGACGCTGAACAGGTAACGCGACATACGTCTTTCTTAAAGGCACATAAACGAGAAGGTGCATTTTTAACTGGCTAGCCAGCGGCGTAGTTAAGGTCTCCGATTGTAAATATTAAAAAATAAGGGATATAATTTTTAAATTTTTATTTAGTATAAACTCGAGAAAACTTCTCAAAAATAACATAATAATAGAAATTGTTAATGAAAAATAAAACGAACAAAATGGTTAACAAAATATATAGAAAAATTCGTTGGTAATCTTATAGTAAACATTTTTAAATCTAAACAGGAACTTTTTTTTATTAAACTCAAGAAACTTCTTAAAAATAACTTACATTATAGAAAATGTTAATGGAAAATAAGAAAACGAGCAAAATAGTTAACAAAACATAGGTATCGACAAATTTTTTGGTAACCAAAAATTTAAACAAGAACTTTTAGGTAACTATAAACATTAATTTAAAAAAATAATCACCTATTTTCTTATTTTGCCAGTCGCGTAACTAATTCGACATTCTACAGGGCACACAGTGGGCACCTGATAATTTAAAGTCGAAGAATTTGACAAGCCATTTTAAATATCTACTTATTTTATGCTCGTAGATTGAGAAAGATATGTAGAAAAATAACTCTTGGTAATACTTTTTGTTTTTAAAAAGCACAAGAATAAACCCGAACAATAAATACATATTTGGGTGATTTTTCCAGTTTATTGTTTGGTATCAAGACGAGGTAAAAATTCATTATTCACAAATAAATAAACTTCTGGAATTTTTTTGGTGGCTACTACAATTTTTTAGCTAAACCGCCCACCCGTAGTTACGTGCCTGCTAAATACCCTACCTGATCACATGTAAACGGCTAGGCTGCCGATCGAGCAGTCGGTAATGTCATCGCTTGGTGAAATAGAATTTCAACCGATTCACTCGAGCGATTCACTCGATTATTAAAATCGCTCGAGTATCAAGTACTCGATTATTAAAATCATCGGTTTTTCCCAACACTAATTAAAATGGATTTTACTGGTTCGTTGATATGATCTTCGTATTTGGCGGGAGCGAAAAAAATTGTTTGTTAGAAGGGAGTCATTTTGCGTCACGCTATCCCGAACTACAACTGCCATTAATATGGAAATGAAATGTTGAGGAATGCAAACAGGACAAGGACGTATTTACTTATGCACAGGTCAAAATGGAAGATATTTTGGACATTTACTGTAGTTTACAATTATTAGTCAAGGCGCCTATGGCATTTAAACAACATAATTTATAACATTTGGAATTGTTTTGAAAACGACTGGAAATATCCACCTACCTATATTTATGGATAGCCACACAAAAAAAGCAGAAATGGCACTATTTATCTTAACAGGCGAACAGGACCGTACTTCGCCCTTAATGAATATGATTACACGGCACATCAAGACTCTTATTTACTGGGAGATAAACAATATATTTTCGTCCATAAAAGAAGGCCTTGTGGCCATCACTAAAAGCCACTTTTAGAATTAATTTTGATATCTATTGTCCACGTATCTATAGATTTTTAATATCGTTACATCTGTACTGTACCACAAATTTTAAGATATTAATTATCTAAATGATAAATAAAATCGCACACGATGTTGGTTGGCATTCGAAAAGGAGTATATTTTAATCCTGCGGTAATTGACGTGGATTCTTTTAGGGTTTAAGTTTGCTTATGGATAATTAAGGTAGTTTGATTAATTAAAATTCATAATTAATCTTAAAACTATTTAATAAAAAAATGTCAATTTAGATAAATTAAGATAGTTAAAAATAATTAAAAAATGTAAAAAAAGATAATTAAAAATGCCTGTATGACGGCGACAACATTGTGCGCAAGACAACCGACGAGCAACCTTTAAAAATATTACCGGTAAAGAGCGCGCCAAACCATTTTTTCACTAGTAAAATTTAACTTTTTACTGCTCATCCCAAGTTGTACGTATCCATAGTTATAGGTTGGTGGAAATAACTTAATTTGTGTTACAAAAAAAAAATGGCTTTTAAATTCTACATCCAATAAACGAATAATATACAGGGTGTTCCATTTCAAAAGCAGAAACTTCGTTTTTCTCATTTGTAATTAGTGTTAAATTAAATGGCTGTGCGATTAACGGTTTCCGAGATACAGCCGGCCTCTCTTAGTGGGCCACCCGGTAAAATGTCGCGGCCCCCTTAAAAGTACTGATATGTTATGTACTGATATTTTGCTGTTGAATTTTAAATTATTTTATTTTTATGTTTTTTCTTTGCAGTATTTCGCCAGATAGTGTCGATCAATATGATAAGTGCGAGAAAAATGATCAAGTTGTTGAAGAAACATCACGTAAAGTTCCTAAAAGTGATCAACATCAAAAAGTCAAAATATTCAAATGCGATACATGTGGCTTTCTAACTAGACATAAGCATGTTTTAAAAAATCATCAACTTCGGCATCATAATTCAGAGAAGGTTGAGCTGTATATATGCGAGAAATGTAACTTTCAAACTATACATAAAAAATATTTAAAGACCCATCTGCTTCGGCATACTAATTCGGAGGACGTTGCAAAGTTCAAATGCGACCAATGTTCTTATGAAACAAATTACAAACAAGATTTAATTAAACACATCCTCCGACATAGGAATCCAGCAGAAATCCGTATGTTTAAATGTAATGAATGTGAGTTTCAAACTAAATATAAAAATAGTTTTAAAAGTCATCGGCTTCTCCATAACGATTCAGGAAAGGTTCAGATGTTTAAATGCAACAAATGTGACTTTCAAACTAAATATAAAAATAGTTTAAAAAATCATCGGCTTCAGCATAATAATTCCGGTGAGGTAGAGATATTCAAATGCACTAAATGTGACTTTCAAACTATACACAAAGGTAATTTAAAAACCCATCTGCTTTTGCATAACTCCGAGGACGTTAAAAAGTTTAAATGCGACCAATGTTCTTATGAAACAATTTACAAACAACATTTAAAGGGACACCTGCTCCAACATAGAAATCCAGATGAAATCGAAATGTTTAAATGCAACACATGTGACTTTGAAACTAAATATAAACATAGTTTAAGAAATCATCGGCTTCTGCATAATAATTCGGGGGAGGTCGTTATATTTAAATGTAATCAATGTGCCTTTCAAACTATACATAAAGGTTATTTAAAGACTCATCTGCTTCGGCATAGTAACTCCGAGGACATGAAAAAGTTTAAATGTGATCAGTGTTCTTATAAAACCGTTATCAAAGAGAGTTTAAGAAGACACACCATCCTGCATAAGAATCCAGAGGAGATCGATATGTTCAAATGCGAGAACTGTCACTTTCTAACTAGATATAAACAAAGTTTAAGGAATCACCGACTTCGGCATAATAATTCAGGGGACCTTGAGATTGTTAATGATGACTTTCACACTACATAAGATCATTTCAAGACGCGTCTGCTCCGATAAACTCGAAAGATTTGAGAAAGTTTAAATGCGATCAGTGTTCCTATAAACAATTTACAAAAGTAATTTAAACACTACTTCTTCAACATATGATTCCAGAAACTGTGGAAAAGCAGAATCTGTATAGGATGTCCCATTTTCGACACTTTCTGAAGATATTCGAATTATTATCAAAGATAGAATGATGCGGTTTTCCCTTTCGTGTCCTACTTAAAGGGAGATTCCGATGTCAAATTTGTCATTGCTCTCTTAGTTTTTAATCCACAGGGTGATTTTGAAAATCTTCACTGAATATTTCTATAAAACTTTCGTTTTTGAGATATTAGCAAAAATAAAAAGGCACCCTATTTATTTATTTTTTATTAAAATTAACATATTTTGGACTTGACAAAAATGTATACTTGTTTATATTTACATTCAAAATAACCTAAAATTTTATATAAGACACGTTGCTACGGCAACTGGAGTAGTCATCTGTTTGCAAAATTTTTCACGAAGAGGGCATTTATCCGTATCACTTCACCCTGTGCAAATTTATTAGAAGGAGATTTTGCAGCCAGGCTAGCGTTTGCCCGTTTCTGCCGTACCCGAATAAATGCCCACCCAATGTTTTTAAATAAAATATTATCTACTGACATGCATGGGAATTAGAAAATCAACATTTATTACACGACCGTCATTTTCAACATGAATTTAAAATTAACGTTTTATGTGGCATAGATAACAATTTATTAGGCCCTTTCCAACTACCACCCAATTTAAACGGCGAACTCTACCTCGACTTTCTACAAACAGATTACCGGATTTTTGCGATGGCCTTCCTCGGGGCCTAAGACAAAATATGTGGATCGTGCAGGACGGAGCGCCGGCACACTTCGCCAGACTCGTCAGAGACTACCTAAATACCCATTTTTCTGATCGCTGGATAGGTCGTGGGAGCCAGAGGCCATGGCTGGCGCGAAGTCCCGATTTTAACCCGCTGGTTTTTTGTGTATGGGGTTACATGAAGTCACTGGTTTACAAAAAAATAGTGAATACCACAGAATTGTAGATGCTACACAAAACCTACGAAACGAACCATTATTTTTTAAAATTAGGAGGTCTTTCAGTAAAAAGCCTCTTAAGTGTATTGAAGTGAATGGAACACATTTTGAACAGATTTTGTCAAAAGCAGATCTCTTTTATTATTAAATCTCTTAAAATGAAATATTACAAGTTACTAACCACTTAGTTTACGTTTGTTTTCGTTGCTGTTGTTTTCTTTCGACACAATATTTTCTAAAAAATTATTTTAATTAAAGTAAGTTAAAGAACAATTCAATTTTTGTATGTATTATTCCCAATTACCATTACTAGAACATTAATTATCATGTAAATGTTAATAGGTAAGAAGTAACAAAATATTATTTGCTTGCCTAACCTAGCGCACAAACAATTTAATTGCAAATATCTCCGAAACGGTAACTCTGGGTGATCTGAACTTAGTCTACCTCTACCTATTTTTACGTAATAAATATGAGGAAAAGTCTTATTTTCATTAAAAACTTAAATACACTTGGGCACAAAAAAGTTATGACCTAATAATGTGCAAAAATTGCCGCATACAGCGCCCTCTACACTGTACATTAAAATTTCACAAAAAATTCAGTTTCTCGTTCTAAAAAAACCATAATTGCCAAATTTTGTAAAAAAACAACGTTAGTTTCTCTCAAAGTTATCAGAGAAAAGCAAAAATGAAGTTATAACTTTAACACCCTGTATCTCCGTTAATGTCAACTTTCGGATACTTATATATAGGTACCTAAGTATAATTAAATTCTAATATTTTTACGTAAGGTGTCTGTGGTTTTTCCATGTGTAGTTAGCGGACACCCTACCCTGTATAAAACATGCCAACATATACTTTTCATAATTATAATCATAAACGGCCGTTCTTAAGAATAATTAATTAAAAATCTATTATAATAACTCTTAAGTACTAGGTATTTCATAAATAATAAAAATATGAAAAATCTGTCAAGTTTTGACTATTTATTTCTATAAGTAACGTAAATTATAAAAAAATATCGCATTTTAGGTTCTTTTTGAAAATAACTATAAGCAACTATACATTTTTGTAAATCCCAAAGTATGCTCAATTAATAAAAAAAAAAGATATACATTTATTACTTTTCTTAATATCTCAAAAAATGAACTCTGAACTTTACGAGAAAATCTCTAACAAGATCAGTGTTACCCTTTTTGATAAGTTTTAACGCGTAACGGGAATAATACGAGCGGTATCTATAAAAAGCAAAGATTTTCAAAATCACCGTGTAGATTAAAAACTAACGGAGCTATGACAAATTTGGTACCGAAATCTTTCGTTTCGTTAAAAAGTGAAAACCGCCACATTCTGTCTTTGATAATAAATCTACTACCCCCAGAATGTTTCGAAAATGGGACCCCTGCACAATTAATAATTATTATGACGCCTCTGAGAAAACAAATAAATACACTATCCAGTGATATAGGACCACCAATTATCCCAATTTTATATTGAGGCGTTTCGGAGATATTTGGAAAAAATCCATCTTTAGAGGACTCGCTTACAAAGCCGTTTCAGGGACATCTTTATATGAGCTTCTTGGCTTATTTTGGGGTTATGTTACACGCTAGAAGAATTGCGCGCAAATTTCGGGACACCCTGTATAAATAATAACTCGAAATCGGCGACTTTTTACCTCTGGGCCTTTATAATAGTAAATTAAGGATAGCTTGTTTTTAAATGTATTGAAAATGGCGCCCTCTGTCTTACATCATCGGAACTTATTGTAGTTTTTTACACATTTCCATATTTATCTTGTGGCATATAAAAATATGTTTTGTTGATTTCTTTATTGTTATGTATATTGTTAAAATTGATAAAAAAATAAAGTTTAGATTACTTACTTGTTGATTTATACATGAATTTCCATTATTAATATAATACTACATCAGTTGGCGTTCTCCAATGCAAATTAAAAAGTGTGAAGCCACATTTACAATCAATTCCAATTTAAATTGGACTTGGAAATTTGATACCATACCGAGTGATTATGACTTCTCGAAGAAGCGTACAGATTAAAACAATCTCGAAAAAACCATTGGATCAAAAGTGTACCAAAAAGTCGCAAGAGGTACCAACGTGACAAATCCTAGTAAACTGTACCGAATTCGGTACAAAACTACGTTTTGGAACAACCCTGATCGCCACTCCCGTCCAGTGAACTCAATATTCAGTTCACTGCTCCCGTTTGTATAAGAGTGTTATGAAAATAAAAGTTAATTCTTACTGTTTACAGTTAGGCAGTAAAAGCGCCATTTTAGTTTATCTACAAAGTGGATACCAATTTTGATTTAAATAACATGAGGACGAAATTGTTAAAGGCCGTATTACAGTCGGGAATTTTTATGGCGCCAGCAGGCAATTATAATTCAAGGATTCAGGCGCAGTACACCGTTCTCCGTACTACAGTCAGAAATTCTACTCTTCTGACAATTAAAATGACACGGATTCATGCGTAGTACACTGTTCCCGATCAGCTGTCTCTCATTACCAGAAATGGGGCAGGCGCCATTTTAATTGCCCTTGCCGGCGCAATTGGGTAGACATGGATTATTCTGTTATTTTTAACTGTTTATTATTTGGCCGAACCAGGTATGAACAGGTAATGGCCATTTAAACCCACTGGTACTTAAATTAGCAGTTTACATTCTTTATTAAACTTATGAATTGCTAATTCAGCAACTTTTTGCACCTCCTATTTGTAAATAGCAGAAGCTGCTTTAACTGGTAATCAAAACGAACAGGTTTGCACATCTCTAATTCTGGGGATATTTTAGGGATTTCGACAGTACCCACAGCCTTAAGGCCGTATATTAGACTCGGCAATTTTTTCTCTTGCGCCGGCAATTATAATGGCACGTATTCATGCGCAGTAAACCGTTTTCGATCAGCTGGAGCATTGTCAACGGTCAGAACAGCAGTGGGTACCGTCGAAGTCCCTAAAATATCCCCAGAATTAGAGATGTGCAAACCTCTTCGTTTTGATTACCAGTTAAAGCAGCTACTGCTATTTACAAATAGGAGGTGCAAAAAGTTGCTGAATTAGCAGTCCATAAGTTTAATAAAGAATGTAAACTGCTAATTTAAGTACCAGTGGGTTTAAATGGCCATTACCTGTTCATACCTGGTTCGGCCAAATAATAAACAGTTAAAAATAACAGAATAATCCATGTCTACCCAATTGCGCCGGCAAGGGCAATTAAAATGGCGCCTGCCCCATTTCTGGTAATGAGAGACAGCTGATCGGGAACAGTGTACTGCGCATGAATCCGTGTCATTTTAATTGTCAGAAGAGTAGAATTTCTGACTGTAGTACGGAGAACGGTGTACTGCGCCTGAATCCTTGAATTATAATTGCCATTGCTGGCGCCATAAAAATTCCCGACTGTAATACGGCCTTTATGTTTGGAAAAATTAATTATTTAATATGGCAAGTTGAGTAAAGTAGATATCTTTATCTACTTACTACTAATATCCTCAGCTTTTGAACATTCACGCCATCTGTGGGGATGGGGACGTCGCTAATGACCTTTCCTTTCAGCTGTTCGCGCCCGCCCACCCATCTCAAAAGCCCCCGAATGGAAGATGATTTTATACGTCTTCGCTTACCCTCCCGCAACAGTCAGTGGAGTTTTATTCTGTTGTTCAACGTACATATACGTCTTATTTTATGATATAAATAATCCACTAAGACCTATTGTTTCTCTGTGAAGCCAATTTGTTGCTAACTGCCCGTTGCTAGTAAAAAAAAGACTAGACATTTTAGATAAGATAGCGACGGCCGCTGATCATTGCTCTGTGAGGTGCATTTTATTTTACATTATAAAATTATATTTATTATATGTATGCTAAATGCTACATTTTACTACTGCATTTTACTTTTTTTTTAACGTGTTTGAGTCCCTTTGTTATCATAAAATTCTTCCAGAAGACGTAGTACTGATTCTTAGAGTTCTTTACATACCATTTCTTTTCCATTTAAGAATATCGAATCTAGTTTTTATAACACAACTTCGTGTTGAACGGCGTGATTCACTGATTGTTCAATAATATATTTAAAAAGCAAGGAGTTCAGAAACTTATTCACCAAAGGATTTTCTGGACTTGCTGGTATTGAACAATATGCAAAACATAATACAGAAAGGAGAAGTCGAGGAAGAAGAGCACCGACAGTCAATTGCTACGTTACCAAACATTGAAAATGCTTTTAATTTACTAATAAAAGGGGAACCAGAAGTGGACGGTTATGAAAGTGAGAATGTTCCACTTGAAGTTTGTAAATATGTATGTACCCATAAATATATTAAGCAGGAACATATGCATACAGCACCATCAAGCATCCAAGTAATTGAACAGGAAAGAAATCTTATTACTCATAATTTAGATCGCCTCTCCGATTCAGCTTTAAATGAGTAAGTCTAATGCTTTTAACCTATAATTGGATGCGGATGAACCCAGTGTAGGTGCAAATCGTTTAGGTAGACATAGATCTACATTTTTATAGATATTAGATGTTTTATAGAGTTGGGTACTTAGTACTTGTTTTTCCATTGTAAGTATTTCTTAGAATTTGAAATTTATTTATTTCCTTTAATATCTACAGATCTATACAATATAACAACGTAACAAATAAAACCAAAGCATTAAAAACAATGATTTCAGTACAAAAATAATCATGACTATTGTAGAAGCATTTAATAAGGTGGTTTTTCACACCTTTTTAAGCTATATTTTTGAGATGTTTTATACTTGAAAAATCCTATTTGATACAGGCTGAACCACAAAAAAATATATGTTAGCTAGGAAGCCACAAAGGTTTTGCCAATTTGTTATTTCTGTTACAACAAATCTAATTTATACTTTGATAAAATGGTGCAATTGCTACTCTTACTTTTTCTTAGATCTCAGCAGCCCTGGATTTAGGGGAGGGCAAGCCATTGCCCATGTCCAAAGCGGCAAATTCAAGTGTGGCAGTTGTAGCACCCCAGGGCGTCACGCCGTTCCTGATTATTAATTGATTAGAAGCTTTTATCAGTGTCCAACTATCATAATATTGGCCAAATTGGGGTTTTGATAGAAATCTTATACAGAGTGTCCTAAAATTAATAGTACACAGTAAAACTGTAAATTCTTTAAATAAAAATACTTACTACTTACTTACTTGAAAAGTTGATATACTAATTAACTTATTTAACTAATATTTTAGCACAAAATTTTTGGTTTGATGGTTTTTAGTAGTGTTGTGATCGCTCGAGCAAAAAGCCGCTTGAGTACTCGATTATTGAAATATCCGACATCGCTATATTATTAAAAAAAACTGCTCAAGTTATAAAAACGAGCGAAAATCGTCGCTGGTCACTTATTACCTTTCACTTGATACCCGAGCTTCGCTTGACGCCGACTGAAATGTGCTGCTAGTAGTATTTCCTATCGCTCGATAGGAAATACTACTCTAGTTATAAATTCAAGCGAAAAATCGAAAATCTTTGCCTTTCACTTGATACTCCATCTTCGCTCGATGCCGCACGCCACCAGAAACGCTCAGAACGCTTTGTTAAAGGCACATAAACGAGAAGGTGCATACAAAAAAGTATGCCAAATCCCTTAGTGGATTCCTCGCGACATGGGTTTTGCATTCACTGGCTAGCCAGCGGCGATTGTAAATTTTAAGAAAAGTAAATGATATACTTTTTTTAAAAATCAGAATCAACTGTTCTTCCTTAATAAAAACTCTAGACTAAACTTCTAAAACTTACAGAAACAACCCATGGTGTTTTATGAACACACTCTTCTTAGTCATATAAATTTCAAGTGATTAATCGCTCGAGCGATTCACTCGATTATTAACATCGCTCGAGTATCAAGTACTCGATTATGAAAATCGTCGGTTTTTCCCAACACTAGTTTTTAATGACGAGAAATTTGAATTTGTTGTCTTTTGCTTTAGTGTATTTATGTTTCTATTAAAAATATCAATTTTGTCACATTTATCCAAAAATGGTGTGTGTATCCTGTCAATGTTGCTCCGAGCAATTGTTTTCGATATTTTTGCATTTCTAGTGCCCAGTGTACTTTTAAAAATATTACAACAATTTATGTAACAATAAAATTTTTATTTAATTTATAAATATTTTCATTACTGAGCTTTTAATTTTTCTTGATAGTCTGGACTTTTTAGAATATTTTAAATATTAATAAATTACTAATACTTTAAATACTTTGAAAAATATAGGTTAAGTTAGAACTCCTGTTGTAATCCAAATTATTTGTAGCTAGATTATAATTATTTATTAGGTAATATATTACCTAAAATGTAATAATTATTAATATCTAACAATAATCTGTTATGTATTTCAATATTTGAAAAAGCGCACTGGACACTATAACTGTAAAAATCTCGAAAGCAGTTGCTCGGAGCGGCATTGACAAGGTACACATACCATTTTGGGGTAAACGTGATGAAAAAATTTATATTTGTAATAGGAACATATGAGTGCCGCAGCGATTGCCCTTTACAATCTACATAAAAATAAAATAATTAATAAATTCAAATTTCTCGCCCATGAAAACCTCCAATCACATAATTGTATGCAAAAACGTTTGTTAAAAAGTAAGTTAATCAGAAAATTATAGAAAATAAAGCAATGTTTGACCAAATCGCAATATTTTTACTCAAAGAATATGCAGTTTACTGTGGTTTTGGGACATCCTGTATATATCCCCATCTGGTCGAAATGTGTGGGAGCACGGGCTCGAAGTTCTTTTTTCAAATACATCTAAAACCAACAAGGGATGGAGGATACGCGAGGGCGGCAGTTTTAAGTTCTTGCCCCTTCTCGAAAACAATCCAGATCCGTGTTCGGATCTCAAATACTACATCTGATGGGGCTATCTATGTTTTAATATAAAATAAACAGATAATAAATCATTTTATTGTCTACAGATTTAAGGAGTACAGTGTTATACAGGAAAAGGCACTTGTAAAAATTGAAACCAATGAACCCATAAATGACTTTGAGGAAATGCACAAAATTGAGTTTAGGGACTGGAAGATTGATCATGAAGATCTAGAAAATTTAGAAGAAAATGAAGCAAGGTGGGTACCTAGCAAATTTATTTACATACAAATAAGGAAGTGTTAAATTTTGCAGTATATAGCTTCAGCTAATTGTAATGTCTAGATTAATATGCAAGTTGCTGGCCTATTTCCGCAAAGATTTTTGAATGTCTTTTATTCTGATTTCTAAACGCCAGAGTACAGTCGGCAGGTCTTTCTGGAATTGCAATAAACTTGAAGGATGTCATGCACATTAAGGGACCAGCTGATTTCTTTGTGCAATATTCTTTCAACTTGCATGACTTGCCAAAAAATAAGTTCGGTTCGGTTTTTGTTGCAGATTCTGCTGCAAATCTGGTGGAAAACACGAGACGTATTTTAAGGTTACTATTTAGTAACTTTTATTGTTGGTTGGTAATGTAAAAATCACTATCTTTTCCATCAGATTTGCAGCAGAAACCGCAACAAAAACCGAACTGACCCGTTTTTTGGTAAGCCTTGCAAGTTGCAAGAATATTGCGAAAATAAATCATCTGGCTTCTTAATGCATAAGCCTTCCTTCAAGTTTATTGCAATTGCAGAA
This sequence comes from Barypeithes pellucidus, assembly GCA_963991005.1. NCBI lineage: Eukaryota > Metazoa > Arthropoda > Insecta > Coleoptera > Curculionidae > Barypeithes > Barypeithes pellucidus. Next base: position 13,665,177 of record OZ022564.1, on the reverse strand, counting down.
AGGTTGTAATGCGGCTTTTAAACGATTTGCATGACATATTGCTTGCCACTCTCATGGCAAAAATTTATCCACAACAACTCCAATGCGACCTTAATAAGTATAAAAATAAATTGCCCTCTTTTACAGATTTAAAGAAGGTATTTTTACACAGGAAGGGGCTTTAGTAAAAGTTGATGAAACCAATGTCGAAACGGAAATGCGTGAAATTACTTTCAAAGAATGGGAGATTAAAAGTGAAGAGGTAGACATTAAAGAAGAGTTGAATGAATATGAGATCGTCAGGTGTGTACCTACCTACTTTATTTATTATCCCTTTACAGAAAGTTAAATTTTCTGGTTTTTTCGTATACAAATCTAATCGCCTTTTATTTTTTAATTATGAATTATAATTCTATTATAAGTCCGATATATAAAAAGTCTAGTTTCTGTGTTCTCTTCGCTCTTCTAATTAAAATTTGCCGGTGGTACAAGTACTTTTGTTGATTGGTACTTCAATTTTCTTCGCTTACCTGATGGGGAAGGAATTTTGTATGGGTCTCTCTCTCTCTCTCTCTCTCTCTGTTCGTAACAGTACGTTCACATGATATTTAAACCAGGTTTGCGCTGATTTAAATTCAATGACAATTTTTTTTTAATACACTTTTAAAGCTCACATCATAACAAAGTGTTAACCGACCGACATTGATCCGACCAGTACAACTGAAGATAGTAAATTTGAAACATGAGAAGATTGGAGAAAATCCAGCAAATCATCAAAAGTTCATGTGTGGATATTTTCGAAAATATTTTTTTTTCGCAAAATTCTGAAATGCGTGTCGACTAAAACATCAAGGTTAAAAAGTGTGCCAATACGAACGTTCCAAGATACAAAAAGTATCTCCGCCAAACCCGAACAAACACCCCCCCCCCCCCCCCCCCCCCTCGAGTGTCACTCGTATACAATATAATATACAGGGTCCGCAAACGAAGCGTGGACGGAAGATTAAATCGTTATCGAAGAACTTATCAACAATACTGAAACAGCTTGAGATATTTGATTAAAAGCGGCATGTTTTAAAAATATTTTAAATTATACAGGGTGGCCCCAAAAAGTGTGACAGCATAAAGTTATATTTTTTTAAATGGGACACCCAGTATTTTATTGCATATTTAGGTTCGTATTACTATCGTTTATAAGTGCCTAAAATTTTATTTAATTTGGTTTTGTAGTTTCGAAGAAATAAATTAAAAACTAAAAAAAAAGTTTTGCAGTCCTGAATAAAAAAATCAAAAAAAACAATCCAGAACTATTTTTTTAACCTCGGCATTGAGTGAAATCTATGACAAGAGGTCTAGAGATACTATGAATGTAATTGCGTTTATTTATTTTATACAGGGTGTTAATAATAAGCTTTCAAAAACCCCACATTTTAAAATAATTTTTCTCAAGTTTTTCAAATGGAACACCCTATATATTATTTGGCTATTTGACGTAGAATTCATAGACAATTTGTTTTTGTAATACAAGCATATAAGTTAAATCCAGCCGTTTTAAAAATAATTATAAATATCATAAATTATGTTGTTTAAATAGAGTTTTTATTGGGAAATTTTGTTATAGGCGACTAGACTAATAATTGTAACTACAGTAAAAGTTCAAAATAGCTTGCAATATTTTTCCTAACTTCCTTCCTAACTATAACCAGTTAAATTTACATTAAAAAAGTTGAAATTCAGTCCTGTCGAATGTTTACTTTCACAAGGAAATTTCCGAACTGCGCAAATTCACTACAAACGAACAAACCCCTTCAATGCCCATAGCGGGGACATAATTGCAGATGGTATTAGCCATATAATGGTTATATACAGGGTCCGCAAACGAAGCGTGGACGGAAGATTAAATCGTCATCGAAGAACTTATCAACAATACTGAAACAGCTTGAGATATTGGATTAAAAGCGGCATGTTTTAAAAATATTTTACATTATACAGGGTGGCCCAAAAAAGTGTGACAGCATAAAGTTATATTTTTTTAAATGGGACACCCAGTATTTTATTGCATATTTTGGTTCGTATTACTATCGTTTATAAATGCCTCAAATTTTATTTAATTTGGTTTTGTAGTTTCGGAGAAATAAATTAAAAACTAAAAAAAAAGTTTTGCAGTCCTGAATAAAAAAATGAAAAAAAACAATCCAGAACTTTTTTTTTTAACCTGGCATTGAGTGAAATTTATGACAAGAGGTCTAGAGATACTATGAATGTAATTGCGTTTATTTATTTTATACAGGGTGTTCATAATAAGCTTTCAAAAACCCCATATTTTAAAATAATTTTTCTCAAGTTTTTCAAATGGAACACCCTGTATATTATTTGGCTATTTGACGTAGAATTCGTAGACAATTTTTTTTTGTAATACAAGCATATAAGTTATATCCAGCCGTTTTCGAAATAATTATAAATATCATAAATTATGTTGTTTAAATAGAGTTTTTATTGGGAAATTTTGTTATAGGCGACTAGACTAATAATTGTAAACTAAAGTAAATGTTCAAAATAGCATCCTTTTACTTAATTTAATGATTTTCTTCTACTGCCAACAGAACTCTTAATTCATTTTCTTCATTAATAAGGGGTTTATTGATTATTATCCTTTTTGTGTACGCAGTGCTTCCTGTTGCTACAAATTTTTGCAACAACTTCTCGAAGGTTTTTGCTATCGGCTTTCTCTCAATATCTGGATATCTTTCAGCATACACTCGGCTCGCGAGAAGGCAATTTCTTGCACATTCATCCAGTATAAAAATCATATTTACCATTTCTAAAATTCGACATTTTGTGTAAGTTAGTACTTAATTTCGACGACTGAACAAATGTAAATAATTTTATTTAACTGTCATAGTGACAATCTAAACAAAAAGAAATTATGGCAACTCGATTAAGAATAAAAAATAAAATTAAATAATAAAAGTAGCAAAAATGTATGCTTTTAGAATTTATATCGAAATAACTAAAATACGGTAAACTCTAAGAGTAAAAGGAAGCTATTTTGAACTTTTACTTTAGTTTACAATTATTAGTCTAGTCGCATATAACAAAATTTCCCAATAAAAACTCTATTTAAACAACATAATTTATGATATTTATAATTATTTCGAAAACGGCTGGATATAACTTATATGCTTGTATTACAAAAAAAAATTGTCTATGAATTCTACGTCAAATAGCCAAATAATATACAGGGTGTTCCATTTGAAAAACTTGAGAAAAATGATTTTAAAATGTGGTGTTTTTGAAAGCTTATTATGAACACCCTGTATAAAATAAATAAACGCAATTACATTTATGTATCTCTAGACCTCTTGTCATAAATTTCACTCAATGCCGAGGTTAAAAAAATAGTTCTGGATTGTTTTTTTTGATTTTTTTATTCAGGACTGCAAAACTTTTTTTTTTAGTTTTTAATTTATTTCTCCGAAACTACAAAACCAAATTAAATAAAATTTGAGGCACTTATAAACGATAGTAATACGAACCTAAATATGCAATAAAATACTGGGTGTCCCATTTAAAAAAATATAATTTTATGCTGTCACACATTTTTGGGCCACCCTGTATAATGTAAAATATTTTTAAAACATGCCGCTTTTAATCCAATATCTCAAGCTGTTTCAGTATTGTTGATAAGTTCTTCGATAACGATTTAATCTTCCGTCCACGCTTCGTTTGCGGACCCTGTATATGTGGTAATATCAGATAGTTACATATTAAAACATAACTATACTTACCGATGAAAAGATAAATCCTTTAAATGACCCACTCTTTTACAAACTACACATGAATCCACCATGATTGTTTATAGTAAAGATGATTTTTCACCAATTATCACAAATCAACAAAAATATATAATCAATCCGTTAGGTCAAAGGACAAACGTCGCAATGTTTGCGATATTAGTAATTAATTCATCTTTTGAGTCCGAATCATAGCACATTTGTAAAATAAAAATAGATGTTGCCAGAGTGCAGTTGGATTAGTTCAAGATTCGTTTGATACTTTTAAGTATAAAAATATTTTTCACAGTTTATAGTAAAATTATTGGGAAATAAATTTATTTTAAGAGCAATTGCGGATTAATCTTAAACCAGTTGTGCCAAATTAACAAATTTTGAATTGGGATTTTGCAAGATACCTTTGCGATAAATATGTGAATCTGGCTATGCTGCAATAGTGACCGAAAGAGGTGGAAAAGCCTGTTTGCAGTCGTTGCGTAGGCTAGAAATGTACATTTTCCATCTGTTGTTTGTAATATCTTTGGAATGCAAGTTCGAAGGAATCGGAGGGCTTCCCGTATACGGTAGATGATCGCATCTTGTGAACATACACAGATTTAAAATAACATGGCATTGTGGGATTCGATACTTTTACCGATTCGATAAAATGATCGAAACCGTGTCGTGTGAATGTAGCGTAACCGGATATACTTTCAGTTCGAATATAGAGGGTAATTCAACGATTTCGCGGAGGTATGGTTGTACATTCTGCACATTTTAAAAATATTTATATATATTTATATTTTAATAAAAAAGTATGGTGGCAAAAAGTTATATTTTTTTAAATGGGACACCCGGTATTTTGTTGCATGTTTAGGTTCATATTAGTGTCATCTATAAATATCTAAAATGTTATTTAATTTTCTTGAATAAATTAAAAACTACAAAAAGGTTTGCAGTCCATGAGAGAAAAATCAAAAAAACATTCTAAATTTTTTTTCAACCACTGAATTGGGTGAGCTTTATAACAAGGGGCTTAGAGATACTATGAAAATCCAATAGTGTTTATCTATTTTATACAGGATGTTCATAATGGTTCCAAAGACGACACATTTCAAAATCATTTTTCTAAAAATTTTCAAATGTTAGTTGTTTATTGGGTGTAGAATTCATAAGCAATTTTTTTTGTAACACAAACATATAAATTATATCCAGCCGTTTTCGAAATAATTCTAAGCTTTTATAAATTATGTTATTTGAATACCATAGGCGCCTTGACTAATAATTGCATAAACTACTGTTCAAAATGTTTTCCTTTTTGATCTGTGCATAAGTAAATACGTCCTTGAAAAGATCTGTTTACATCCCTTAACATTTGAGGTGCTAGCACCACGGTTCATTACTCGTGTTTAAGCTTAAAAACAATGTCAGGCTTTCAAATAAACTATTGATTCATTTGTTTATTATAATTTGACTAGTCCTTTGAATTGGCATTTAACTGATTAGGGCGAATAAATTGTAATAAGAGATTAAGATGGATTTCACTGGTTCGTTGATATGATCTTTGTACTGGGCGGGAGCGAAAAAAATTGTTTGTTAGCAGGGAGTCATTTTGCGTCACGTTATCCCGAACTACAACTGCCATTAATATGGAAATGAAATGTTGAGGAATGCAAATAGATTTTTTCACGGACGTATTTACTTATGCACAGGTCAAAATGGAAGACATTTTGGACATTTACTGTAGTTTACATTTATTAGTCAAGGCGCCTATGGCATTTAAACAACATAATTTATAACATTTGGCATTGTTTTGAAAACGACTAGAAATATCCACTTTTCACCTATATCTATGGATAGCCAAACAGAAAAAAATCGTCAGACGTCATACGCAATGCCGACTGATAAACTATTTATCTTAACAGGCGAACAGGACCGTACTTCGCCCTTAATGAATATGATTACACGGCACATCAATACTTCTTACTGGGAGATGAACAATATATTTTCGCTCATAAAAGAAGGCCTCGTGGCCATCACTAAAAGCCACATTAGAATTAATTTTGGTATCTATTGTCCACGTATCGATAGATCGGACGGTGCCGTTGATTTACGTCGTTGGTTGGCAACCAAACCGGCACCAACACGGCAGGGTTGCCTGTATGACGGTGACAACATTGTGCGCAAGACAACCGACGAGCAACCTTTAAAAATATGACCGGTAAACAGTGCGCGCCAACCCATTTTTTCACTCGTAAGATTTAACTTTTACTGCGCACCCCATAAGTTGTACGTATCCATAGTTATAGGTCGGTGGAAATAACTTACATATTTGCGTCACAAGAAAAATTTCTTATCAGTTCTACATCCAATAAACAAACAAATAATATACAGGGTGTTCCATTTCAAAAGGAGAAAATTCGTTTTTCTAATTTGTAATTTAGTGTAAAATGAAATATTTCCCAAGGCTGTGCAATTAACGGTTTCCGAGATACAGCCGGCCTCTCGTAGTGGGCCACCCGGTAAAATGTCGCGACTCCCTTAAAAGTACTGATATGTTATGTTCTGATATTTTGCTGTTGAATTTTAAATTATTTTATTTTTATGTTTTTTCTTTGCAGTATTTGGCCAGATAGTGTCGATCAATATGATAACTGCGAGAAAAATGATCAATTTGTTGAAGAAACATCACGTAAAGTTCCTAAAAGTGATCAACATCAAGAAATCAAAATATTCAAATGCAAAATATGTGACTTTGAAACTAAATATAAACATAGTTTAAAAAATCATCTGCTTCGGCATAATAATACAGGAGAGGTCGATATGTTTAAATGTAATAAATGCGACTTTCAAACTAAATATAAATATAGTTTAAGAATTCATCGGCTTCAGCATAATAATTTAGGGGAGGTTGAGATGTTTAAATGCAATACATGTGACTTTCAAACTATATACAAAAGTTATTTGAGGACTCATCTTCTTCGGCATAGCAACTCCGAGGACGTTAAAAGGTTTAAATGCGACCAGTGTTCTTATAAAACAATTTGCAAAGACAGTTTAAACAGACACCTCCTCCTACATAGGAATCCAGAAGAAGTCGATATGTTCAAATGCGATAAATGTGACTTTCTAACTAGATATAAGCATAATTTAAGAAATCATCAACTTCGCCATAATAATTCAGATGAGGTTGAGATGTATATATGCGAGACATGTAACTTTCAAACTATACATAAAAAATATTTAAAGACCCATCTGCTTCGGCATACTAATGCGGGGGAGGTTAGAAAGTTCAAATGCGACCAATGTTCTTATGAAACAAATTACAAACAGCATTTGATTGGACACATCCTCCGACATAGGAATCCAGCAGAAATCCGTATGTTTAAATGTAATGAATGTGAGTTTCAAACTAAATATAAAAATAGTTTAAAAAGTCATCGGCTTCTCCATAACGATTCAGGAAAGGTTCAGATGTTTAAATGCAACAAATGTGACTTTCAAACTAAATATAAAAATAGTTTAAAAAATCATCGGCTTCAGCATAATAATTCCGGTGAGGTAGAGATATTCAAATGCACTAAATGTGACTTTCAAACTATTCATAAAGGTAATTTAAAAACCCATCTGGTTTTGCACAACTCCGAGGACGTTAAAAAGTTTAAATGCGACCAATGTTCTTATGAAACAATTTACAAACAACATTTAAACGGACACCGGCTCCAACATAGAAATCCAGATGAAATCGAGATGTTTAAATGTAACACGTGTGACTTTGAAACTAAATATAAACATAGCTTAAGAAATCATCGGCTTCGGCATAATAATTTAGGGGAGGTCGTTATATTTAAATGTAATAAATGTGCCTTTCAAACTATACATAAAGGTTATTTAAAGACTCATCTGCTTCGGCATAGTAACTCCGAGGACATGAAAAAGTTTAAATGTGATCGATGTTCTTATAAAACCATTTTCAAAGAGAGCTTAAGAAGACACATCCTCCTACATAAGAATCCAGTGGAAATCGATATGTTCAAATGCGAGAAATGTGACTTTCTAACTAGATACAAACATAGTTTAAGGAAACATCGACTTCGGCATAATAATTCAGGGGAGCTTGAGATTGTTAATGATAGCTTTCACACTACATAAAGATTATTTCAAGACGCGTTTACTCCGGTAAACTAGGAAGATTTGAGAAAGTTTAAATGCGTGTTCTTATAATACAATTTACAAAAGTGATTTAAACACTACTTCAACATATGAATCCAGAAAAGGTAGAAAAGGCAAAATCTGTATAGGATGGCCCATTTTCGACACTACTTTCTGAAGGTATTAGAATTATTAAAGATAGAATGATGCTATTATCTCTTTCGTGTCCTACTTAAAGGAAGATTCCGATATCAAATTTGTCATTGCTCTCTTAGTTTTTAATCTGCAGGGTGATTTTGAAAATCTTCACTATTTAGACGTTACGCGTTAATAAAAAAAATTAAATGGAACACCCTATTTATTATTTTTTTTAATTAAACATATTTTGGCCTTGGTAAAAGTGTCAAAATAACCAAAAATTTAATATAAGTAACGTAAATTACTTATAGGGGGTTACTTACCTGTAGGGTTCAGGGTCATTTTATTAAATACAAAATCAAAATTTTGACCGCTATTCTAAATATTAAATTGGATTATAGGGGGTGTCCGCTAATTAATGGTACATGGAAAAACCACATACTCGTGACAAAGCTATCTTACCATAACACAAGTCGACAAATTTAAATTTTTGTAAAGTAACATTGATGAAAATGTCTGAAGTATTTTAGAGTCCTAAATCCGAAAATGATAAGCTAATTACTGTAACATGTACAGTGTTTTTTGTTATAAGGGGTGAGTGGTGGCGAAAAAAGAGGAGACGACATATTTTTACAATCTAATATATTTATTTAATATAAACATAAAACATCTATGCAAAAACATTACTGAGGATTGGTTGTTATGTTAATAAAAAATATATTGCACAAGATATGATACAGCGACAAAAACGTTCACTTTTTCCTTTTGTGTTCTGTAGCATCATCCCTTTTTAAAAACGTAACGTAACGTAAAAGTAGTCGTCCAACATAGATGGGTTCCAGCGTCCCTGGTATCTTGTTTCTATCGTCCTGATGAAACCTCTCTCCTTGTTCATCGCTTACTGCACCCAAATTTTCCGGGAATAAATTCAAATGGCAGTGCAAAAAATGTATTTTTAGAGACATGCGACACCCTAGTAATTCATAGATTTTCAACAGTCTATGAGTCTTTTATAGTCTTCATCTTTCTTGTTGCCCAGAAATCCTTTCACTACACGTACAAGACACCTCCAAGCTACGAATTCCTTTTCATTTAATTGTTCTTGAAAACGGAGATTATCTAGGAGCTTCCTTATCTCGGGTCCAATAAATATGCCTTCTTTTAATTTTGCACCACTTAGGTGAGGAAATATTTCTCTTAGGTACTGGAAACCACTACCTTCTTTGTCCATGGCTTTGACAAAGGTTTTCATTAGTCCAAGCTTAATATGGAGAGGCGGCGGTAGCAGCACCTTTTTTGGGTTAACAAGGGGGGCATATTTAATGTTTGCAATACCAGGTTGAAAAGAAGTTCTATGAGGCCAATCCTTTTTACTGTAGTGTTCTTTTGTTGCCCTACTGTCCCATAGACACAAAAAACAGCAATACTTTATGAAACCCCCTTGAAGTCCTAGCAATATACCTATCACTTTTAAATCTCCACAGATATCAAACTGATACTGTTCATATTTAACACGATTTAGGACTGCTTTTAGGCTATATTTCGACGAATCTATGTATAAACGCCACTCGCTAGGATCATGTTCCATATTAAGCTCATTCATTAAACCATCAATCAAGCGCGGATACCCCCGCAACCATCAATTTAACACGAAAAATACCATATATACCGGTTTGACTAACGCTACAGGGTAATACTTTTCGTAATTTTTCCATGCATGACCCCCCAAAACGAAATTTGACCCCGCCAAACTGAAGTTCTGGGTCCGCCCTTGCCATCAATATCACAACAGGCACATAGCGACCCTTCCATTTTAAAAAAACTTGATAATGTTACATTCCGTTTTCGGTAAAGTGAAACACTTGCTTTTTATCTAACAAATTCCACTCTTGAAGTCTGGAACCAAGAAGTTCTGATTTTTGTTTTGACAATCCTAGGTCACGTACCATGTCATTTAATTCATTCGGAATTATTAAGTGAAGTTCATTGATAGTTGGTAAAAATGTCGGGTCACAACTGGTGTTCTCAGGAAGTTGTGGATCAGATTCGGATGAAGAGTTAGATTCACCGGGAAACACGATATCCAGGTTTAAAGGCGCTATCCTGGCAATGAGGAACTGGCCTTAGCGCAGAAGGCAAATTTGAATACTCTATTTTGTCTCTATGCTTTTTTGAAATCCCTTCTGTTTTAGTTATGCAAAAGCAGCTATCACTTACATGGTCAGTAGGTTCTCTCCACACCATAGGAACAGCAAACGGCATAGAATTTTTCTTGCGATACATCCACTGCACTAAATTCACGTGACAACTCAGACAACAAAAATGAGGAGCCCAGCTTTTATCTTGATCCCTAATTTGGCACTTAAAATATAAAAATAGGCTTTTTTGACTTCCTCAGATATAGATCTAGCTTGGGACTTTATAATAAATCGTCCATATATAACAAAACTTATCGGCTGGATTTTTACAACATCGACGACTCGAACTTGCCATTTTATATCAAAATCGACTTAAACACTTGACGGTACTGTAAACGAGACAGAAACCAACTAAACTGCAGAAAACAATAAACTCTTAAAGGTTCGTACAATACTGTGAAAATAACCCCTCTACGGTCTTGTTGTACTTTCCGGTCCTAAGGCAGGTAAAAATGATTTCAAAGATCGCATTATATAAAAGAGAAGCTGGTACTTGAAAATGAGACGTGCTAGGCCATTTCTGGGAAAAAGTGTTTTAACAACTTCCTAAATGAAACGCAAAATAAGCATTCTCATCGACGTTACAAAAATTATGTCGACTTGTGTAATCAACAAATAAATAACAACATAGAGGTTTCATAGCAACTGCATCTCTAAATTTCATTTGTTTTCTCATAGGTTACTTTAAGAAACAAAATTTGTTTGTAAATTAATAGTAATTGGGCAGGATCCACTAAACAAGTTAAATGTGCAAATATCTCCGAAACGGTAACTCTGACAGACCTGAACTTAGTATACTTTTTTACGTAGTAAATATGAGAAAAATATTATTATTTTCATTAAAAACGTAAATAGACTAAGGCACAACAAAGTTATGAGTTAATAAATATGCGTAAAATGCAGCACAAAAAAATTCGTTTTTCGTTCTGAAAAAACCATAATTGCCAAATTTTGTAAAAAAATAACGTTGGTTTCTCTCAAAGTTATCAGAGAAAAGCAAAAATTAAGTTTTAATTTTAACACCCTGTATCTCCGTTAATATCAACTTTCGGATATAGGTGAGTATAATTAAATCCTAATATTTTTACGGAGGAGGAGGAGGAGTCTGTAGTTTTTCCATCTACCATTAATTAGCGGACACCCTGTCTCTATAAAACATGTCATCATATACTTTTCATAATTATAATCATAAGCCGCCGTTGTTAAGAATAGTTAATTAAAAATCATATTATAATAACTCTTAAGTAATAGGTATTTCATAAATAATAAAAATATGAAAGATCTGTCAAGTCATAAGTGACTACTTATTTCTTGACCATGGCCTATAAGTAACTTAAATTATAAAAAAAATATCGCATTTTTAGGTTCTTTTTGAATATAAATATAAACAACTATACATTTTTGTAAAGCCCAAATTATGGTCAATTAATTAAGAAAATATTATATAGGGTGTCTCATTTAAATATTTTTACTTTTCTTAATATCCCAAAAAATAAACTTTCTAGAGAATGGCTACGCTACTGAAGTTTACGTGAAAATCTCTAACAAGATCAGTTTTTACCTTTTTGATAAGTTAACGCTTAACGGGAATACGAGCGATATCTAAAAGGCGAAGATTTTCAAAATCACCGTGTAAAATCAAATCTTACGTTTCGTTAAAAAGTATGACACTATAGTGAAAACCGCAACATTCTGTCCTTGATAATAACTCTACTACCAACAGAATGTGTCGAAAATGGGACACCCTGTACAATTAATAATTATTATGACGCCTCTGAGAAAACAAATAAATACACTATCCAGTGATATAGGACCTACCAATTATCCCAACTTTATATTGAGGCGTTTCGGAGATATTTAAAAAAAATCATCTTTAGGGGACTCCCTTAAAGCCGTATTAGAGTCGGCAAGTTTTTCTCTTGCGCCGGCAATTATAATTGCACGTATTCATGCGCAGTAAACCGTTCTCGATCAGCTGGAGCATTGTCAACAGTCAGAACAGCAGTTGGTACTGTCGAAATCCCTAAAATACCCCCAGAATTAGAGATGGGCAAACCTGTTTTTTGATTACCAGTTAAAGCAGCTACTGCTATTTACAAATAGGAGGTGCAAGAAGTTGCTACGAATTAGCAGTCTATAAGTTTAATAAAGAATGTGAGCTTCTAATTTAAGTACCAGTGGGTTTAAAAGGCCATTAGCTGTTTATACCTGCTTCAACCAAATAAAAAACAGTTAAAAATAACAGAATAATCCATCTCTACCCAATTGCACCGGCAATGGCAATTAAAATGGCGCGTGTCCCATTTCTAGCAATGAGAGACAGCTGATCGGGAACGGTGTACTGCGCATGAATCGGTTCAAATTTAATTGTCAGAAGAGTAGAATTTCCGACTGTATTCCGTTCTCGCATTGCGCCCGCAATACGAGCAGTATTGGACCAGCTGATCGAGGACGGTGTACTGCGCATGAATCCTTGCAATTATAATTGTCATTGCTGGCGCAAGAAAAATTGCTCCAATACGGCTTTTACAACGCCTTTTCAGGGACGTGTTTGTATGAGCTTCTTGGCTTATTGCGCGCAAATTTTGGGACACCCTGTATAAATAATAACTCCAAATCGGCGACTCCTTACCTCGGAGCCTTTATAATAATAAAAAAAAAGGCTAGGAAAATTAGTTTAGCTTTTTTTTAAATATATTGTCTTAAATCATCGGAATTTATTGAAGTTTTTTACTCATTTTCATATTGGGTTATTTATCTTGTGGCATATACAAATATGTTTTGTTGATTCTATATTGTTATGTATATTGTTAAAATTGATAAAAATAAAGTTTAGATTACTATTACTTGTTGATTTATATGTGACTTTCCATTATTAATTCGATTTTTATAATATCGATTTACTACATCGGTTGGCGTTCTCCAGTGCAAATTAAAAAGTGTGAAGCTTACATTTACAATCAATTCCAATATAAATTGGACTTGGAAATTTGAGTCTATACCGGGTGATTATAACTTCTCGAAGAGGCCGACATGGTCATGGTACATTTTGGTGAGCCAATCTGCCACGAAACTCTCATAGTTCAGTTCAACATTTTAAACATATTTGGGATTACCACAATCCCTCATCTTGTAACTATTTTATGAGTTACCTGAACTCAGTTTTTGGGTTGGAATAATTCAGGATTCATTTAAAATAACCCAGAAAACGTGCTGCAAAACCCCATATCGAATTACCGGTCGTAAGGTCACGGAAAGTTCCGAATTCGTGATCGTGCAGATTTGACGCGGTTCATATTATTCTAGGGCCATTACAAATTTTATTTATAGATAAATTAATATTAAAAATATTTTGATTAATAAAATCATAATTATTTACATTTTTTATATACCTACCTATAATTATCTAGGATTAAATTTGTTGATATTATCATAATTAATATTCTTACTCTAATAAAAGGATTTTTTTTAGAAAAATAAAATTTTTCATGAGGCAATTCTTGTTATATAAATATATAATACTAATATTCCCCTACTATAATTAAGAATGGAATATAGGAAAATCAAAAATTTAGATTTAAAGTTTCAGAGATTAAAGAGATATCTATAGTTTGAAGGAGGAGAATAAAGCCAAATGATATTTGATGATTTAAAAAAATAAAAATAATTGATATTATTACTGCCACGGCCACGGCCACAGCCACCGCCACCGCTACGGCCACTGCCACCGCCACGGCCACTACCACGGCCATTGTCACTGTCGCGGCCATTGCCACGGTCACAGTCACGCCCACGGTTACTGCCACGGCCACTGATACTGCTACTGTCACTGCCACCGCCACTGCTACTGTCACTGACACCGCCACTGCACGGCCACTGCCAGGGTCACTGCCACATTAATTAAATAACAGGGATTACTAAAGGGTTTGCTGGGATAAAATTATCGGAATCTCCTAGGAAATAGAGTCTTTTTAATGTTAAAATAGTTAAAATTATGATTATAATAGAGAATCCTACTAAATCTTTAAATGTAAAATATGGGTTAAACGTAATTTTATCTATTTTAGTTTTTGTACCTAATGGGTTGCTTGAGCCTGTTCGGTGTAAAAATAATAGAAGAATTATTACTAAATCTGAAATTATAAAAGGTAGTATAAAATGAAAAGCAAAAAATCAGATCCATTGAACAATGTAGTTACCTAAATAAGGGATAGCTGAAACAAGGTTAGTAATAACAGTTGCTCCTCAAAATGATATTTGTCCTCATGGTAAAACATATCTTTAAAATGCTGTGGCTATTGTTAGGAAAAAAATTGTTACCCCTGTTATTGGTGTAGGACCTGTAATATATTCCGCGTCCGATATGTGTGTATACACAAATAAAAAAGAAAGAAGCTCTGTTTGCATGTAAAGTTCGTATTAGTCATCCATATTTTACATTTCGACAAATATGAGCTACTCTATTAAAAGCAAAGTCCACGTTTAGACAATTGTGTATAGCTAAAAAAATGCCAGTTAAAATTTGGATTATTAAACATAAACCTAATAGGCTGTGAAAATTTCATATTGAGAAATATTGGAAAGAGTTTCATAAGGAAGAGTCAAGAACTTTAATTGTAGGGTTTCTTTTATTTTAATAATAATAATAATAATAAACCTTCTTTATTTCAAATTAATTAATAAAATGAAATGACGTCACATAAAAAAAACCTTAAAAGCTATATTCCAAAAATTCTGCAATTGTATATGGTTCAATATTAACTAGGACACGTTTTAGTTCCCTTTTAAGGGTTTTAACATTATAGATAGTTCTTATTGCAAGGGGAATTTTACACACATGTAGTATGGGCTTTTTTCAGTAATAGCTAACCTATGTACTGGATACAATAAATTTTGATTTCTCGTGCTATAATTATGGTCGTTTCCACTATCAAACTTATCTCTGTTCCTAAAAACAAACAATATACATTCAAAAATATATAACGCATATGCTGTCATAACATTAAGTTCCCTGAAACTGCCCCTACAGGAGCATATAAATCCCAATTTTTTTATTTTTCGGATTACTCTTTTTTGCATGACAAAAAATCTATGCATTCCCGTCAAACCACCCCAGAATATAATTCCATATCTAAGAATAGATTTTTGAGAACATGTATTTACATAGCGCGTTACAACCCTGCCAAAAATGCCATATACCTAGTCTTGTAAAAAAATATAGAACTTTAATAAGTTTTAAAAGGATTCAATAAGGCAAGCTGGTTTTCTATATGTCTCGAAATTAGCCTTGCCTGGCCTTTATAGGATTCTATTATTATTCTATAAGAAAAGCTGGTTATAAGGAAAACCTTATTGACATTTAAGTAAGTCTATATGTTATTTCTTATAAAGTTACAAAAATCACATTTTGAAAGGATTAAAATTGAATAGGTTTAATATGTTTAAATATGTTATGATATGGCAGATTTCTTAAGCTATTTTATATGAAAAAACACATAGAGCATTTAATATGTCTCAATAAGATTAAATATGTCATAGGTACTTTTAATATGTATTTTCATTTAAATATTTTGTAGGGGTTTGTATACGCAATACCTGGTTGGAATATCTATGAGTATATTCTCATAGGTGATTATGGTTCTGAATTGGTTTCATAATATTAGCAAGAAAAAACATACTGAAATGTATCATAAATCCTTATAGAAATAAACCAAACATTTTTATAATAATAAATCTATTAAAATTTCTTTGGGATTTAATATGTTTTTGATAAGGCATATATTTTAGACGACTCAATAACAAGCAAAAAACTTTAATATTTAATAAGTTTCAATGAGCCATAATTTTGATACATTTTTATATGCAAAGACACATAGAGCATTTAATATGTTTCAATAAGAGTAAATATGTCAAACTATTAATATGTATTTTGTAGGTTTGAATACGCAACATCTTATTTGTCTCCTTATGAGTATTTTTTCATAGGTGATTTATGATTCTAAATAAGTTTGTTTTTCCTCATATACATACATATAGTTTCATAACATGGCAAGAAAAAACATACTTACTGAAATTTATTTAATTGACAATTTTCGAATGACGTCACAACGCGGCAGCCATTTTGCCTGAGGGGCAAACCCGGCAAACTAGGTTAGGTGATGTGTTGTGTTTCTTTCCTGTATTTTTGAGATCGTTTAAGTGACTTTATTATAAGATAATAAACTGCTAATGCCGTCATTTTGTGCAGTAGTGCCGTGTGGGATAAGAGGAAATAGAGACAATGTAAGGCGTTTTAGAATATACCTGCTGCTATGAAAAATGCTGGTAACCGCCCAAATGCTTTATCTAAACACAGGCAAGGGATGTGAACCAATTATCTATTATCAAAGGGGACCATTAAGTGAATCCCAAATGATGCATGGACGTGTTTGCTCTAGACATTACAAAACTGGTAATAAAATATAAAGATGACATCAGGGAATGAAATTCTAAAAAACTCCTTTTTTAGGTGCGCCTGCTGCATTACTTCAGAAGGGCCATCCTGATTGGATTCCAAATCAAAATATGGGATATATTAGTTCTCATTCTGTGGGTGATACACAGATTGATAGGTTTTAACGAGCCACAAAAAGGAAAAAGCGATTGGATGAGGTAGAGGACAAGTAGATACGGATGGAAACTATACCTACGTTATGTTTACTCGCTTTACTGACAATAATATAATTATTTTAGATGAACAGACATGCGTGAAAGAGATTGGGAAAGAAGATTTGAATTTTGACGAAGAGGTCTTGAGGTATGGAAAACCTATTTATGTTTATTTTTAAAAAATATCACTGTTCTAGGTGGAATACCTTGTATGTGCTCTGAATAACACTTGTAGCTGTATAACGAAAAAAACTTTTCAGTATATATTGCACGCGAAATGTGCGTCTGAGGTATTGCAAAGCATCTCTTTTGGCGGTTGATGTACTTACGAGGTATTATATAGGCCAGTGATATTAAAAACATCTAATTTTACCAGTATGTTAACCTTAAATGCAAATATTACATTTTTGCAAGTTTTAATTTAAGCATTTAATTAATATTTGATGAATTAATTAATTATTTTCAAAATATTTATTGATTTATTTTTCTTTCTTTTTAGAATGGAAGGTGACACATGAAATATATTTTATTGATATGATGATTTTTGATTTTTATTAAATAAATTTGTTATGGAAAAGTTAACCAGTGCTTACTAATTTACACCACAGTTCCTCTTCCGTTTTTTAAAACTATTTAGCAATATCAAAAAAATCAGTAAAGGGCAAATCTACCAAAAATATACATTTAAGGGTAAGTATTATTCTAATTATCATTGTGTTTAATACTATTAAGACCTATACCAACTGTACAGACCTATAAAATACCATACTACAATATATGTATATTATACTATTAAGATGTGTACTGACTGTCGAGAACCAAGTACGAACCTATAAAATGCCATAATATGATACTATATTATTATGTGTTTTATACTATTAAGACGTGTACAGACTGTAGAGAACCATGTACAAACCTATAAAATGCCATACTACAATATATGTGTTTTATACTATTAAGACGAACAAACCCGATAAAGACTTTTTAAGACCATGTATAAACCTATAAATGCCATAATATAATATATGTGTTTTATACTGTTAAGACATGTAAAGACTCTTAAGACCATGTACAATCCTATGAGGTGGTATATTACTGCTTATAAGTTTTATACTATCAACACTGGTAAGGACTCATTAAAACTGATTGAATCCTATTAAACTACTTGAAATATTACATATTCAAAACTATTCAAGCTTGTAGGCGACGTTTTTGAAGAGTCATATACAGTCTTATATACCTATAAGAAATTGCTGTTTCACTATCCGAATAGAATCCTATAGATTTATAGGATTTTACTTGTATTAATACATATTCAATCTTATAGATCTATAAGTTTTTTTTTATAAGTTTCTATATGGCATTTTTGGCAGGGAAAACACTCAAACCAAAATATATTCTGCCCAGTTTCAAACACAAACTATCAATATGCTGGTCCCATGACAAAAATTCATCTATTACAAGACCTAAGAATTTTGTTTTATGTTCCAATGAGTAATCATTGTTTACTATATTTAAATGTTCGGGAATTATCAGTTGATGGTTTTTTGTTCTGAATATAATTAAATTAGTTTTGCTATCATTAATCATCATTTTGTTACAAGTAAACCAGTCACTTGTCTTTTGTAAAGCATATTCAGACTTCACTAAAATATTGGGAATCGTAGAACCGGGGATCAGCAGATTGGTATCATCTGCATATTTGGTTATCAAAAAGTTATCTTCTATCGAGCTTAAATCATTCAAATAAATTACAAACAAGATAGGACCCAGAATGCTACCCTGTGCTATTCATATGCTATTTACCTTAATATTAGAGTTTACATTATTTACGACAACTCTTTGTGGTCTGTTTGAGAGGTAGGACTGTAACCACGCAAGCGTATTTCCTTTAATACCATATTTAATTAATTTATGAAACAAAATATCATGATTTACACAGTCGTACGCTTTACTTAAATCCAAAAATAATCCTAGAGATATATCCTTATTTTCTAAGTGTTGTAAAATAGCTGTAGTAAATTGAAATATTGCTGTTGTGGTTGACCTACCGCTCAGATACCCATGCTGTATACTAGACAAAATATTACATTTCTCCATGAATTCCAGAGCACATAACCATTTCAAATATCTTTGAAAAGCTTGGAAGAATACTTATTGGTCTATAATTGTTTAAATCGTCTAAGGATCCTTTATTTTTATATAAAGGTTTAATATTTGCTAACTTTAGTTGAAAAATTCCAAACTTTAATGAGTTATTTAATAATATATATTTTAAGATGTCTACAATTTTTATAACAGATAATTTGACAATGCTCGTTGGAATTTCATCCTCTCCGCTACTATATTTATATATATAATAATTCATTAGTAGATACATAGACTGGTTATTTTCAATAATGTTAGGTACATACAAATGATACATTTTTTTGATTCTTTAATAAATCCGGAACTATATTAAGTAAATGATCATTAAAATTATTAGATAATTTCTGTATCTGCTCACCGGATTGACAAACACTGTCTTTTATTTTGCCATTTATTTCATTGCATATGTCCACATGCATTTATTTTTATGGTCAGAATTTTTTACCCTCTTTTCATACTTGCTACATTTTTATGATTTTATTAGATCGTCATATTGTTTTTTTGTTTCATTACAAATTAACTTATAGTGGTTACTATGTTTTGATAAAACCAGTAATGTATCTAATCTACGTTTACGAACCATTATTTGATCATTGTCAATAATTTTGCATTTTTTTTTATACGCTATAACTAAGGGAAAACATTGATTAAAAGGATTTTATACTCATCAATAAAAACATTCCACTGTATATTAACATCGTGTTCATTAACTTGCCGAACATTTTCCCAATCCTCCATTCCAAGCATTAAAAAAATTGTTTCGTTTTTTTCTTTGAAAAATCTCTTATGTATAAATTGTTTGACTGAATCTTGTAAAACACTAAAAGACATTCTTTGTGCATTGTGATCGGAAATATGGTATTCTAATACTTTTGTATCTACTTTTTCAAGATTGGTAAAAATGTTGTCTATGCAACTACTACTATTAGGCGTTATACGAGTGTTTTCAGTGACTGTTCCTTCCATATTATAAAAGTTCATTAAAGAGAAAAGCATATTCTTATTGGGATTATCTATCAACATTTCAATATTAAAATCCCCTGCAATAAAAAATGTTGTGTTAACATTAATAATCAATAACATTTCTTCTACCTTACTAAAGAATATGTCTTTACTACCCAGTGGTGGTCTATAAATTGTAACAAATATGATAGATAGTTTATTCTTTAAGCACTGAATTGCCGCGCATTCAAATTCACCCTTAACAGGTAGGTTGCAAATATTTTTTTGCACACAAAAATTTACCCCATTTTTCACATAAATGGCATTACCTCCATGTTGACCTTGACCTCGGCAGAAATAAGCCGCCAATTTAAACCCTTGGACACCAATTTGTTGAAGTTGATCTTTAGTTTTCCAGTGTTCTGTAATACCCAAAAAAAGGCACTCTGGATAGTCTTTCAGCAGTTGCTCTAGATTATCTACACTATTTCCAAGTGATTGCACATTTTGATGGACTAACGAGTACTTAGTTTCAGCTCCTATAGTTTGTCTAAAAAACTGTCATTATTTGGTACACTATAGCTGGTAGTTTGTTTATATTTTTCCATTTTTTGTATGAAGGCTGGGCATTTTGGATCCCTTGCCGAGTGTACTCGATCTTTTAAATTTAGCCTTTTACAGTTAGGACAGTCGAATTTTATGTCTCCATTACATTCCTTCGGTATGTGATTTCCCCCATACTTATAACAACATAACTGTGATTTGCAATGCTTAGCGATGTGCCCAAAATAGCAACAATTATAGCATATTGCAACATTAATATATTCTTTTAGGTATATTTTCGTTAAATCAAAATTTATTTTCACATTTTTTATAAACCAACGAAATATCTCTGGTTTAGTTTGAAAAATTTAGATTTAAAGTTCCAGAGATTAAGGAGATAACTATATATAGTTTGAAGGAGGGGAATAAAGCCAAATGATATTTTATGATTTAAAAAAATTAAAATAATTGATATTATTACTGACATGGCCACTGCCACCGCCACCGCCACTGCGACGGCCACTGCCACTGTTACCGCCAAGGCCACTGCCACTGCCACGGCCACTGCGACGGCCACGGCCACTGCCACCGCCACTGTCACGCCCACGGCCACGGCCACGGTCACGGTCCAAGCTTTCGCCCGACAGCAATAAAATTACAGATGGAACTGAAGACACGGTAAGATATTGAGAAAACTGTAATATGTTGATAACAAAAAATTTATCTTTATTTTTAAATTTGTATGTAAAATTCAAATAAATTACAAACAAGATAGGACCCAGAATGCTACCCTGTGCTATTCATATGCTATTTACCTTAATATTAGAGTTTACATTATTTACGACAACTCTTTGTGGTCTGTTTGAGAGGTAGGACTGTAACCACGCAAGCGTATTTCCTTTAATACCATATTTAATTAATTTATGAAACAAAATATCATGATTTACACAGTCGTACGCTTTACTTAAATCCAAAAATAATCCTAGAGATATATCCTTATTTTCTAAGTGTTGTAAAATAGCTGTAGTAAATTGAAATATTGCTGTTGTGGTTGACCTACCGCTCAGATACCCATGCTGTATACTAGACAAAATATTACATTTCTCCATGAATTCCAGAGCACATAACCATTTCAAATATCTTTGAAAAGCTTGGAAGAATACTTATTGGTCTATAATTGTTTAAATCGTCTAAGGATCCTTTATTTTTATATAAAGGTTTAATATTTGCTAACTTTAGTTGAAAAATTCCAAACTTTAATGAGTTATTTAATAATATATATTTTAAGATGTCTACAATTTTTATAACAGATAATTTGACAATGCTCGTTGGAATTTCATCCTCTCCGCTACTATATTTATATATATAATAATTCATTAGTAGATACATAGACTGGTTATTTTCAATAATGTTAGGTACATACAAATGATACATTTTTTTGATTCTTTAATAAATCCGGAACTATATTAAGTAAATGATCATTAAAATTATTAGATAATTTCTGTATCTGCTCACCGGATTGACAAACACTGTCTTTTATTTTGCCATTTATTTCATTGCATATGTCCACATGCATTTATTTTTATGGTCAGAATTTTTTACCCTCTTTTCATACTTGCTACATTTTTATGATTTTATTAGATCGTCATATTGTTTTTTTGTTTCATTACAAATTAACTTATAGTGGTTACTATGTTTTGATAAAACCAGTAATGTATCTAATCTACGTTTACGAACCATTATTTGATCATTGTCAATAATTTTGCATTTTTTTTTATACGCTATAACTAAGGGAAAACATTGATTAAAAGGATTTTATACTCATCAATAAAAACATTCCACTGTATATTAACATCGTGTTCATTAACTTGCCGAACATTTTCCCAATCCTCCATTCCAAGCATTAAAAAAATTGTTTCGTTTTTTTCTTTGAAAAATCTCTTATGTATAAATTGTTTGACTGAATCTTGTAAAACACTAAAAGACATTCTTTGTGCATTGTGATCGGAAATATGGTATTCTAATACTTTTGTATCTACTTTTTCAAGATTGGTAAAAATGTTGTCTATGCAACTACTACTATTAGGCGTTATACGAGTGTTTTCAGTGACTGTTCCTTCCATATTATAAAAGTTCATTAAAGAGAAAAGCATATTCTTATTGGGATTATCTATCAACATTTCAATATTAAAATCCCCTGCAATAAAAAATGTTGTGTTAACATTAATAATCAATAACATTTCTTCTACCTTACTAAAGAATATGTCTTTACTACCCAGTGGTGGTCTATAAATTGTAACAAATATGATAGATAGTTTATTCTTTAAGCACTGAATTGCCGCGCATTCAAATTCACCCTTAACAGGTAGGTTGCAAATATTTTTTTGCACACAAAAATTTACCCCATTTTTCACATAAATGGCATTACCTCCATGTTGACCTTGACCTCGGCAGAAATAAGCCGCCAATTTAAACCCTTGGACACCAATTTGTTGAAGTTGATCTTTAGTTTTCCAGTGTTCTGTAATACCCAAAAAAAGGCACTCTGGATAGTCTTTCAGCAGTTGCTCTAGATTATCTACACTATTTCCAAGTGATTGCACATTTTGATGGACTAACGAGTACTTAGTTTCAGCTCCTATAGTTTGTCTAAAAAACTGTCATTATTTGGTACACTATAGCTGGTAGTTTGTTTATATTTTTCCATTTTTTGTATGAAGGCTGGGCATTTTGGATCCCTTGCCGAGTGTACTCGATCTTTTAAATTTAGCCTTTTACAGTTAGGACAGTCGAATTTTATGTCTCCATTACATTCCTTCGGTATGTGATTTCCCCCATACTTATAACAACATAACTGTGATTTGCAATGCTTAGCGATGTGCCCAAAATAGCAACAATTATAGCATATTGCAACATTAATATATTCTTTTAGGTATATTTTCGTTAAATCAAAATTTATTTTCACATTTTTTATAAACCAACGAAATATCTCTGGTTTAGTTTGAAAAATTTAGATTTAAAGTTCCAGAGATTAAGGAGATAACTATATATAGTTTGAAGGAGGGGAATAAAGCCAAATGATATTTTATGATTTAAAAAAATTAAAATAATTGATATTATTACTGACATGGCCACTGCCACTGCCACCGCCACCGCCACTGCGACGGCCACTGCCACTGTTACCGCCAAGGCCACTGCCACTGCCACGGCCACTGCGACGGCCACGGCCACTGCCACCGCCACTGTCACGCCCACGGCCACGGCCACGGTCACGGTCCAAGCTTTCGCCCGACAGCAATAAAATTACAGATGGAACTGAAGACACGGTAAGATATTGAGAAAACTGTAATATGTTGATAACAAAAAATTTATCTTTATTTTTAAATTTGTATGTAAAATTCAAACGGCCATATGACTTTATAACAATTTGTGATATTATTAAGATGGTTTCCTGCATGTTAAAAAGAAATAATTTGACAAAAGCTCTACTTTTTTAAAATTTGGCTTTTCATTTTCATACAGTATATTATAGAAGCCACAAATATTACTTATTTATGAAAAAATTTCATTGACTAAATCTACCAAGAAAAATTGATGAAAAATACTTTCACGTTTCCAAAACCCCTAGGGGCGCAAATAGTCTTTATAACAAAAAATTTTAATTTATTGGTATTATCATCGTTAAGATTCTCATTTAATAACGGATATAAAAGATACTTCATTTTCACAAAAGTTTGTTCGTAAGACTTTTCGCATTGACAGTGTATGGTGTAAGTGTATGGGAAGTGTGTAAAAAATATTTTTAAAATTACTGTATCTTCCATATCCTTTATCTAAATTGAATGCTATATGTATGTAGCTTTTTAAGCCAATGGCGACTCGTGGACGAAAATATAGAGGAGGAGTCAAACAAAAATATTCTTAAAAAACAGACCATCGTTACGTTACGTGTCAATATAATTTACGCCAAAGGCGAGTAAGTGGCATATTCCATACTTCCTCTGAATAGCCGCCCCTGTTGTAAGCACACTAATAGAGTAATGTGTCAGGCTATTTAATTTTATTAAGAAAATTTGAACAGAAAGAATTATGGGTAGACAGCACCTCTAACAGGCCTTAGTGGGACACCCTTTATATAGGGGAGGTGGGAAAGTAAATAAACTGGAATATTTAGGATCATTTAGAAAAAATTCCAATTATCGATGTTTTTTTTAATGATCGGGAACATAGTCTTAAAAGCAATAAATTGAATTTTTTGATTACCTGTTAGGAAAAAATTCTTACTGTGTTGCAAACTTGGACATAGATTTGTTTTTAGATCTAAAACATAACTTTACATTTTCAGCATATTTTACAATCGGAAACAAAAGAATAGGTATACAATTTTTAATTGATCGATAAAGATGTTTTATACATTTTTGATTGAAATATTTTCAACTACTATTCGTGTTTTGTTACATCTTGATGATCACCCTGGATATAATTTATGGAATGACATTGTAGAAATTAATATCACTCCGTTAAGACAATCTACATGTTGTTTCCAGGTCGAAAATTTTTCGCTAAAACATAACGATTCATTGTTACCACCAGATGATCCGTACCAGACATAGCGATTGACCCCCCCCCCCACGGTTTAGATTTGCAACAAATTTGACAATAAAAATATAAAATATGGTTTTATAGGGAAAAAATTGTAGAATGTATCTTAACAAGGGATGCTCCAATGAAGTTTCTTTATATGAAAGATCCTATCTTTTTTTCGATGAGGAATCACCCCCTTAAATGTTTTACACTTATTTAGTTACACCCTGTATTATATAATATAATTTCCTCCAATAAGGAAGTCTAAAATCATAGACATGGTCCTTTCGACAGTGTCTCCTCATCATTCATATTCCACACCCTAGGTCTCATGGTACTAATTGTAATAAGCAGGCTGTCGATAGCTTGGCTACTATAAAGAGCTTGTATCTCCTCTATATTTTCATTCCAAGCAGATACAAAGCCATCTTCGTGCAGAGCATACTTGCCCTTTGTAATCTGTATCTAAATAATTTAAAAATATTTATATTATAAGATTTAGGGATCTATAGAGCTACAAAACTAATTTTTAGATAACAAAATACCTTGTGACTTTAATTTCAAGTCAAAGTCAACATTTTATTCTAAATTCAGCTTCAGAGCGGTGAAGAATTTCCACAGGAATATAATTTGAATTTGTGTCCACATCCATTATGGTTTTCGTTTAACCTAAAATTTAACGTTTTAAACCTGAACTTGTCACATTTCTTTAAAAAACTTATAGTACCTATACTCGATAATCTCTTCCGATTGCAGCAGGCCAATATTTACGTTTCTTTAGGGTGCGAGTATGTGGAATGCGGATGTTGGATTAAAATGTTCCCCTCTCGGAGGTTATACTTAGGTTTGTTTTTTTAAAAGATTTTTTTCGATGACAGCGTCAAATTTTATTTTTATTTTCGTATTCTAGTCCTCAAAATATGTATATTTATTCTGGTTAGTAAAAAATGAACCAATGTAATTAAAAATTATTTAAATATTTTGTGCGATTTAGGTAGTTAATGATCAAAACGAATACTTATTTCGGAAAACTGAGGTTCAAATTTCACAACAAAATAAAAAATTAATAGGACGACGCAGTGTTGCCAGTTACCTCATGAAATGTCACGATATCTGTTGATTTTTTTGTGATTTTATGAATAATCTGGTGTCCATGAAAAACTTTTTAAAAAAGTTCGGTTTCTGGTGTTACCAGCTTCGTTTCGGCTTAAAAAGTAACTATTTGACAGGGCGGCCATTAATCCAGCTAATTTAGGTTAGGGACGTAAATACATAGTCCAGACAATTCAGATATTGAAATGTAGATAATCCAGTCAATGTGACAAGGATTTGGAATACAAATGTTAAATCTAGTGTTTATTTGTTGTAGTTGCTATTAGTTTTTTGCATATTAATAGTTTATTCCAGTTATGAAAGATAAAATCTGCTGTTACTAATCTGGGGCGAGTTGACATTTCTTTAGATTCTAGAGTTTCTCTTTGATTACTGTTGTGCTACCTAAAACAAGCAGGGAAAAAAATAATTTTTTTAACACCCTGCTGTGTCTTGAAAAAGGAGCATTTGCGGACCCATGTTTATATGAACTTGTCGTCGTAGAGTCGCCCAAAGGATAATCTCTTAAAATTACTGCACATACTTAATTAACACCCTGTATAATAGTTCCAACAAGAATAGAATAAAAAATATCGAAGAAAATGGTTTCACAATCAATCAAATTTTAATCAAAGTTTGCTTTGGAAAATAATTGCAGCATTTAACTTGACAGTTGTCAGCTTATTTATAAGGTATTAATTTGCCGTGTTTAGAAAGTATTTTTGGTGTTTATTTTTTCTTCCATATGGTTCAGTTTACCAATAGTGAAATGGCAGATATGCATTTGTGTTATGGAATGGCTCATGGAAACTCTTATGCTGCAAGACGTATTTATCATGAATGATTTCCTCAACGTGTAGTGCCCAAAGCAATAACTTTTGTAAGTCTCCATGCACGACTGTCTGAAACAGGCAGTTTTAAATGATCGACGGTTGTCAAATTGAAAGAAATCCTAATATCGCAAGTACTCGAAAAATAGCAGACGAATCGAACATTACTCATGTAACAGTATGGCAGATTTTAAGAGACCAGCAGTTATATCCCTATCACATACAACGTGTGCAAGCTTTATTGCCCAGAGATTTGCCTCTAAGACTAGTTTTTTGTAATTCGTTACGCAGTAAAATCATAAGAAATCCAGGTTTCTTAAGTCAGGTATTGTTTTCAGATGAAGCTTGTTTTTCTCGCAATTCAATTATGAATTTCCATAACAATCACGTATGGGCCGAAAAAACACACAGTTGGTTACAGGTAGAATATATTCTATCCCAGCTAAAATAATCCTAGCAAAGCCGTAGATCAAGGGGGGGGGGGGGGGGGGGTGGTATTGGGGGACAGGCGAAGGTGGACATGCCAGTACCCCCAAGGAAACAAGGCTATCTACGGCGCTGAGCCCTTCTTAGTTTAATAGTAGGTACAGGGTGGATCACATAAGGTCACCTCCCTTTTTTCTATCTCAGAATCTGTAAGAAAAAACGTGAAATACAAAAGTTTTTTGATTGACTTAAGTGTTAAAATTAGTGACGGGCCGATACCGATATAAATATCGGTACATCGGTATTTCTTGCTGATAATCGGTATAGGCAAAATTTTGCCGATATATGTATATCGACAGTTTTCAGATGTATGACGCTTCAGTTACCATTTGAAAATTATTAATAATCATGCTAGGGCGCTTAAATTATACAAAATAAGATTATTTAAACGTGTTTATTATTTATGGAGATGTTAACGGGTCAACTTACCCTTAATTAATTTTTTCTTCTAAAATATTATTTCACTTTAAAAACCGAACTTCAGACTTTCAATAAAAGACTGGCCCAAGCAATCAACCAACAATGGAAGTAGAGAGTAGAAAAGAAAAAAATGGGAGGTCTTGTAAAGCATTTTTTTCACCTACGCACATACCTGTAAATACGCCCAAACCCATTTTATTGGATGAAATCATTACCGGGAGAATTATCCGATAAATAAGATTTGAATGCTAGTAAAACGGAAGAAATCGTATATGTAATTTATTTTGGTTAATACCTCTGGTTCTAAAAGATATCGACTTGCACTTTTACCGAAATGCTAATTATTTAATTCCATATTATACGTTGTTAAAATAGATATATCATTGTATTTAACTTTTTTGAGAAAATGCCTAATATTTGATTATACTTCAGTTAACGCCATCTAGCGGCGATGGCAAAAATCAAAGATGCAAAAGCAAAAGCGCCGCTTGTAGGGTAAACGAAGCTCTCTCCAGCAAGACCAAGTTTGTTAACATCGGTTGAACGAAACCGGAGTATATTTATAAAAACAACTGAATTCCCGCAACCACTTTATTTTACTAGATTCGAAAATTTATTTAAGACAAAAAGTATTATGAAATATGTAAGGATTAAAATACCTACAGATATTTTCAGTCTCGACTGGCCAAAACAAGACGAAAATCTCAATATTAACCTTTGTCGCGACTGTTACGCCCCTTGCGGATAATTTACAAACTAGGACACTCTGTGCAATGATTACTATAGTTTTTGAGATATGTCCGGCGGCCATTCTTAGTTGACCCCCCCGGTACTTAGTTTTATAATGAATCTTCATCAAGTCACGCCTACCTTAATACAATACTTGTGTGATATTTTCAAAAATTAGGCGCATTTAAGATTCTCTGTATTTATATGCCGAAACAAATGCTTCTTATTGAAATTAGCGTTATAGATTATTTGAAATTTACATTGATCGCATTTAAACTTGTTTCGAATTCATATGCTGCAGCATATGTTTTTTTAAACCAATTTTTCGAATCGCCAGATAGTCACAGTCATTGCATTTGTACTTCTTAACGTCTTTTGAATTTACATGCCGCAACATATGTCTCTTTAAATTACTTTTCTGGAAGGTTCGATAGTCACAGTCATTGCATTTGAACTTTTTAACGTCTTCTGAATTTATATGCCGCAGCATATGAGTCTTTAAACCATCTTTTCGAAACGTCCGATAGTCACAGTCATTGCATTTGAACTTCTTAACGACTTTTGAATTTACATGCCGCAACATATGTCTCTTTAAATTACTTTTCTGGAAGGTTCGATAGTCACAGTCATTGCATTTGTACTTCTTACCGTTTTCTGAATTTATATGCCGCAGCATATGAGTCTTTAATACATTTTTGTGAATGGTCCAATAGTCACAGTCATTGCATTTGAACTTTTTAACGTCTTCTGAATTTGTATGCCGCAGCATATGAGTCTTTAATACATTTTTGTGAATGGTCCAATAGTCACAGTCATTGCATTTGAACTTCTTAACGTGTTTTGAATTTGCATGCAGCAACATATGGTTCTTTAAACAACTCTTGGTAATTGTTCGATAGTCACAGTCATTGCATTTGTACTTCTTAATGTCTTCTGAATTTATATGCCGCAGCATATGAATATTTAAATTACCTTTTAGGAAGGTCCGATAGTCACAGTTATTACATTTAAACTTCTTAACGTCTTCTAAATTTATATGCCGCAACATATGAGTCTTTAAACTACTCTTGGTAAATGTTCGATAGTCACAGTCATTGCATTTGTACTTCTTAACGTCTTCTGAATTTATATGCCGCAGCACATGAGTCTTTAATACATTTTTGTGAATGGTCCAATAGTCACAGTCATTGCATTTGAGCTTCTTAACGTGGTTTGAATTTGCATGGAGCAACATATGAGTCTTTAAACTATTCTTGGTAAATGTTCGATAGTCACAGTCATTGCATTTGTACTTCTTAACGTCTTCTGAATTTATATGCCGCAGCATATGAATATTTAAATTACCTTTTCGGAAGGTCCGATAGTCACAGTCATTGCATTTAAACTTCTTAACGTCTTCTGAATTTATATGCCGCAGCATATGAGACTTTAATGCATTTTTGTGAATGGTCCAATAGTCACAGTCATTGCATTTATACTTCTTAGCGTTTGTTAAATTTATATGTCGCAACATATGGCTCTTTAAATAACATTCTTGGATGGTCCAATAGTCACAGTCATTGCATTTGAACTTCTTAACGTTTTTTGAATTTGCATGCCGCAATATATGACTCTTTAAATCACCTTTTCGGAAGGTCCGATAGTCACAGTCATTGCATTTAAACTTCTTAACGTCTTCTGAATTTATATGCCGCAGCATATGAGACTTTAATGCATTTTTGTGAATGGTCCAATAGTCACAGTCATTGCATTTGAACTTCTTAACGTGTTTTGAATTTGCATGCCGCAATATATGACTCTTTAAATCACCTTTTCGGAAGGTCCGATAGTAACAGTCATTGCATTTAAACTTCTTAACGTCTTCTGAATTTGCATGTCGCAACATATGAGTATTTAAATTACTTTTTTGGATAGTCCGATAGTCACAGTCATTGCATTTGAACTTTTTAACGTCTTCTGAATTTATATGCCGCAGCATATGAGCCTTTAATTTATGTTTTCGGAAGGTCCGATAGTCACAGTCATTACATTTGAACTTCTTAACGTCCTCTGAATTTATATGCCGCAGCATATGAGTATTTAATACATTTTTGTGAATGGTCCAATAGTCACAGTCATTGCATTTGAACTTCCTAACGTCTTCTGAATTTATATGCCGCAGCATATGACTCTTTAAATCACCTTTTCGGAAGGTCCAATAGTCACAGTCATTGCATTTAAATTTCTTAACGTCTTCTGAATTTGCATGTCGCAACATATGATTCTTTAAACTACCTTTGAGAACTGTTTGATAGTCACAGTCATTGCATTTAAACTTCTTAACGTCGTCTGGATTGACGTGCTTGAGCAAATGCCTCGTTAAACTACCTTTATAACATGTCTGATATTTACACTCACTGCATTTAAATTTAAACTGACAGCAGCATTTAAACAAATCAAATGTTTCTTCAGAATTTATATTATGTCGAAAATGATGCTCCGTTAAGCTTGCTCCTTGAAATGTTTTAAACTTGCAGCGGTGGCATTTTAACACTCGATCATTCGCGGACTTTACACTTCCAGGAAGTTTGTTACGTGAATTACTTTCAAGGACTGTTTGATCGCCACATTCCTTGGACGTGTGTGTTGGCACATCCCGACTAAGGCCAGCTGGAAAGATACTGAAAAGATAAAAAATAATAAAATATCGTTCCACCATTTGATCAAAATAATGGCAGTAGTCTCGCCCTTTAAATGAAAAATGGCTGCAATTCACAAAAATACGTTAAATTTAGCAACTGAAGATTTAAGGATGACGTGTTATTAGATTTTCCTTGAAAAAAAAGCCGTTACAGTTTCCATATAAATATGAAACCTTACGAGGAAATTATATTATATTTTTAAATTATTTTCCCGTTTTCCCTTAACATCAAACCACTTGCAACGCCTGCGCTGTAAAAAGTTCATTGCATAAAAGAAAAGGTTCCTATAGGCCTTATTACACTCGGGAATTTTGGGTAGACATGGATTATTCTGTTATTTTTAACTGTTTATTATTTGGCCGAACCAGGTATGAAC
Organism: Barypeithes pellucidus; assembly: GCA_963991005.1. Taxonomy (NCBI): domain Eukaryota; kingdom Metazoa; phylum Arthropoda; class Insecta; order Coleoptera; family Curculionidae; genus Barypeithes; species Barypeithes pellucidus. The sequence continues at coordinate 13,633,458 of OZ022564.1, read as the reverse complement.
AGGTAATAGCCATTTAAACCCACTGGTACTTAAATTAGCAGTTTACATTCTTTATTAAACTTATGGACTGCTAATTCAGCAACTTTTTGCACCTCCTATTTGTAAATAGCAGTAGCTGCTTTAACTGGTAATCAAAACGAACAGGTTTGCACATCTCTAATTCTGGGGATATTTTAGGGATTTCGACAGTACCCACTGCTGTTCTGACCGTTGACAATGCTCCAGCTGATCGAAAACGGTTTACTGCGCATGAATACGTGCCATTATAATTGCCGGCGCAAGAGAAAAAATTGCCTAGTCTAATACGGCCTTATATCACTGTCTAAACCTATAATAAAAAAATTGAAAATAGGAATCAATGGGCGCATTCAGCAGAGCCCATCGATTTGTAAGCGATTAGTAATCGTCTGCTGAATACACTAAAAACAAATCGATTTCACAAATCTATGGGAAATCGGACGGCATTTTTTGTCCATCGAATTAGCGATTTGACAGCGATTTATGTCAGTTTTGTTTGTAAGGATCAGGAGTAAAATTTATAAAAAATTACGAAACCAGTGAACTATAATAATAATTATAAAAACATACACGATCTCCGCTGGTGTAATATTTGATGAAAATATTTATGAGGGAATCTAACCAAACAAAAAACTGACAACAAAAAGGATTCAGCAGAACTACAAATCGATGCACATCGTGACGTCACCGATTAAAAATCACTTAAAAATCGATGGGTTCTGCTGAATGCAGACATTATTCTGTTGTAATAGGTTATCGTCATCTGTAAAGCTCACGTCTTTGTATTTTGGGACCAATCGGGAATGGTGCTACGTTAAGTAAACAAAATTATCTACGGCTATTGACCAAAAACGTTCTGGTTTGTCAGTCGCCTTCCGAGTTCACAAAAAGCCAAAGTCAAGCCATACTACGCGGGCGCACCTACGCGGGCGCACCTTTCTTCAGCTGCACCGGTCTGAGTCGGACTTCTTTCAGAGAAATTCAGATAATTAAAAAAGCACCTCAGGGGACGTTATTGCGCATGCCGATATTCATGAATTTATGTATTTATGTGTTTATGTATTTATGTATTTATGTATTTATGTATTTATGTATTTATGTATTTATGTATTTATGTATTTATGTATTTATGTATTTATGTATTTATGTATTTATGTATTTATGTATTTATGTATTTACGTATTTACGTATTTACGTATTTATGTGTTTATGTATTTACGTATTTACGTATTTACGTATTTACGTATTTACGTATTTACGTATTTACGTATTTACGTATTTATGTATTTATGTGTTTATGTATTTATGTGTTTATGTGTTTATGTATTTATGTATTTATGTGTTTATGTATTTATGTATTTATATATTTATGTATTTATGTATTTATGTAGTTATGTAGTTAGTTAGTTAGTTAGTTAGTTATTTATTTATTTATTTATTTATTTATACGAACAAACTCGACGTTGCCCGCGTTGAAAAAAATCTCCTGCGCAGGACACCACCTGGCCACCGCAGGTGAAAAAAACTTGCGCCATTCGATTGTCCCCTCAAAACTACTAAAATCATCTGAGGAGGTCGAAATCAAAAAAATGCAATCTGAGCGAGAAGAAGGGTGTTCGGGTTTTAAAAAGATACCCTGTATAAACTGATGATAGCCTGAATATTCGTAAAATCCCTTGTGCATCGTAGAATGAACCATATGCCCTCGATGCCTCAGAAATAAAAGTATCTACACTGAGCGAAATTTCGAGTTGACATAACTCAAATATGAGTTGTCATAGACCGAAGCGTGTTGCTAATAGGGGACAGCCCAGACCTCTGAATTACGGCAACCAAATCGAAGAAATTGCATCAACTCACTATTCATAAGTTATGATAGCACAGAAGATTGGTTATTTTATGCGTTGGAATAGCTCACGCCCCCACCGTCTTAAATTATTGATGGGCTACCGTAGCTACCAGTATGTGAATTGTGATGCGTTACTAGTCGGGCTAGATTAATTCATAATTCGAGCTATCAAAACTTGACATTTAAGTTGTTCTAGCTTACGATGGTGGCTGGAATAACTCACTCTTTGGGCTATCAGACTCCAAATTTTGGACTATCGGAACTCAAAATATATCTTTGATTTAACGCGGAGAGCATACTACGGCTAAGAAACCATGCGGACGAAGTGATGACGATTGCTTATAAATAATAAGGCTCCCTCCTGTCACTCCATTTTACGCCAACTGACCAAAATTATGCAAAACACAAATTTTCACGCACAGAGAACAAAGATGAAAAATCCCGCAAACGGCCAACAGGTGTCTATACGCGCGATCGAAGGAGAATTGACGAATAACAATGGAATGAACCGCGCCGAACCTGCACGAGCACGAATTCGGAACTTTCCGTGACCTTGCGATCTTGAGTTAAAATAATGCACGTCCGGGTTAAAACGACACTTTATAAACAATTAGTACGTTTTTCCAACCCAGAAACTGAGTTCAGGTAACTCATAAAATAGTTACAAGATAAGGAATTGTGGTGATCCCAAATATGTTTAAAATGTTGATAAAAAATCTATTTCTGGGTTGAAGCGAACCAAAAGAACCTGAATTACTGTAGCGTTTTTAAATAATTTGTGATAATTCGTAGGCTCAGTTAGACCAACATAGAGAGGTGGGTTGAGGTCGCTCCAATTTTGTAACCCACGACATTGGTAAATGCATTTTTGTCAGTGTATGTGAGAACAGAAGGAAGTTTAGTATCAAAAATTATACCAAGACCTCTAAACTCATTAACGTGTGAAACTGACCGATTATCAATCGTATAATCATATACAATAGCTAGTGACTTCGTAGTATAAGAAACAACGTTACATTTTAGTATATTTAGCTGCAGATTATTTTCAGCACACCAATCAACAACAAGATTAAGGTCAGATTGAAGATCACTGCAGTCGTTCAGGCTATTTATCCTTTTATACAGTTTAACATCATCATACCTCAACTCAATATTAACTAACTAACTAATAACGCAACAATATAAGTGTTATTTTTGAAGGCTTGTCTACCTTTCATTCTGCGCGCAACCCCCGGCATGCGTCATTTTAAAACACGTACACAGTGACAATATTCCAAATAATTGTCGAGTTTAATTACTAAGTTCTTTCTTTCCATAACAATCTCGATTTTATTTCATTTCTGTATTTTTAGATATTGGGAATATTGGGTCTTGTCAATCTTCCATTGTCAATATATCGAAAACGGTTTATTTTGAGTATACAGGGTGTTATGGAAATGACGTATTATATTTAAATGGGTGACTCCTGCGGTGTCCTAGAGAAGCGCTACATATTTTTTTTTAAATCGAACGTTTAAAAAGTGGGGTAATTCACCCCTAAACCCACCCGATTACTCCTCGGCACATTCATATATGATCATATTACATTGCCAAGCTGTGTAATCAACAGATATTCAAGCCCAACGTTGCCAACTGTATAGAAAATTCTTATAAACATAATATTTAGTTTACCTAGTATCCAAATCAAATAGAAGTGAATCCAGGTGCCAGTACACTAGCAAGTAATCCAGGGCACAGAGACATCTTCAGGTTTTTGTTTCTTTTTCTATAGGAAAAGCTTTATGCTCATCACGTATACCCTGATGATAATGTGGAACTGCATAATAAGTTTATACCCACTAAACCCCATTCGGCCTCTTATTTCCAATCTCTCGGAACATTTGCACTAAATCACTTAAAGAAACACACAGACACCCACGAGTTTCCAATTATTTTTTTTTGAAGATATGCACTTATTAGATTACACAAAAGCAATAAATACTAACGCATAATTACACTTTACAATAACCTACCGTACACATAAAACAACAGCACTATAGGATACAAACTATTTCGCAATAGAAATTCAGAAATAATAAAAACGCTAATTTCTAATGGCCTAATCAAATTTATTAATCCTTTACTGAAGAAGAATGATGAAATAATTATGTTGATAGACCCTTCCATCCCTTTAAAATAAATAGTCTCGTTCAACCAGCGCGGTTGCCATTTCCGAGACTATCATTATAAAGAAAAGTATTACAGAAGGAAATTCTTCATTTTATGAATATAACCTTATAAAACATCGAAAGTGTGGCAACGCTGTATTTTTAAGTATAAGCCAAAGTCGAGTAAAAAAGAATATGCAACCGTTTCTGCTGATCAGCTGTTCCTCCAAAATTAGCCGGCCGATTTCATACTGCTGTTTCAAGCAGATTTGTGTGTTAAATTGTATGTTAATACTTAAACCCGAGTTTAAATTATTAAGTTATTTGTTCTTTTCGCGACGGCAGTGCCCCAGTCCATCAGTTCAATATTGATCGACGGAACCAATGTGTTATTTAGAGAATAAGGGCGTACTTTTGTTTACACAGTAGCACTTTAAAATACTAATTCAGATTGAACGGTACTTAGATGTGTTGTGACGCGAAAACTATGTGATTTTGTGATGTGAGTACTTGATCTTTTTTATAAATTAAGTTGGTTTTAAATAAGTCCGAAAAGGTAAATAAAATTGCATTTTTTTTCTAAGGGTAAGTGGCATTTATAAACTTTTAAGTTGTCCAGATCTGACGGGTGTCGTTCGAATTGAACAAATGAGAATATACCTTACCATTTAAAAACTCCGCGGCGGTTCGTTCGAGTCAGTTCAAGTTTATAAATCAGAGATTGTTTCCTAGCGAACTGAACTGAACGTAAAAGTTTATAACAATGCAATGCAATAACTTGCAATCTGTCAAACGGTTATTCACTTTCTAAAGAGTTTACCCTGAAGATATGACAACACTGTTGACATATGTTGCTTTTTCACATGGTCATTTTTGGTTTGACATAAGGTCATGTACAGGGCATATTAAATTAAAGCGCAATTTTTGGATATTTTTCTTCAATTTGGTTTCATCTCAGGAATTGCCGATTTAAATATAATACGTCATTTCCATAACACCCTGTATTACATAAAGTACGTTCAGAATTTGACGTAGAATTGGGAAATCAGTATACATACACAAAAATTCTCCCTGTAAATCAACAGACCTGAAATGATATTGATCCCCTTGCAAATACGACTTTAAAACCCTTGTATATCAGTCTTTTTAATTTTTCTCAAGTACAAAACATAAAAAAGTTAAGATTGGCGGACATTATGCGTGATCACCCTGTACTTCACTGATCTGAAGATTTTTTTTCCTTTTAATTACTTTTTATTGTGTAAAATGGTCCTTTTGATAGATTGACTAGATTCTTTAAATTATCGCACAATAAAAAATCGATATTTAATTTTTTTTATTAAAGAAAATATACAAATATCAAAACGTACTAAAACTATAACGGATAGCCATTGAAAAAATATCCCAAATTGATTTCATTGTGATTCATTTAAACACGGATTAAAGTTGAATATTAAAAAAATTATTATACGACAGTAATTCAAAATTTTCAAAAAATAATACTCGCATTTTAGTTCAGGAAAATACAAGCCTAACAAAATATACAATTTTTAATGCTACACCGAAAGTAGGAAAGAAATTTTAGGAGTTGTTGCTACTACACTCCCCGACAATAAATTCCGAACAAGAATAATGTTAGGCAGGTTTATAGTCCTGTAACTTTTTTAATATTCTTCTGATCTTGGTGAAATTTTGTGTAGACTTATGCCTCGGAATGTTAACCTGAATTTTACTTTTCAAAAAATACGGGTGTCTTGATCATATCACAGGCAAAAACAAAAGTCACTTTTTTACCTTTAATTTCTATGGAAAACTGTGCCGTGGAATTAGGCCTCATAATATTTTGTTTTTCTGCTTTTTAAGAGAAGATACAACTTTGTAAAGAAAGTATTACAGTTTTCCAATTTTTTCACAACAACCGGAACATTACGTTATTTTATTGGGTCCAAAAATTATCCAAAAATTAAACGCCCGTATTGCATTGAAAATATGCCACGTCACATCGTGAGAAGTGATAAGAACATGAGGTGGCAATAGGCTATTAATTTTTGGATATTTGTTTAATAATACTCGATAAATTAACGTAATATTTTGAATTGTGAATAAAACTCAAAAACTGCAATACTTTTTTAAAAATGTGTATCTTCTTTAAATAAGCAGATAATAACATAAATCAAAAAACATGTGTTAATAAGAAATCACACTTCAAAACAAAACATAATGAGGCCAAATTCTACCGCTACATCAGTATTTCTTGAAAATTAAATTTCAGGCTAACATTTAGAGATTCCAGTCTACACTTTGCTAAAAATTATACCAAGAGCGGAAAACAATATAAAAAGTTACAGGACAATAAACCAGACTAACATTATCTTTATTCGGAATTTATTGTCGGGGACGGTATAAAAATCAAGATTACGGCGATATTTCGCCAAAGGACTGATTAATTCGGCATGTAACCCCATAAGATTAGTGGGCTGAAACGCAGAAAAATAGTCTCGAAATGATATCAATTTGTAAATTAAGTCTTTTAGACGATACATGAACGGGGATATAGATGCATATTTTAAAGGCAAAAAGGAACTATTTTTTTCTGATGGGATAAAGTAAGCAGTCCAAATAAGCCGATGTTACAAAAATCAAATTATTATTTTAAAAAATCATAAATCCTTTGTTCCATTGTTGGGGTGAAAACTTTCTCGCACTTTCACATACCTGTCCAAATCATTGCCACGAGCTCTATGAGAATGTTCCACTGCCAACTTTCCATTTCTTTCAATAATATTGAGTTTGTGCAGTCGGACAATTAATTTCGGTTCCGGCTTGCTTCTATAGATATGGACACTTGAATTATTAAGGGACACGTTCTCACTGTCAAAGGTTTCTCTTTCGGACTCCTTTCTTATTACAGTATTTATAGTGTTCGTTTCGTTCGTTTTATCTTTCACCCGAGGTTCTGCTGCACTAAAAACGTGAATAGAAGTTAAACCTTTTCAGCCGTGTTTATCCGGGTTTGCTCAGTAAAGATTTTTTTTTAAATCGTTTATTTCCAAAAAAAAAACTTTATAAAGGGTGTTATGGAAATTACGTATTATATTTAAATGGGTGACTCCTGGGGTGTCCTAGAGAAGCGCTACATATATATTTTTTTTTAAATCGAACGTTTTAAAAGTGGAGTAATTCACCCCTAAACTCACACACAACTCCTCGGCACATTCATATATGAAGATATTACATTGCCCAGCTGATTAATCAACAGATGTTCAAGCAGAATGTTGCCAAAATGTTTAAAAGTGTAAAACTTTAGTTTCTTATAAAAATAAATATTTAGCTTACTTAGAAAGTAAATCCAGGATGCGATTAAGGAATCCAGGGCACAGACACTTTCAGTTCTTTTTTCTATAGAAACAACTTTGCTCATCACGTGTCCTATGATAGTGTGGGAGTGCATAATAAGCTTATCACTAAACCCCAACACTAACGCATAATTACACTTTACAATAACACACATAGAACAAGAGCACTTAATCATTTCGCAATAGAAATAATAAAAATGCTAATTTCTATGGGCCATTAACCCCTTACTAAAGATAAAATGAAACAATTATGTTAACAATTGACCGGAACTACCCTCTGAAATAATGGTCTAGTCTGACTTCGGACAAGTCGTCAAACTTTCCTTTCCGAGAAATCTCCGCTCTCTAGAGCGCGGTTGCCATTTCCGAGACTATAATTATACAGGAATGTAATATTTTAAGGAAATTCGGCAATTTATGATAGTCGCTTATAAAACATCGAAAGTGACAACGCTGTATTTTTAAATAATAGCCCGATGCCCACAATCAGCTGTTTAAAGAAGAGAGAAACGTGTTATTTATATTTAAATTTTTTAGATGTTAAATATATTATTTCCCAGACCGCTCAGACAATAAGGGCGTATTTTGGTCTACATAGTAGCACTTTAAAATACTAATTCAGATTGAATGGTACTTAGATGTGTTATGTGATTTTATTGTGTCGGTTTGTTTTTGTTCAAGTTACTTAGGTACTTGGTGTTTTTTATAAATTAAGTTGGTGTTGTTCCAAAAGATAAATAAAATTGCATTTTTTTTTCTAATGGGTAAGTGGCATTTATAAACTTTTAAGTTGTCCAGATCTGACGGGTGTCGTTCGAATTGAACAAATGAGAATATACCTTACCATTTAAAAACTCCGCGGCGGTTCGTTCGAGTCAGTTCAAGTTTATAAATCAGAGATTGTTTCCTAGCGAACTGAACGTAAAAGTTTATACTAATAATGTACCCTGAAAAATAAACAACTTGCAATCTGTTAAACGGTTATTGACTTTCTAAAGAGTTTACCCTGAAGATATGACAACACTGTTGACATATGACACTGTATGACATTTGTTTACCTTCCTGACAGGGGCAGCACGTGGTCATTTTTGGTTTGACATAAGGTCATGTACAGGGCATATTAAATTATAGCGCCATTTTTGGATATTTTTATGCAATTTGTTTTCATCTCAGGAATTGCCGATTTAAATATAATACGTCATTTCCATAACACCCTGTAGAGGGACTACCTATAATCTTAATCTTTATCTAACTAAATATACTTTGTTAATATTAACCGTGTCATTTATACAGGGTGTCCTTTTAAAACCCGAACACCCTTTTTTCTCGCTCAGATTGCATTTTTTTGATTTCGACCTCCTCAGATGATTTTCGTAGTTTTGAGGCTTTTTTTTTTAAATGGGAACCCGTTTTTTTTTCTCGCAGGTTCCGAACCTTCATTAAAAAGCAAGCAACTTTCGTCCCAAACATTTTTTTATTCGAATCGATCCTGAACTCAGACAAAGTAAGTGGCAAAATGAAATCAGAAACAATTTTGAGATTGAAACTAATTTTTTAAGTCTGGTGATCTTGCTGGCCATAATACGGGGCCGAGCCGCCCGATCCACTGTCCAGGAAAATGATTGTTTAACCATTGGCGAACAGGTACCGTGAAATGTGCCGGGCGCCATCTTGTTGGTATAGTGTAACAATTCGTCGTTGAAAAGTTCAGGATTGATTCGAATAAAAAAATGTTTGGGACGAACGGTGCTCGTCTTTTAATGAAGGTTCGGAACCTGCGAGAAAAAAAGGGTTCCCATTTTTAAAAAAAAGTTGCCCTGCGCAGGGCACCACCTGAACACCGCAGGTGAACAAAACCTTCGCCATTCGATTTCCCCCTCAAAACTACGAAAATCATCTGAGGAGGTCGAAATCAAAAAAATGCAATCTGAGCGAGAAAAAAGGGTGTTCGGGTTATAAAAAGACACCCTGTATATAAAATAGTATAGAGCCTAATATACTGCCTCGTGGAACACCATATTTATCATTTAGCTGTGTTGACATGGGACCTTATCTGCCAAATATGAATTAAAAGATTTCCAACTTATGGAAAATAATTAGTTTTTTTGGAGTCCAGTGCATTTTGTTTAACTGGCATGGAATTTAAGTACCCAATATATGATAGGACAATGTCTTCTGTACTACTAGGATAATACAATAATAAAGTAATATTTTAGATTTTTTATTTAATTGTCCCGTACACTTTCTTATAGCATTCATATACAGTGAGTCCCAGAAGAAATGTCTAAATTCATTTAAAATTCAGCGGTAAGTTTTTTCAAAAAACGCTCGTACCCGTCGATTTTGATTTTTTAATTTTTTTTTTGTGGTAATTTCATGTATACAGGGTAGCTCAAAAATAAGTTACGACCATCAACTTCATTTTTTCAAATGAAAACATATTTTTTTATTTCATTTTTGAATTTTGCATTGAATTCTAAGCATGTTTCATGTACCATGTCCTATACATAAACTCAACAGTTATTGAAAAAATTAGGATTGAACATATCTATAAGTAAGACCTGTTTATTAAAAAAAACACAACAAAATCAAATTAAATGTTGAAAATGTGCGCCATTCACGGCTTGACAATATCCAAGACGATCAATAAACTCTCTTTGCACGTTTCCAACCTTTAGTTGAGTTATGACACGCACTTCTCTTCGGATCCTTTCTTTCAACTCCTGAATATTGTTTGGCCTGTTAACAAATACTTTTGATTTGAGGTACCCCCCACAAAAAAAAGTCCAGCGGAGTTAGGTCTGGCGACCTAGCAGGCCATTCGATAGGTCCTCTCCTTCCAATCCACCGATTGGGAAAGGTTTCATCCAAAAATGGCGCACAGTGGCCGCATAGTGCGAAGGAGCACCATCTTGTTGGAATATCAGTTCTTCGTCAGGGGAGTCTGGATCCAATGGATTCGGAAATAAAGCCACTAACGCTGGAATTAATTCTAGTTGGAGAAATTCGAGATATACTTGTCCAGTTAAAGACTGTTCAAAGAAAAATGGACCAATTACTCTTTCGCGTACGATTCCACACCAAACATTTATTTTCTTAGGGTACTGGCTGTGAACCTCTACCATCTAATGCGGATTTTCTGTTGCCCAATATCGACAATTTTGTCTGTTCACATTACCATTCAAATAGAACGTAGCTTCATCCGAAAAAATAATATTTTTTACTAAATTATTATCTAGATTGCACATATTTTGCATGCGTCCGCAAAACGCACTTCGCCTATCGAAATCATCTTCAAATAACTCATGCACTGGAATAACTTTGTATGGGTGATATTTGTGCTTTTGAACTACTCGGTGAACAACAGATTTCGGCATGTGTAAATCGGCCCCAATGTGCGATAGGGGAGTACATGGATTTTCTTCCAAGGAAAGCAAAACGTCAAGTTGTTCATTTTCATCTCGAGTAGGACGACCAGATTTAGGCAAATCTCTAACATGACCGAATTCTCTAAACTTAGCCTCTATTCTACTCACCATCTTTTGACATATGGGAGGACGATCAGGATGGATTTCATTAAATAATTGGGCTGTTTCTATTTGAGTACGTGTTTTATCACCAAACCCAACCATGCATAGAATTTTAATTTTTTCCCGTTCCGTTACACCTTTATTGTGAAAACCGCAACTTTGAAACTACGCTTGACAATAATTATACTTATTTGAAATAAAATTGTCATACAGTTTCTATGGAAATAAACGGTGACAGTGAGACAGTACACTCTTACTTATTATGGAGCCCAAAATGCCATATTGCCAGAAGATTTGATAGATTGTTGGATTCCCTAAATGATATGTTCAATCCTAATTTTTTCAATAACTGTCGAGTTTATGTATAGGACATGGTACATGAAACCTGCTTAGAATTCAATGCAAAATTCAAAAATGAAATAAAAAATATATGTTTTCATTTGAAAAAATGAAGTTGATGGTCTTAACTTATTTTTGAGCTACCCTGTATACATGAAATTACCACAAAAAAAAGAAATTAAAAAATCAAAATCGACGGGTACGAGCGTTTTATGAAAAAACTTACCGCTGAATTTTAAATGAATTTAGACATTTCTTCTGGGACTCACTGTAGAACATTTTTTTAATAATCATAGAAAAATAAAAAAATAGGTAATAAAAAAATAGAAAAAAATAATGTTTAACATGATGATTCTGGAATCCAATAAAGTCCTTGCAAGTGAGCAGAATGGGTTTAGGGGTGGAAAAAGGTCCACTTTTATACAGGGTGTCTGGGAAAATGTGGGAAATCTCCTGGATATGAGGAAAACAAATGAATAGAGCACTACAAGTTCATATAAACTATTTTCGTATAGGCCTCCTATTCGGAGATATGGGCTCTCAAAGAGCCCCAATGAATCAAGTTTTTTTACACATAATTATTGAAACACCAGGTACCTATAGGTGCATGTTTTTGTTTTTATTATGTAATGAGATTTTAGCACTTTTATTAATTATTTATTCTTTTCTTTTAAGATGTGTGAGTTTGTATGTCTATGTTTATATTTTTTATAATTATAGTACCTTTGGGTGCTTTGTAAATGAGAATTTATATATTTTATACAATAAAGTATATTTTGATTTGATTTGATTTGAACTATTGATTGTATACCGGGTGTCAACGAGATTAATAATAATAATGTTTGAACAAATGAAAGTCGTTTCTGGTTTAACCGGAAGCGTTCGTTATTTTTAATGAAACAAGCTATATTTTTTTAAAAATTTCTATTCTGCATTAAATTCTAAATATAAAACATGTTATACTGCCTATACCTATCTCCGACAGTTGTCGAGAAAATAGCGATTGAATATGTTAAATTTATCAAAAATGATAACGTTTTGGCAAAAAATAAATGAAGTAGGAAAAACATGATGTGCTTATTAAAGTTTGTTCTATGTGGTACTACCTACTAATATCACTAAAATTTCACTTCCGGTTTAACCGGAACTGCTACGAAAATTGACTTTCATTCTCAAATTACGTTAATAATTTTAATGAAATGCCCTATAAGAACTATTTCTTTCGCGCGTCGCCGTATATTATTAACATATCAATTTGATGAGAACGGCTAAAAATACCATTTTGATAAATATCAGGAAATAGAAAGTAATTTGATAAAATTAAACACAAAATCGTCGGTATTAACCGACTGTCAAGAAAACCTATTGTAAAGTAGGCAAAAATAATGGCGTCGGAAAACAAATGATATAAGCGCAAACAAGTTGTCATAGCCACCTTATATTAGAAATAGAACAGCCTAATATTATTTCGTTATTTTCCTTTTTGGAATGCAGATCGTTTGATTGGCTATAACTCTAGGTCGAAACATAGGAGAGCATGAATAAAAATATCGATAAATGTATGTAGAATTTCAATTTAGTACTTATTATAGGGCATTCCCTTAAAATTATTAAAGTAATTTGAGGATGAAAGTCAATTTTCGTAGCACTTCTGGTTAAACCGGAAATGATATTTTAATGATATTAGTAGATAGTACCATATAAATAAACTTAAATAAGCACATTATATGTTTTCTACATTCATTTGTTTTTTGTCAAAAATTTCTACTTTCATTTGTTCAAACATTCAATATATACATCCTACCCAATCATAACAATTCCCAAAATATGAAATCGATTACTTTTTCAAAAGGATGTTACAGCCTGGCTAGTAATCCCGTCGACACCCAGTATAGTTTCACACCTTTTGGTACTCTTGAATATCACAGTTGGGTTTATTATTTTTTAATGAATTATAACAGGGCATTTTATATACAGTGTGTACATAAAGTAAGGAACAAATTCATTATCTAGGAATCTAAAAATATTTCGGAAAAATCCTCGGACACGTGTATAATAATTTTTAATGGCGCATTTTTTTCCCATGCAAACTTAATATACAAGGTGACTCATGTAGTAGATATGACATTATCGACGATTTTTTTAAATGGGAACCCCTATATTTTAGTTCAGATCTGTAATCTCCAAGAACAGCTGATTTCAAAAACATAACACACTTAGGGCCTAAAATTCATAGTTTCGTTATTACAGGGTAAAACAAATAATTTTATTTAAGATATTGTTAATTTAAAAAAATGTAAAAAAATTAAATAAGCTATTTAATTAAGTGTTGAAATTGTCCTCCTTCTGCTGCCTGACAGTACCCCAAGCGATCAATAAATTCTTGTTGAACTTTTCTTATGGTTTCTTCTGAAATGTTCCTGCATTCTGTTGTTATTCGATTTTTTAAATCTTCAATATTGGCAGGTCTGACTTTATAAACAACATTTTGGTGACCCCACAAGAAAAAGTCCAGTGGTGTAAGGTCTGGAGACCTAGGCGGCCATTCAACAGGCCCACGTCTTCCAATCCACTTGTTCGGAAAAACTTGGTTTATGTAATGGCGCACTACTGCTGCATAATGTGGAGGTGCGCCGTCTTGTTGGTACCACAAATTTTCATCTAGAATTCCTGGATTATTTCTACTAGGGTATAAGTTAACTAGCGTAGGGATAAGAAAGTTCTGAAGAAATAAAAAAATAAATGATGGTGCGTCCATTAATTACGTAAGGCTTTCAGGTAAAATTGGGTGATGGCGGAAGGGATTGAGCCAAATGTCACGAAATCTTTTATTGGGGGAAGGGGGGGTTGAAACATCGCTAAAAACGCCTCACGTAATTAATTGATGCCTCCCAAGCCAAAAAAAATATCTTAAATAAAATTATTTGTTTTACCCTGTAGTAACGAAACTATGAATTTTAGGCCCTAAGTGTGTTATGTTTTTGAAATCAGCTGTTCTTGGAGATTACAGATCTGAACTAAAATATAATGGTTCCCATTTAAAAAAATCGTCGATAATGTCATATCTACTACATGAGCCACCTTGTATATTAAGTTTGTATGGGAAAAAATGCGCCATTAAAAATTATTATACACGTGTCCGAGGATTTTTCCGAAATATTTTTAGATTCCTAGATAATGAATTTGTTCCTTACTTTATGTACACATTGTATAATACAGATTCAAGTCCTAGTTAGCATTCTGTTCAAGTTTCCTACTGTCACTAGCTGAAAGTACCAACACTGTGTCAACTAGTTCATCATACTACTTCAATTGTGCACAAATAATAAGTACTCAGTCTAGGTGTAGATAATCGAACACCTTCCTTGGGAAGTAATATTTTGTGTTCTGTAGCTCTTGCCTATTTTAATGATGTGCTCGATAGTATTAAGAATGCGCCTAATAAAATTTCTTAATTATGTTGATTTATTGAAGAGGGTATTTTTGTGATTATCAACCTTTTTCTTCGTGCAAAGGAAGTAAAAAATGTATGATTGTACATAACTTCAATTTTTGCTTATGGAATCACGAGTGTTTCCTTTAAATGATTTTAGTATGTTCGGTACCTTGTTCCTTCTTGTTCCAGAATTTCTTTGATGTCTAGTTCTTCATTTTTAATTTTCCATTTTTCATAAACAATCTCACCCATATTCTCGATGTCATTTATTGTTTCACTTTTCAGTTGTGACTCATTCTGTATAAAAATTAATGCGGCGTGTCTGTAATACACAAAATATTTATTTTAGTAAAGGCCTAGAATAGGGATGCAAAAGAGGGTATGATAGATAGGTAGATAAGTTTTGGAACTGAAAAGCAGTTTCCACAAATTTGTTTTGATTACTTTTATCATGAATATTTTTTCATGAATGTTAACGTCTCAAGCTTACAAGGCAGATGAGTTCTACCAAAAACAATTAGAGTGTAAGATTATCTTCCGTTCTATCTTAAATATTAAGTAAAATGAAATTAAAGCTACACAAACCTGAAAGGTTCATTTATTAAGAATATACATTTAACTACTTACTTATCATCAGGTTGGCTGAAGGCAGTGCTGCTATCGTAATTTATAGCTTCAAGTGGAACATTTTCAAATTCAAAATTATCCACTTCAGACTCAGCTTTAATTGTCCAAGTACTGCCATCCTTAGTGTCCATAGGGGATACGTTGTGAGCAAAGTTTAATAAATCACTTTCCTGAGTTTTCTTCGATTTTAATATGTTAAAAATATTTGGCTTATCAGTGTTAGCACAACTCTATTTTTATGAATACTTTCGGTACCACGTTCTAAAGTCAATTCTGGTCTTATCATGCGGGTCAAAAGGTCAGAGGTTATCAAAATGTTGTGAGATTATGTAGGTATCAATATACCCGGAGAAAATAAACATAGTTTTATTATTTTAACTGTCGTGAAGATAGCCACATATAATATTATTTTTGCAAAAATTATGTAGGTACATAATAGTACAGGGGTGGCGAACGTTTATGTATTTACCTGCCATTTTTTCTAAAGAAAAAATATTATAATTTTATTCATAGTAAACTTTGTGATCGTTGGCGTGCCCAAAATTTGATTTCGCGTGCCATTGGTTCGCCATCCCTGTAAATAGTAGGTATATAAACTCCTGGACATAATTAACGCAATATCATGAATTGGTGATGCGAATTTTCGGAAAAAAACATAGCATTTTTAGTACACCCAGTATAAATCGAAACTTACATTTTTATCATAAACAGCGAAAACTATGACATTGTCAAGGAATCAACCTACAATGCAAAAAAAAATCATTCAAATCGGATCATAAATTCAGAAAAAAAATAGCATAAAAAATATGGGAAATTTATGATGTTAATTTTGTCCAGGAGTTTATCTACTAAATCTATTTATTAAAAACGACAATAATAAACAGGGTCATTTATTTTAGCAATAAAATTACCTAACTTAAAAATACAATGGAATTTAATCCGATTAACTATTTCAAGAAATAAAAAGAAAAAGTGATAATTTGCCAACCAATAAGTTGAAAATAGTAACAAAAGCACCGATAATCAATTTAAGGATTGTACAGAAAATTGTCCATGAAGGAAAGCATAATATGATACCGAAGAATACTAAAAACAGTAAACAAAGAAAACCGCTTCTAATTATAGACTGAAAACTGTCAACTACACTTAGAAATTCTGAAAAGTCCTCGTGATCTGGGTCGTCGAGCAATGATCATCGGCGATACTTTTCTAAATTTTGATTTGTAATTTGTAACCCAACTTTTTTATTAATTTTGATAACGATTCAATTCCCGATTTCCAAAACACCTCGAATTTTAAAATTTTCTTTTAAAACTGGAAGAGTTACATTGGTTCTGGACCTGTATACGTCATAAATCCCATTCCGAATTCCCATTTTAATAATTTCGCTCAAATCTTTAGTCTTTGGCTTTCTTCGTTTACATTTTTTAGTATTCTTCGGTATTAGGTATATTATGCTTTCTTTCATGCACAATTTTCTGCACAGCCCAGTGCTTTTGCTATGTTTTCCTTGCATATTGGTTGGCGAATTTTCACTTTTTCTTTCATTCTCGAAATTATTAGCACCATTTCTTTTTGCTTGGGGATGCAAAAAAATCAGAAAATTGCTTATTATCGTTCATATTGTCACTTTAAATTAATTGTCAAAGTCACAAAACTGACATCTTAAAATCAAGACGAAGGTGGCAGGTATTTTACAAACTTTTCTGAATCGCTGATAATTAAATACATATCCTTTTCTTTCATGTCAAAATTGCATAAGTCTGTCATATTTCTCTTACGGGGTTTATTTGGACAGTATGATTAAATGCAATAAAAAAGAAAAATTGAAAGTATGTCTTTGTTAAATCGTAGACCCGCACGATAAGACCTGATCGACTATACTTGTATTTTTGCCGTTGATAAAATTGCATTTTGTGATGTAGCCAAAGTACACTGAATTTGATCCGTTGCAATTGCAGTGCTTGTATCTTCATGCACAGTTGTTATGGCACTAGTCGTTTTTTCGTTTCATGTTTCGTGTAAAACCGTATTGTGTGTTTTACATCCGGACCATCTGCAGTCTTTTGGCTGATTATTACGACGTAAACAATTATTACATAACTGTAGCTGTTTGACCTTTTGAATCCTGTCTTTTACGGATAATTTTAAAAAATTGGGGCAATAAAACAAGCTGTGATTTCTTTTGCATTTTGAAATAAAAGGTTCGTGTTCTTCAATTGTGCCGAACGTATTGACGTGTCGTTTTTGTCGATTATTGTCTGAATCTTTGAAATTAACTTCGAGTGTCTCTAATAGATCCGCGCGTTTCTTTATGAAAGATTTAAATTTTTCGATTGAAATTGTATTCTTGGGCCGTACGTATGTCGATTTCATAATTCAGAAACTCCACCCCCATCATACTGGACACATTTTTCTAATTGCTTTCTCAAATAAGTGAAAGAATTTCTGATTTCTTCCTGAGATATCGATTGGACAGCCTGGATAATTCTGCCCTTCAGCACTTCAATATCATTTGATATTGCGGTTGCAAAAACAATTTGTTTTAAACGGCCCCATAAAAACATATCGGCCAAGGTTAAGTCGGGAAGTCTTGGGGGGCCATTCCTGCCAATCATCAACCTTGGCCCAAATCTGCGGTCAAGCCATTCTCTAACCTCACGAGCGAAACGGGCTGGACAAGTATCTTGCTGAAAATACATATTGAGTCGAAAATTTAATGGTAGATTTCGAGTTCATCATTGAAATATATAGGTATACAGCATTTCTAAATATGATAATCTATTGCACGTATTATCAAAAAAATATGGCCTTATAATGCCATGGACGGATATCGCACATCACACGTTCGCTTTTGTGAAATATTGTCTTCTCGTCATAATTCTGAATTCGACACTTTCTAAAGACCAGTACCTAACGTGCTGGGTTGCAACGGTTCCATTTGTTGAAAATGTACTTGTAGGTACATCAGAAAACATGATACATTTATAAAAATCAACATTTCCGCTTAAAATTTTGTCTCCTATCCACAGGCAAAAATCAAATCGTTTCGCGTCGTCTCCCTCTTCCAATCTTTGATTAAAGTGCGGTTTATACGGATACATTTTATTTGCTTTAAGGATTCTGAATTTGACTTTTTTTCACAACTTCCAACTGAATAATACGATTTCTAAGAGTAATAGGATTTTCTTCAACACAATGAAGAACTAAGACTAGCAGTATCATCATGGTCGTATTTCTTCTTTTCTTTTGAGGTCCAAAACCGAACCAGTTCTCTTGAACTTTTTTATTAACTTGCAGATTGCCATCCTAGTTATTGGGATTCCTACAAATTTCTCGGTAAATTGTTCCATGACGTAGCGGTATGAAACTTGACCATCCCCATAACATTGTATTATAAAAACTCTTTGTTCAGTAGATAGCATTTCTACTTAAATAATAACTTCATTAAATAAAGACATTGAGAACAAGTACCTATTACCTTAAGTGTCATTATTATTTTAACTAGGTTCACCAGTCGGAGGTGTGCCAGAGAATTTTTGGGAAATAATTTTTACATAGGTAAACCTTTTAATGAATTGTTCTACTTCGTTTTGTTGTGTAGAAAACACATTCATTAAGAGTGACTTTTTTTCGTATCTTTCAAAATAAAGTATGTTTACTCTTAAGCAAAATAACATTTTTGCTGTTTTTACCCACCCTTTATAAAAAAATTGAAGTTTCTTATGATGAATCGTATTTTCTAGACAAGCAAAAACGTTTATTAAGAGTGACTTTTTTCGTATCTTTCAATTT
Organism: Barypeithes pellucidus; assembly: GCA_963991005.1. Lineage (NCBI taxonomy): Eukaryota > Metazoa > Arthropoda > Insecta > Coleoptera > Curculionidae > Barypeithes > Barypeithes pellucidus. The sequence continues at coordinate 13,614,361 of OZ022564.1, read as the reverse complement.
TTAGTCCATTTGTCCTCTTGTAAACCCCATCCTTGGCCATACTGTATACCTACCACTCAATATTTTTAATATTAAGTCTTATTTAGGGTGTAACAAACTCGTCCTTCACCATTGGTATTTCGGAAACGGTAAGAGATACGAAGTCAGTTATGGGCCCAATAATACGCCGCAAAGAAATCAAAAATAAATATAGAGGTTTTCAAAATATTTGGAAAAATCTAAAATTTTGCGTTTTTGTTATTTCACATTGCTACTTTTTATTTTCCACAAGATGGCATCATCAGATCCTTAATGCGGCGTTTCGTCCTTATGTCACCATCATCAACTTAATGCTTTTAAATACGGGCCTGGATTTTTTTTGTTTAAATTATGAAAGTGGAACTAAATCTACGTTCAGCGATATACGATACTTACTGGTTTTCATTAAAATATAGTCAAGAAAAAATAAAAGTCGAAAATTTGAGATTTTTCCGAATATTTTGAAAGCCCTGTATTTATTGATTTTTTTGTGGCATATTATTGGGCCCATAATTACGCAACTTTGCCTCAATTTAACCGACTTCGTATCTCTTACCGTTCCCGAAATCCCAATGGTGAAGAACGAATTTGTTACTCAAAATAGCGCACAACACAGCACAGTCAATTGAGACGATATCTCAACCCGTAGAACATCTTTGATTTTGATACGTAAAGCTGAAGAGAAAAACAATTGGAGCCCTTTAGTAAACTGTCGCCATGGAAATGAAAGTCGTGTCTGCTCCTCTGTCACCGACGCCAGTCGAGTCGTGTTTTGTGTGGACGGACGGGACGCAATATATGACCAGTCTTGCCAACGTTATCATGACTAATATCACAAGTGCGAGAATAAAATGTCCCATATTTTTGAAAAAATTCCCACCACAAGATGTTATGTTATACGATTTGCCTGATATGCATAAAACTACATTTTTTTTGGCAAATTACTAAAAAAATGTAAATACGATTGTAATCCAAGAAATAATCAGTTTAAAATATATATAGAAAACTGGTCTGGTCTATGGCTAGAAAAAAGAAGGTATTTCTTTAACATTTAAAATATCCTAAGCATTTACTTAATATTTTGTCCCACAAAAACCGGAGAAATCCCACGAGTTGGCAACACGCGTATAACGGATAACTCCGAAAGTGGCCGACAGTATCCGAAAAGCGACAAAGCAAGTCGTTTTTCAATCCAAATATCTACCGTGCCAGTAAAAAAAAATTATAAAGACATTTTTATACACTTTTTTTTAATCACATTAAAATATACAGGGTGCTAATTAAGTATGTGCAGTAAGTAATTTTAAGAGACGACTCTTTGGGCGATTCTAAGACGAGAAGTTCATATAAACATGGATCCGCAACTGCTTCGTTTTGAAGATACAGGGTGTTAAAAAAATTTTTTAATCGGGTTTTCGTAAATATGTTAAATATCCTATTGTTTTATAATGAATCTTTATCAAGTAATAGCTATACCTCAGTACAATACTTAAAGAACTTTTGCAAATTGTGTGATATTCTCAAAAATTAGGCGCATTTAAGATTCTCTGTACTACTCATATGCCGAAGCAAATGCTTCTTGAAATTACCATTATAGATTGTTTGAAATTTACACTGATCGCATTTAAACTTGCTTCTAATTCATATGCCGGAGCATATGTTTCTTTAAATCACCATTTCGGGAGGTCCGATAGTCACAGTCATTGCATTTAAACTTCTTAACGTCTTCTGAATTTGCATGTCGCAACATATGATTCTTTAAACCACCCTTGCGAAATGTTCGATAGTCACAGTCATTGCATTTGAAGTTCTTAACGTCTTCTGAATTTGCGTGTCGCAACATATGAGTCTTTAAACTACGTTTGAGAAATGTTCGATAGTCACAGTCGTCGCATTTGAACTTCTTAACGTCTTCTGAATGCATGTGCCGCAGCATATGTTTCTTGAGGCTCTCCTTACGGATTGTTTCAAAATTACATTGGTCGCATTTAAACTTTTGAACTTGCTTATGCCGCCACATATGGTTCTTTAAATTACCTTTTCGGAAGGTCCGATAGTGACAGTCCTTGCATTTGAACTTTTTAACGTCTTCTGAGTTTACATGCCGCAGCATATGGATCTTTAAATAACGTTTCTGCAAGGTCCGATAATCACACTCATTGCATTTGAACTTCGTAACGTCTTCTGAATTTGCATGCCGCAACATATGATACTTTAATTTAGTCTTGGTATATGTTCGATAGTCACAGTCATCGCATTTGAACTTCTTAACGTCTTCTGAATTTATATGCCGCAACATATGAGTCTTTAAACTACTCTTGGTAAATGTTCGATAGTCACAGTCATTGCATTTGTACTTTTTAACGTCTTCTGAATTTACATGCCGCAGCATATGAATATTTAAATTACCTTTTCGGAAGGTCCAATAGTCACAGTCATTACATTTGAACTTCTTAACGTCTTCTGAATTTATATGCCGCAGCATATGAGTCTTTAATGCTTTTTTGTGGAAGGTCCAATAGCAACAGTCATTGCATTTGAACCTGTCAAACTCCTTTGGATTCATGTGCCGCCGCATATGAGCCCTTAAAGTAGCTTTTCGAATCGTGAAATAGTCACAGTTATTGCATTTGAACTTGTTAGCATCTTCTAAATTTATATGTCGGAGTATATGACTCTTTAAGCCTTTTTTGTGAATGGTCCAGTAGTCACAGTCATTGCATTTATACTTCTTAGCGTCTTTTAAATTTATATGCCGCAGAATATGAGTATTTAATGAACCTTTGTGGATGGTCCAATAGGCACAGTCATTGCATTTGTACTTCTTAACGTCTTCTGAATTCATGTGACGCAACATATGTTCCTTAAGGCTCCCATTACGGATTGTTTCAAAATTACATTGGTCGCATTTAAACTTTCGACCTTCCTTATGAAGCAGCATATGGTTCTTTAAATTACCTTTGCGGATGGTCCCATAGTTACAGTCATTGCATTTGTACTTCTTAACGTCTTCTGAATTTACATGCCGCAGCATATGAGTCCTTAAATAACCTTCGTTGATGGTCCAATAATTACAGTCATTGCATTTGTACTTCTTAACGTCTTCTGGATTCACGTGCTGGAGCAAATGCCTCGTTAAACTAACTTTATAACATGTCTGATATTTACACTCACTGCATTTAAATTTATTCTGACAGCAGCATTTAAACAAATCAAATGTTTCTTCAGAATTTATATTATGCCGAAAATGATGATCCGTTAAAATTGCTCCTTGAAATGTTTTAAACTTGCAGCGATGGCATTTTAACACTAGATCATTCGCGGACTTTAACGTTCCAGGCAGTTTGTTACGTGAATTACTTTCAAGGACTGTTTGATCGCCACATTCCTTGGATGCATGTCTTGGCACATTCCGACCAAGGTCAGCTGGCAAGATACTGAAAAGATAAAAAATAATAAAATATCGTTACACCATTTGAACGAAATAAATGACAGTAGTCTCAACCTTCAAATTGAAATTCATAAAAATACGTTAAATTTGGCAACTGAAAATTTAAGGATGACGTGTTTTTAGATTTTGCTTGAAAAAAAGGCCGTTGTTTGACACTTGACTTGTGCCAGTTACAGTTTCCCTATAAATATGAAACCTTACGAAGAAACAATATTTTTAAATTATTTTCCGCTGTTCCCTTAATCTCAATTCCTTAAGAAAAAGGTTACTATATTACTGTCTAAACCTATAATAATAAAAAATTAAAAATAGGAATCAATGGGGGCGCATTCAGCAGAGCCCATCAATTTGTTAACGATTAGTAATCGTCTGCTGAATGCACTAAAAACAAATCGATTTCACAAATCGATGGGTAATCGGACGCCATTATAATTAGAAAAACAAATTATACACGATCTCCGCGAGCATTAAGGGCCTTGTTACCAAGGTCAACCAAGCCGAAAATACATCTATATGAAGGTAAAACATGCATCTCTTTCGGTGCCTAGAGTTTAATTGAAAACAAGAATTAGTAACCAATATTGGACTGGCAGTTCAGAGAAGCATTAACGAACGAAAATACGTCATATTTGGTGTTGTTTTCACACAGAAAACAGTTTATTTTTGCTATTTAATACCTTCAAAATTTCACGTGAATGTAAAATTCACTGTGAATGTAACACGTCGGTTCCTCAGAAATGAAGTAAACATAACATTCTTTCACTAGCTACTCTGGTTCTCTAATCAATTCACATGTCACATGTCTTCTTCTATGCGAATTTTTTTGGAAAGCGGGCGTTGGTGTTTTTTATTCTCTGTACCGAAATTGTACAAAACAAGGAAAAACACAAAACTCAGATAATGTGCCCAACAGGATATTAATTTTTTGTTAGTTCTACCAGGTCTGATTATATTCCTATCCTTTTTCTTCATATGTAAAAACATGATGTAACCATATGATCGAACCGCTGTGAATTGACAATTGAATAAATTTGTAAGGTCTGTCAATTTAGTTCAATGGGTTTGCCACCAGAGGGTGCTTGATAATTTTATTCATTGATAAATTTCATTGATAATAATTAGAGATAGGCAGGGCCGGAGTGGTCATCATTTAGAAAGAACCGCATTGAGAAGTTTTGTTTTTGTAATTTTATGAAATTAGTCGTGAATAAATTCATTAATCAGACATCAAAGTTAGCGTGTTCGTGGGTGGCCTTGAAGTTACTACATGAATAAATTCACGAAGCACTTCACAATTGTAATGCCCGTTTTTAATAAACGGGTCACACTGTAATAGATTTATGTATCAAGTAGATGATTATGACCAGAGGGCGACAGTATTACAAAGCCGAGGGTTCGTAAGTCGCCCGAGGGTATATATATCTATATATAGTACCCGTGGTGCATACAACTTTTATGTCATACCAATTCGTTTTGAATTATAAATATATATTTTAAATTTAATTTGATTTACCAATTTTTTATTTTTACCTGCGACATTATTATAGCCTGCGTTTTTGTTGCTAGGGAGATAAGCATTCAAATGTTTAATGTGTCGAAATCAAAAATGGAACAAGGTTTTGAACTTACCGACAAAATTGAACTCGTGCGATGGAAGAGTACCACAGTTAGTGAAGGATATTTAGAGGATAGCATATCCTCAAAAAAATGAGGTTTCAAGGATGTTGGCAGGCGTACCATCTGGATCTCGCATTTCCTTGCAGAAACTAGAGACCCAGACAATGAATCATGAGTCAACCTTTGCTGCAGGAAATTTATTATTATTATCAGCGGAACCTTCCAGAATTGCCAGTTCTATATAAACACAACCAAATAATATATGAACGTAGATTTATATTTTGCTAATAAAGAATAAGTTAATCGAAAACTGTTTTTTGCGTCTTAATGCCAGCGCGGGCCATAATGTGTACTTTATGCAGATGGTATCTGTATAAAAGCATAATAATGTACTGGTATGACATAAAAATTCGTAAAACAACTAGTAGTATTTATATTGAAAATACATTACGCAATTATTGCGCTAAAATTTTTAGAACATAATGGTTTATCAGTGTGTAAAAAGTCCCGGAACAGTCAATTATTTCAAAAATGGTGCACAATATAAAAAACTTTCTGTATAAAAGTTGTTGGTCTTAAAGAAATTTATTAATCTTAGATCCCTGTAATTATACAGGGTTGCCCAAAAAGTCGTGGTAACCGAAACTCCATTTTTTTTAAATGGAATGACCCTTTTTTGATCACATTTTCTGATTCCTCTAAACATTCTAAACAACAATTATAGAACATGTCATATGGCTAAACCTATTAGTTTTAGAAATAATTTGAGTTGAAGGACATAAATGCGATAGGTACGATATTACCTTTTGCATTTTTATAAGCTGGTACTAGAATTTTTTGCGTCACTGTCAAAGTAAATTCTCAAAATGTCGCTCAGCGAAAGGGAACGTATAACTTTACTAATAATAAGAGGTTTTGGAGACCGACAAAGATCAGTTATCGAGACAAAGGAATTATTTAATACAACTTTTCCAAACCGAGAGCCTATATCAAAATCTACAGTTGTGAGAACAGTTCAAAGGTTCGAGGTAACCGGTTGTTGCAGAGATAAACTTCGTTCCGGAAGACCAAAGTCGGCAAGTAGTGATGAAAAAAAATTAGAGACATTACTTCATTTTATTCAGAATCCACATTTGTCACTCAGAAAAGCTGCTACCCAAGTTGATGTTTGTTTTAAATCAATTGACAATATTTTAAAAACCAGTAATTTTCATCCCTATAAAATAACTCTTGTCCAGGAATTATCAGAAGACGATTTTGATCGTAGATTGGAATTTTGCGAAGTAATGATGCAAAAACATGAAGAAAATAACAATTTTTTTAATCAAATAGTTTTTACGGATGAGGCAACATTCATGTTGAACGGGTCTCTCAATCGCCATAATTGTCGTTACTGGGCTGATCAGAATCCACATTGGATGAGAGAAACACATATTATACTCAACACCCCCAGAAAGTAAATGTGTGGGCTGGAATTATTGGCAACAGATTAGTGGGGCCTTTCTTTATAGAGGGGAATTTGAATGCCGAAATGTATCTCCACATGCTGCAAAATGAAATTGTGCCAGCAATAAACAATGAAGTAGGACCACTATTACGCAATACGTGGTTTCAGCAGAATGGAGCTCCTCCTCATTTTGGGCTAGCTGTTAGAAATTATTTAAACTTTTCCTTTTCCTAACCGCTGGATAGGACGAAGAGGCCCCATAGAATGGCCTGCTAGGTCGGCAGACTTAACGCCCCTTGATTATTTTCTTTGGGGACACCTAAAAAATAAAGTATTTGTGACAATACCTGCAGATCTGAATGAATTAAGAGGAAGAATTATTGAAGAATGTGCATCTATTAACCAAGAAATGTTACAAAACGTCATCGACAAATTTTATTATAACCTAGCCCATTGTCAAACTGTGGGAGGAGGACATTTTCAGCATTTAATTAAATAACGACTTACACTTAATTTTATTTTTGTTCTTTTCAAGTTATTGTTAATTTTACTGCTTGTATTTAATAATTTAGTTGTTATTAAAATTTTGACACAACTTGAGTGAGGTTCATTTTACACGAGTTTAATGTTTTTCTTTTAATTTTAACGTAAAACATTTGAGCCGACTCGAAACAATGCAAAAGGTAATATCGTACCTATCGCATTTATGTCCTTCAACTCAAATTATTTCTAAAACTAATAGGTTTAGCCATATGACATGTTCTATAATTGTTGTTTAGAATGTTTAGAGGAATCAGAAAATGTGATCAAAAAAGGGTCATTCCATTTTAAAAAAATGAAGTTTCGGTTACCACGACTTTTTGGGCAACCCTGTATAATTACAGGGATCTAAGTTTAATAAATTTCTTTAAGACCAACAACTTTTATACAGAAAGTTTTTTTATATTGTGCACCATTTTTGAAATAATTGACTGTTCCGGGACTTTTTACACACTGTGTGTATATGCTGCTGATGGTGGCACAACTAATGCAAATATTCTAAAATATCACATCTACATTATAAGATTTGTGAACAGCCGGCCCTGAACACAAGTAATAACTACGAACACTGGTCAAAGCAGTGTTGCCAGGTCAAAATTTGAAAAATCACTAGATCGCGCTTTAAAAATTCACTAGGTTAAAAAATTTAAAAAAATAGGGGCGAGTTCGTTAATTAATAATAAATCTTATAACATAGTATTTTATTTCTAACATAAATGACGATAAGAAAATATAGATTAAAAAAAATATATAGTCATAAGTCTACTTAAGTTGCCGCCATATGGGAAACTTTTTATTATTAATTTTTCGAAAAAAAGTTATTCTTTAGAGCGAACCCGCTAAGACGGTGCGGCGAATGCATGGCATGGTTTGTATTATTTATCGGCATATGTATATAGCGGTAGATGGCACTAAGTATCGGAATGAGTTTCCAACAATTAACTATACACAATGTTGTTTGAATAAATTAAACTGTATTTAATTATCTGCTGAAACTGAAAAAAAAATCACTAGGAAAGGTCATTTTGATAAAGATTACACAAAATGTCAGGGAAATTTCACTAGAGCTGGCAAAGCTGCGGTCAAATGCTAGAGAAGTCGAGCGCCATAAACTAATAAACGCAACTGACGATTCATCGCCGGCGTGGTCGTGAGAGAGAGGTCCGGTTACTCTTGAGATAGGGCGATGTCTGGCCCGTTGGTGGCACCGACGCGTCGTAACGCGCGCGAGAGAGAACTAGAATCAAAGTCTGATTTTTACACACGAAAGGAATGTTTACGCCAAAAGATAAATACTATGATTTGCAACCATAGGGCATTAGATTACATAGAGATGTCCTGTGTAATGTTTTTTAACCAAATTGGATTGACAGATAATCGTGTGAAAATGGCGGCGTCAATTGAACCTTAAAAGGAAAATTATCCATTTCGTACAGTTAAAAAATGTAATATTTGATGAAAATATTTAGGAGGGAATCTAACCAAACAAAAAACTGACAACAAAAAGCATTCAGCAGAACTACAAATCGGTGCGCATCGTAACGTCACCTATTAAAAATCGCTTATAAATGGATGGGTTCTGCTGAATGCAGCCATTATTCTCTCTGAATAGATTATCGTCGTCTGTAAAGATCACACCACTGTCCTTTGGGACCAATCAGGAGTGGTGCTACGTTACGTCAACAGAATTACCTACGGCTATTGACCAAAAACGTTCTGGTTTGTCAGTTCACAAAGCAGCCTAAGTCCAGCCACCTTTCGTCAGCTGGACCGGCTGAGCGGACTTCTTTCAGAGAGATTCAGATAATTAAAAAAGCACCCCAGGGGACGTTATTTCGCAGACGATTACTAATGGAAAGATGATGTTGATGTCTATTTTGAAAGCAAACAGAATAATTTTCTCGATGTTGGGGAGAAAAGTTTTTGTCCCAAGCCATAATTGAACTTACCTATCCAACTTAATGTTTCGAGCCCTACAAGAATGTTCCACTACAAACTCTCCATTTCTTTTCACAACATTTAGTTTTTCCAGTTTGACAATTAAATCCGGTTCCGGCTTGGTTCTGTAGATATTGGAACTTGAACCATTAAGGGAAACGTTCTTCCTTTTAATGTTTCCTCTGTCTGGCACCTTTCTTGTTACAACGTTTATAGAGCTTTTGGTGCTTGTTTGTGTCGCATGTTTGAGGCCAGGTTCCACAATACTGAAAATATTGAGACAAAAATACAAACTCACTTCTTCCCTTTAACGCAAAACTAAAGACAGAATGTAACAACTATCAATTTGAGTAACGTTGTGTAATTTGAGGTTATTTTACTATTATTTGCCTTTTTTGAAGCCGTTTCGTGTTCGCTTATGAAATATTACGTACAGGGTGATCATGTATAATGTCCCCCCATCTTAACTTTTTTACTTTTCATACTTGAGAAAAATTAAAAAGATTGCTGGCTATACAGGGTTATTCAAATAGTATTTGTACGGGGATCAATTTTTTAAAAATGTGATATCATATATATTAATTGTTTTTCCAATTCCACGTCCAATTCTGAACGTAATTTATGTAATATACTCAAACTCAACCGTTTTCTATATATTGTCACGAAAATAGGGCATTTTGCTAAATTATTATTTGTTACATAATTATTATTTTATCTACCTTAAATCTAGTCCAAGCTTGTTTTGCATACTGCACATAAACATGGGCTTGATTTATTTATACTGGTCTAATTAAACAAAGGACGATCAGGATAAATAGCAAGTTGACAAGCTTGGAAGATACCAATTCTCTTGCTAAGATCGACAGTCTTAGTGGGGTCTTATAAGCGCCATCCTGAGACGCTAACCTTACGCCCGCCACAGTAGACGACAGCCTGAAAGCTACGCACTGATAGATTTATTGAATCTATATACAGGGTGGCCAATTAGTGCGACAAAGCTCAATATCTTTTTTACCGCTAGGGATAGCGGAAAACTTTTTTCACGAAAGTTATTAAGCGTTAAGAGGTGCAGCTTTTAAAATTATTTTCGACCATACAGGGTGCTCCAAAAGGGCGGTGTGATAAAAATTTCATATTTCTTAAATGGGACACTATGTATATTTTTACATATTTGAATTCACCGTAAAATTCTGTACATAGCACCGTAATTATTTGTACACATTTTTTCAACGTTGCCAAATAGATTGGAAAATTCCTAAAATTTGTGCAAAAACATGGTTCAATGAAATGTGTAATATTTCTTAACTTATAATAATTTGAAATAAAATATTTTTATGTCGGAAAGAGGAATGTTGACAGAAGTCCCCTATGATAACACATATCAATATTATTATACAGGGTATTTTCTATGGATATGCCAACATTATGAACTTGAAACCTGAATTTCGTAAGTTTTTTAAATGAAACACCCTGTATATGATTACTTTATCTTGTAGATATTTTAATCCTCTCTAATTTTTACTAAGGTCTTTCTATGCTTAACTCTACCAATATTAGTGCTATTTCAATTTTTATTTAAACTCGAGCAAAAAAAATTGGATGTATTTTATCATTGTCCTTTTTCTAGTCATCTATGACAAAATAAAAACAAAATGTTGTAATTTAAAAAAAATTATTTATTCATACGGGAGGATACGACACAAAAATATTTTAGCGATTCAAGCTTGTGGACAATTTCTAAAGTAAATTATTGCCTAATTATTTGTTCATATAGTAACCCCCAATACCTTGAACACATAATTCAATACGTTTTTTAAAAGAATGAGTCATGTCTCTACACATTTTCAACTGTTTTCAAGTATTAATCGGCAAATGTCTAGAAATATTCTTTTGAAAAACGTATTGAATATGTGTTAAAGTTAATGGGGGTCACTATGAACAAATAATTAGGCAATACTTTGAAAACAGTTCCAAATGTGTAGAAACATGACTCATTCTTTTGAAAAACGTATTGAATTATGTGTTCAAGTTAGTGGGGGTCACTATATGAACAAATAATTAGGTAATAATTTACTTTCGAAATTGTCCACAAGCTTGAATCGTTAAAATATTTTTGTGTCGTATCCTCCCGTATGAATAAATATATTTTTTTAAATTACAACATTTTGTTATCATTTTGTCATAGGTGACTAGAAAAAGGACAATGGTAAAATACATCGACTTTTTTTGCTCGAGTTTAAATAAAAATTAAAATACCACCAAGATTGGTAGAGATAGGCATAGAAAGACCATAATAAAAATTAGAGGATTAAGTAAAATATAACATAAATATAACAAGATAAAGTAATCATATACAGGGTGTTTCATTTAAAAAACTTACGAAACTCAGGTTTCAAGTTCGTAATGTTGGCATATCCATAGAAAATACCCTGTATAATAATATTGATTCTGTTGACTTCTGTCAACATTCCTCTTTCCGACATAAAAATATTTTATTTCAAATTATTATAAGTTAAGAAATATTACACATTTCATTGAACCATGTTTTTGCACAAATTTTAGGAATTTTCCAATCTATTTGGCAACGTTGCAAAAATGTGTACAATTAATTACGGTGCTTTGTACAGAATTTTACGGTGAATTCAAATATGTAAAAATATACATAGTGTCCCATTTAAAAAATATGAAATTTTTATCACACCGCCTTTTTGGGGCACCCTGTATAGTCGAAAATAATTTTAAAATCTGCATCTTTTAACGCTTAATAACTTCCGTGAAAAAAGTTTTCCGCTATCCCTAGCGGTAAAAGAGATATTGAGCTTTGTCGCACTAATTGGCCACCCTGTATATATTTATACGTTATGTAAGTATAATAACTATAGGGTTGAATACTAGTGATATATATTGATGTATGGATTGTCCCCTTCTTTATTAATATAAGTGTTATTTTTGAAGAATTGTCTACCTTTCATTCTGCAACTCCCCAGCGTGGCGAATGCGCCGTTTTAAAACACGTAGAGTGACAATATTCCAAATAGTTGTCGAGATTAATTAATAAGTGACACGAGTTATCGGCTCTTTCTTTCCACAATTTCGATTTACTTTCATTTCTATATTTTAGATATTTGGAATATTGAGTTTTGTCAATCTTCCATTGCCAATATATCGAAAACGGTTTAATTTGAGTATATTACATAAATTACGTTCAGAATTTGACGTAGAATTGGAAATTGTATACCAGTCTTTTAATTTTTCTCAATTATAAAAAATAAAAAAGTTACGATTGTACTTTGCTGATCTGAAGGATTTTAATTACTTTTTATTGTGTAAAATGGTCCTTTTGATAGATTGACTAGATTCTTTAAAAATTTAATGCACAATACAAAATCGATGTTTAATTTTTTTTTATAAGATACTAGAAAATATTCAAATATTAAAACGTACTAAAACTATAACGGATAGCCATGGAAAAAATATCCCAAATTGATTTCATTGTGATTCATTTAAACACGGATATAAGTTGAATATTAAAAAAAATATTATACGAGAGTAATTCAAAATTTTCAAAAAAAAAGGTTCCTTGATAATACTCGCATTTTATTTCAGGGAAATACAAGCCTAACAAAATATTTTTTAATGCTACACCGAAAGTAGGAAAGAAATTTTAGGAGTTGTTGCTACTACACTCCCCGACAATAAATTCCGAACAAAAATATTGTTATGCAGGTTTATAGTCCTGTAACTTTTTAAATTGTTTTCCGATCTTGGTGAAATTTTTAGCAAAGTGTAGGCTTATGTCTCAGAATGTTAACCTGAATTTTACTTTTCAAAAAATACGGGTGTCTTGATCATTACACAGTCAAAAACAAAAATTACTTTTTTACCTTTAATTTCTTAACACCCTGTGGAAAAATTGAGCGGTGGAATTAGGCCTCATAATGTCTTGTTTTGAAGTATGACCTTTTCTTAACACAATCTGCTTTTTAAGAGAAGATACAACTTTTTAAAGAAAGTATTGCAGTTTTTCATTCATTCTGAGACATAAGTCTACACTTTGCTAAAAATGTCACCAAGATCGGAAAACAATTTAAAAAGTTACCCGACTATAAACCGGACTAACGTTATCTTTATTCGGATTTATTGCCGGGTAGTGTATAAAATACAGATTATGGCGATGTTTAGCCAAAGAACTGATTCATTCAATTAAATGGCAAAAAAATATTTAAAAAATCATAAATCTCTTGTTCCATTGTTGGGGTGAAAACTTTCTCGCGCTTTCACATACCTGTCCAAATCATTGCCACGAGCTCTATGAGAATGTTCCGCTACCAACTTTCCATTTCTTTCAATAATATTTAGTTTGTCCAGTCGGATAATTAATTCCGGTTCTGGTTTGCTTCTATAGATATTGCCACTTGAACCATTAAGGGACATATTCTCACTTTTAAAGTTTTCTCTTTCTGGCTCCTTTCTTATTACAGCGTTTATAGTGTTATTGGTGTTCGTTTGTGTCGCATGTTTCACCCGAGGTTCCGCTACACTAAAAACGTGAATAGAAATGGAATCAATGGAAATGTCCATAAGTTAAACCTTTTTAGCCGGGTTTATCCGGGTTTGCTCGCTAAAGATTTTTTTTAAATCCTTCATTTCCAAAAAAGACAAGCTTCATAGAGGGAATACTTATAGACTTCATCTTGATCTAACTAAATATACTTTGTTGATATTCACCGTGTCATTTATATATAAAATAATATAGGGTCTAATATACATCCTTGTGGAATACCATATTTATGATAGGACAATGTCTTCTGTACTTCTAGGATAATACAATAATAAAGTAATATTTTAGATAATATATAGATATTTAATTGTCCAGTCCACCTTCTTATAGCATCCATATACAGGGATGTATGGAAATGACTTATTATATTTAAACCGGCAAATCCTGAGATGAAAATAAATTGAAGAAAAATATCAAAAAATTACGCTTTTCATTATTAAGCGGATTATATCACCTTATGTCAAATCAAGACATGTGGGGCACTAGCGTAATATGTAAACAATCAAATCAACACTTGTTCTGCAGTGTCAAAAGACGTCAGCGCATTTCGGCCGATGTTGTCATATCTACACGGCAAACTCTTTAGAAGAAAAGGTATAATTTTAACAATTTTTATTTCATTCATTCATCATTTATGAACAAATATGATTCCAGAAAGCCGACGGCGAAATATGTTGTGCAAAACAAATAATGGTAATATCACAGACAAATTTAAAATCGTCACAAGCACAGGAAAGTAAATAGGTCAAACGTCATTGACCCTTAAATGATTATCTTTCAAACTCTTTAAAAAATGCAATTTTATTTAAGACACATGCTCTCTTACCTTTACTCATTTAAAAACAATTAGTAGTTTCATAATTTCACACAAACCACACAGAATCTAAGTTTTAGGAAAAAACCTCTCACATAACCTCACAAACAGCAGCTATTCATGGAAAAAATACACGGATTACACGAGAACGTTGTTTTAATTAATTTTGGTCCCTTTTTCTCGCTTAGATTTATTTGTTTAACTAAAAAACACACATTTTAAATACAATTCCATCAATTTCAAAATGACACGACGTTCAGCGTTGCTCGAAACCTTTAAATTTTTGAATCGACTGGATTAAAAAAATTGTACCGAATTTTATAGAAATGTACCGCCTAAACAAAGGACGCTACTTCACTAGACACCAACTTAAAAAAAAACTTAGAGTTCTAAGAAAAAAAGTCGTTACCTTCACAAAGAAAATGAATTTAAAAAAGAAAGGTCGTTACCTTCACCAAGAAAGCGAACTTAAAAAAAAAGGTCGTTTCCTTCACCAAGAAAGTGAACTTAAAAAATAAATCGTTACTTTCAAAAGCCATACATAACAAAACAAATCCTTGGATGGAAAGTGTACTAAAAACTCGTAAGAGGTACCATCGTGCCATTGGGGGCATTCAGCAGAACCCATCGATTTGTAAACGATTAGTAATCATCTGCTGAATGCAATAAAAAAAATTAATTTCACAATCGATGGGACGCCATTTTTTTCATCGAATTTAAAAAGCGATTTGTGATTTGACAGCGATTCATATCAGTTTCGTTTGTCAGGTTGAGGAGTAAAATTTATAAAAAATTACGAAAAAAGTGAATTAAAATTATAAAAACATATTATACATGATCTCCGTTAGTAAAGAGGAGCATTAAAAATAAAATTATCCATTTCGCACAGAATAAAATGTAAAATTTGATGAAAATATTCAGAAGGTAACCTAACCAAACAAAAAACTGACAACAAAATGCATTCAGCAGAACTATAAATCAATGCGCAACGTGACATCACCCGCTTATAAATTGATGGGTTCTGTTGAATGCAGACAATACTTTGTAAAGTATACCGAATTCGGTACAAAAGTACACTCTGAAACAACCTTGCGTTCAAATCTCAAAATGACGTAATTCGGCTTACAACGGCTGAGCCGAAGTAGTTCGTATATGTTGCCGTAGCTAATTACGCGAGTTCCTAGCAGCAGTGGTTTGTAAGAACTCCTTGTAATGATTTTTTACGAGTTTCCAATATAATCTTTGACAAAAAAAAAAACAATACGCGCTTCTTTAAGACCGTCATTGGTGGAAGGTGATACAAAATATATAGCAACTAACGTCTAGACGCCTTACGATATACTGTATATCTTAGCATGGACTCACCTTAATTTATATTAGAATAAATAGATAAAGAGTGAATTAATGCTATTTCAGCAAAATTAATTGTCATTCTAGTAAGAAAAACAGATAAGGTTCGAACAAAATCACTGCCAGCGTTTACTATTTCTTATCATTAATACCAGTGGTGTACCATGTAGCTCGCTTGCGGTCTAAGAACGACACCGTCGGAATACGCTTGATTTTGTTGATAACCCAATACACACGTTGCAATCCGCTGGGTTTTGCAGGTGGTAGTCGTGTTGTAATAATTCTTCGATTTACGTGTGTATCTTGCCAGTCCATAAATAAACTATGAATATTGTTTTAATAGGCTAAATTAAATTGCTCAGTTTAAGACCGGTAGTTTCTTCTAGACGCAACAGCTGCCGCTTGATAGGAAAGGTGGAATGTCTCTGACGAACAAGTCAAATTTCGTCGCGTTGCGTGTAATAAAATCTAATAATCTGATAGTGTATTTTCAAAAAACTAACTATCGGTTCTGTTTCACTATTACTGTGTTCCGTGTTGCTATCAAGATCTAAGATGCTTCGAGCCTAAAGTCTTTCCAGGAGTGTTCCCATGAAAAAAACTGACTGTTTGTGCTTGGATTTCCTCACTCATTAGGTATACAGATAAATAGGTAGGTAGATAAATAATTTATTTTTGTAATTTTATATGGAATCTCAGATTTGCATTAAGTTTGGCAACATTATACACAGGGTGACGTATTACAGAAACGTGGGATGAGCTGTGGGTTTATGGGGCTGGACCCCACTTTTAAAACGGTCGATTAAAAAAATATATATGTAGCGCTTCTCTAGGACACCCAAGGAGTCATCAATTTAAATACAGGGTGTTATGGAAATGACGTATTATATTTAAATGGGCGACTGCTGGGGTGTCCTAGAGAAGCGCCACATATTTTTTTTAAATCGACCATTTTAAAAGTGGGGTAACAAACACTCTTACTCACAGGTCAGTCCGCGCTACTGTACAACATTTCACCCAGACCCAATGGCAATGTTGCCAAACTTAATGTAAAACTGAAATTTCATTTAAATTATAAAAATTAATGGCTTACTTGTATTTATCTTATAACTAAAGAGTGGGATATCCAGGCACATGCATAATCAGTTGTGTATTCTTTTTCATAAGAACACTTTATGCACGGGACACAGATTTTCATGGCAACACTGAACAACACATAGTGGAAGAGAACTAATAAGTTTTTTGTAAAGACATTATCAGATTATTAGAATTTATTACACGCGACGCGACAAAATTTGACTTGTTGACGTTGTGAACGGAACGACCCGAACAAAAAACACCTTCAAAACCGGACGGGTTGCTTGGGTGTTGGTTAATCGACAAAAACGTCTATATTCCGACGATGTCTGTTCTATACTGGCAGCCCGCAGTCGCTATCATGCACTCATATACAAACTACGTCTGCTCAGTCGAGCCGAGTGTGGGACAAAGATGGGGAGGTGGCTGTGTAGCCTTCGTCCAAAATATGAAATCGATGACTTTTTTCAAAAGGATATTAAAGCCTTGCTAGTAATCTCGTTGACACCCAGTATAGTTTCACACCTTTTGGTACTCTTGAATATCACAGTTTTCATTTTTATAATACAGATTCAAGTCCGAGTAGCATTCTGTTCAAGTTTCTTACTGTCACTAGTTGAAAGTACCAACACTGTGTCAACTCTGAACATAAAGTATTTGCTTTTAGTTCAGCATACTTCATATTGTGCATAAATAGCAAGTAGTCTAGGTGTTGTGAATCGAATACCGCCTTTTGAAAGTATTTTTTTGTGTTCTGCAGCTCTTGGTTGTTGTAATGATGTGCTTGATAGTATTAAGAATGCGCCTAATAAAATTTCTTAATTATTTGATTTATAAGAGTGTTTTTTTTTGTGATTATCAATATTTTCTTCGTGCAAGGAAAGTAAAAAATTTATAATTGTACATAACTTCAATGTTTGCTTAAGGAATCACGAGAGTTTCCTTTAAATGATATAAGTATGTTCGGTACCTTGTTCCTTCTTGTTCCAGAATTTCTTTGATGTCTAGTTCTTCATTTTTAATTTTCCATTTTTCATGAACAATCTCGCCCATATTCTCGATGTCATTTATTGTTTCATTTTTCAGTTGGGACTCATCCTGTGTAGAAATGGATGTAGGGTTTCTGTAATACACAAAATATTTATTTTAGAATAGGCCTAGAATAGGGATGCAAAAAGGGGGTACCAGGGTATGACAGACAGATAGATAAGTTTTGGAACTGAAAAACAATTTCCAGGAATTTGTTTTTATTTATTTATTTATTTACAAAAATAGGGATACAACAATCACTGCCAATATAGCATCCACGATGTGGTATTGGCTAGTGGGAGTTATTAATGCTTAAATTAAGTATACATTAAATTATGTTAACCTAAAATTTATGAATATTTATAGCATTGATTTTAAACATTTTTTAAATCTAATTATAGACATATCGAACATTTCCATTCTTAAAGAAAGCCTATTACATGCCCTAGTCGCTCTACAGAGAGGAGAATTTTTTTCCAGAATTTGAATTTCTTAGTGGAATATTAAAAGTATTTTGAAGCCTTAAGTCCCTAACCGGTACATTAAAGCTTAACTTTGTCCTCAGCGTTGGCGAATCAAGAAGACCGTTCATCAACTTGTAGATCATAACTACATCGGAAACCATTGCTGTTTTTTTTCAGTAAGTGGCATTACTGAAAATTATTCCATTATAGGCTTATAGTTGCTATTGACTATAATAGCTATGTCTGTTTTTCGCGATAAGAATCGTAAAAATTTATTTTGAATACTTTCCAGCCTTCGCTGGTAAACCGCGTACTGAGAGTTCCCAACAACCGATGCAAAACTAAGTTTACTAAATATAAACGCATAATACAAGTTTAGAACTGTTTGAGGATTATTAAAATTTAAACTATTTCTTATAATAAATCCTAAAAATCGATTACACTTATTGATAACCTGTTCAATATGAGAGCTAAAAATTAACTTAGTCCATAACACCCAAATCGCGTATTTTATTAACTGATTCGAGATAACTATTATTAACAGTATAACGAAAATTGTGTACATTTTTGTTTCTGGTAAACGTAATTGATACACACTTCCTTAGATTACAAAATAAACTCTGACTTTCACAGAATCTTACGAAGGCATTAATATCATCTTGCAGCAAATGGCAATCCCCTGGCACCTTAATTATTCGAAAAAATTTTAGGCCATCTGCGTACATAAAAAATGTAGAAAATTTAAAGCATTGTTGTATGTTATTAATGTATATGATAAAAAACAGGGGACCAAGGTGACTGCCCTGAGGCACACCAGACGGCAGGTTAAAAAGTTTAGAATAAAAACCACCAACGGAGACCATCTATTGTCTATCACTAAGATAGGACCAAATCCATCTCAACAAGCTGCTATTGTATGCCCACTTTTATTTGGACATTTCCGCATGAAGAGCAAGGGGAGGAAAATGTATAAAAACCATGCTTGAAAGCGTGATACCATAGGCGTGCTCAAACAATAATTTATTAAGTGGAAAATAAATACACTGTGTTTGTTCTATATGAAATATTTTTTAATATTATTCTGATAAGGCGAAACACGTGTAAAGATATAGTTTATTAAACTTGAAACATTAATAAAGGGAAAATAAATATGAAATATTTAAAAAAGCTATTTTAAATTATTAAAAACAGAAATTCAAATATACAGAAAATATACTATATTGGTAAGCTATTTAAACATATACAGGGTGTTATGGAAATGACGTATTATATTTAAACCGGCAAATCCTGAGATGAAATTAAATTGAAGAAAAATATCCATAATTGGCGATTTAATTTAATATGCCCTGTACATGACCTGTTGTCAACCCAAAAGTAAACGCCCGCGGCACTGTCGGAAGAAATAAACAAACTAGCGCCATGTAAACACAGCACCAGATGTTCAAAAACATAGACAAAGGAAGAGAGGGGACGCGTAAAACCAGAAGCAATTTTGTTACCATCTGGCTCCTTATCGGATTTAGCAGTGGCGTTACATGAATATTTTCTTAGTATTATCCCAGTACAAAATTATTATTTATGGAATATGGAAGTAATATTTTTATTGAATTGAATTTGTGTATTGTGTACCTTACTGAGTACAAATGTTCTTTTGCTTCTCAATAATTTATGAATGCTTAATAAATATTAATAAAAATATAATTTCATATAAGAAAGGTTGTGAAATTTAAATATCTTTCAACTTTAGGGAAAATGTAAGATAAAAAACAAAAGTGGTCGATTCAAAATGTATTACAAAGAAGCAACAAAATGTAATTACTGGTAGTTTTGAAAATATTGTTGGCACAGCACCTCCAAGTAATCGAACTCTTTCCTCAACTTTATAAAAAAGGACTTCTCAAAATGCTTTGAACAAATCCTGTAGGCAGGACAAGGTGTCCAATCTCTAAGTCCCATGTTCTGCACCCAAATGTTTGCTTTTTGTGGATCTTTCGTAAATCTAAAAACAATACAACAATGTGGTTGAGCTTAGTGGTTTAAAATAAGGTTTAACAGGACGCTATCCTTGTGGAACGACCTTCCTGAAGTCGTGTTTCTCAAAGACTATGACCTTCAACGAATCAAGACAAACGTTAATCGCTTTCTTAAAAAAAAAAACAACACTGGTATACATTCGAAATAATATAATGCTTTCACTAATAATTAACCAAAATTAAATAAGAAATAATTTTATTTTCTCAAAATATACAAATCATGCAGGTACGCCATTGAGTGACACACCCTCTCCAAGGGCAATTACCTGGTTCTTATTAGAAATCTTGAATGAAAAGTGCAATAAATCTAGTACAAATTACAAAGAAAGGTAGCTTTAACTATGGCCTTAATGATAGTTTCAAATAATATATACTGCTAAACCTACAAGGGAGATATGTAATATAAAATAAATGCATGCAAAAAATACAATTTGAATATTTACCGATGGAAAGTAATTCCAAGCTTCTTTCGTTCATTACGGCTTATACAGCCATAGGCACAACAATTCACCATTGTTCTGTAAATAAACTGAATTCTTATAATAGCTCTTCTCACCACAAATCACCAAAATACATTGTCTGGCTCCCTATCAATGGCGGTGATCAATTTTAGGTAACACTTTCTGCGACGGCCCGTAAACCACATACAGTGAGGACGTAAAGTAAGGAATAAATTCATTATCACGCAAACTACAATTTTTTGAAAAAATCGCTCGGACCCTTCGATTTTGTTTTTCGAACGCGCATATTGTGACATAAAATGTAGATATACAGGGTGTTGCAAATAAGAGCGACACAAAATTTTTTTTTCTTAAATAGAACCCACTGTATATTATTGCATGTACGGATTCTTCGGAAAATCCTAAACATTTTTCATGTAGCATGTGCTATACCTTAGCCCAAGCGTTTTGGAGTTATTCTCATTCAAAATTTGAAAAGTGGAAAAAGTCATGGAGAAAACAAAGAATAAAAATATTTTTAAAATGTCTTATTTATCGAAAAAACAGTTAGGTGAACTGAAAAATAATTGTTCTAAAGTAAATGTTCGAAGTGTCTTCCGTTGGTCAACTGACAATAGCCTAACCGATCTACAAATTCTCGCTGAACATTTCGAACCATTTGGGGTGTAATTTGCCGAATTTCTTGCCGGATGCGATCTTTTAAATCATCTAAATTTGCAGGCTGGCTTTTGAATACTTTTCCCTTAAGGTATCCCCATAAAAAAAGTCGAGTGGTGTTAAATCGGATGACCACTCAATAAAACCACCTCTTCCAATCCACCTGTTTGGAAAAGTATCGTCCAAATATGTACGAACTCCCACAGCGAAATGTGGGGGAGCACCATCTTGTTGCAACCAGATATTATGATGTGGCAAATCGGGACGTTCTAACTCAGGAAAAAGGGTGGCTAGGGCTGGAACAAGTTCTTGTTCTAAAAAACTCAAGTATCTCTCGCCTGTTAAATTTCCGTCAAAAAAGAAAGGCCCTATAACAAACAATGTCATCGACAACGCCAGCCCACACATTGATCTTTTGATTAAATTGTGTGTGTCCTTCCCTCATCCAGTGTGGATTTACATCGGACCAATATCGATAATTTTGGGTATTTACGTCACCATTCAAGCAAAATGTGGACTCATCGGAAAAAATTATATTTTTTACAAAATTTCTGTTTACGAAACACATATCCTGTAAACGCTCACAAAATTCAAGGCGCCTCTCAAAGTCCCTTTCCAAAAGTTCTTGCAGAACTTGCATTTTATAAGGATGGTATTTATTTGTATGCAGTATTTTAAGAACTGTTGTTTTTCCAATATCCACGTCACTTGCTACCTGCCTAGACACCACATGCTGGTTATCTTGAACTGCCAGTAATACTTCTAATTGTTGATTTTCATCAACTTGAGGACGACCAAATCTAGGGACATCTCTTACATGACCGAATTGCCTAAACTTGTACTGAATTTTGCTTACTGTTGATTGTGATATTGGCGGACGATTGGGGTATTTTTGATTAAATAACTCACAAGTTTCTTGCTGTGTTCTAACCCTATCACCGTAGCCCATCATCATCAAAACCTCTATACGCTGTTTCTCAGTGAGCCGTATTTTAATTTAATTTAGTTATGAAAAAACGAAATGAGTCTTTTGAAAACTAGTAAAACGTTAGGAAAATACACATAAAACTGACAATAACAGTAACTATTGACATTAATTCTTTTGGTTCTTGCATCATAACTCCAAAGCCTACTTGACTTTTCTTGCGCTTCACGCATGCTGACTACAGGTTTTCCTCAGCGTGCATGAATCAATGCAAGTCTTGATTGATTGCGAAATACATATCTGATTTTCAAATTTTGAATGAGAATAACTCCAAAACGCTTGGGCTAAGGTATAGCACATGCTACATGAAAAATGTTTAGGATTTTCCGAAGAATCCGTACATGCAATAATATACAGTGGGTTCTATTTAAGAAAAAAAAATTTTGTGTCACTCTTATTTGCAACACTCTGTATATCTACATTTTATGTCAGAATATGCGCGTTCGAAAAACAAAATCGAAGGGTCCGAGCGATTTTTTAAAAAAATTGTAGTTTGCGAGATAATGAATTTATTCCTTACTTTACGTCCTTACTGTATATATAACCATTGTATTGCTAATACCATCTGAAATTATGTCCCCGCTATGGACATCGAACGGGTAATAGTGAGTTTGCGCAGTTCGGAAATTTCCTTGTGAAAATAAACATTCGACAGGACCGGATTTCAACTTTTTTAATGCAAATTTCACTGGTTAGTTAGGAAAAATATTGCAATCAAAATTTCGATTAATTCGATTTAAGACAGCGTTCCATGCATACGATTTCTGACGATATGATAATCCGACGGTGCCCTGATTGGTGTAAACTTTTGGTGCCAAATTCCGTCCGAATATTTGTAACAATCGACACGATGAGCTTTATTTTAACTTTCATCCGACGTCGTATGTTTCTTAACCTCACTTTTTTCTAAACCTAAAATTAAGAATGAATGACTATATTGACTATTTTGGGAATTATCAGCTACTAATTTGAGAGTGACTGACACTCTCTTCTTTTTTTACAAGCTTTTCAGTGAAATTCGGTTCCGAAGATCGGATCATGTGATAAGCAAAATATTTTCGTATATATTATGTACCTACATACCTGAAATACTCTATACCTGGTATTGATCCACGACTTTTGCAAAAAGCACAATGCACTTGTGTCCTTTCATCTTAAACAAAACAAGTTAATAACCTAACAAACAGCGAATCGAATCACGACAAATTATAAAACTCCTTTAAAAAAATTGTTGTTAGGTAATGAAAGTTTATAAGCACTAATATACCGACAACAATGGGGATGAACCACCATTTATTCTGTAATTTGAAAAAGCATCAATAACCAAAGATGGATAACAAAAACAAATAATGTCGGGCCGGCTCTGACGCGATCGATAAAATTTCCACCCTACTGCGCAAACTCAATGGTGCCAAGTCATATCCCTTGCGCGGGGACACTTTTTGTAATTGGGAAGCATTAAATACTAAGCACATTTTATAGAAAATGTTTTTGTCAGACTCTATTAGTTTTTGAGATATCTGGACTTTTTGTAATTATTTGGCAAATGCATGACGATGAAATAATCCATATAATTTTTTTACCTTAGCGCTTCGACTAAAAAATTTTTCTCACCGAATAGCTAGAAGATCATCAAGTCTCAAAAACATTTAAAATTCGGCATAAAATGTACAGGGTGGTCACAATTCAAGCCTCATTGTGAAAGAATTCAACCATTAAAAACTTTCTTATTTTAAATGGAACACCCTGTATATTTTTATTTAATTTGATGGCAAATTAGTTGTTCTTTATAAATAGTATTTACTGTCCTATACCTATACCAAAGCGTTTTCTCAAAAAATCCAATTTTATTCCGAAAATACTATTTGTTCAAGTGTGCTATGGAAACAATTGTACTTAGGGGCTGTATACTGATGTCTAGACGGAGGAAAAGTGATTGGTATCAAAACGATGGGGCTCCAGCACACAACGTCCAGGTTGTTAAGACTGCCTTAAACAGACTTTTTCATGACCAGTGGATCGCAAACCAAGGTCCCTTCCACTGGCCAGCTCGTTCGCCAGACTTAACTCCACTGGACTTTTTCATCTGAGGAACCATTAAAGATAAAGTTTACGCGCGTCTTATCACCACGAAGGAAAATCTAATTGAATGGGTGAAGGGAGCATTTCAATCTCTCACAAGAAATTAGGAATGCTACAAGAAATAACATGATGAAAAGAATACATAAATGCTTGAAAGTAAATGACAATCATTTCGAACATATTTTAAAAATATGATCAAAAGATATTAGGTATAATTTTCAAACACATTTTTAATTAAAGAATTTAAAGTTTATAAACTTGTTTCCTTGCTATTTTTAAAAAAATAATATTTAAACCATTAAATTTAAAACAATCAACTGCATTTTATTTATAAATTATTAAGAAACAGTTTAGAATATTGTATTTTCAAGCAATCAATCACTTTTCCTCCTTATGGACATCAGTATACAATTGTTTTCATAGCACACTTGAACAAATAGTATTTTCGGAATAAAATTGGATTTTTTGAGAAAACGCTTTGATATAGGTATAGGACAGTAAATACTATTTATAAAGAACAACTAATTTGCTGTCAAATTAAATAAAAATATACAGGGTGTTCCATTTAAAATAAGAAAGTTTTTAATGGTTGAAATCTTTCACAATGAGGCTTGAATTGTGACCACCCTGTACATTTTATGCCGAATTTTAAATGTTTTTGAGACTTGATGATCTTCTAGCTATTCGGTGAGAAAAAAAATTTAGTCCAAGCGCTAAGGTAAAAAAATTATATGGATTATTTCATCGTCATGCATTTGCCAAATAATTACAAAAAGTCCAGATATCTCAAAAACTAAAAGAGTCTGACAAAAACATTTTCTATAAAATGTGCTTAGTATTTAATGCTTAATCGAAAAATGTAATAAAAATTACCATGTTGTATTTAAAAAACGAAAGTTGGCAGCTACTTCCGGTATAACCGGAAATAACAGGAACATGTCAATATTTTAGTTAAAGAGAGCATATCGATAAACCCAAATCCCCAAAGTTTCAGGAACATATATTCAGTAGTTCTCCATAAAGTTCTAATGCACGCTCGTCGTGAATCACCCTGTATATATGTGCCGTAAATCACCCTGTATATATGTGCCGTAAACCGGTATTATTCGTCCCCTCTCTTCCTTTGTTTATGTTCAAAAACGTCTGTGAATTTTGAACAGTGTTGTCATATCGGTAAACTCTTTAGAAGCTCAATGTTGTTTTGATTGAAACGAAGTTCTTTATAAAAAAATGAATTTTAGGTCACATGCTTTCTTACCTTTTTCAAAATTTATATTCTTGCGTTGATTTATATGCACTTTCTCTTAACTGATTAGAAAACACATATCAAAAGTCAAGACATTTTGATTGATTTGGCTTCGTTTAGAAAAAAATATGCAATTTCCTCTAAAACACATGCCTTGTTATTTAAACATAATCTTCCCTTGTTATTTAACCATAATTCGTATAAAAAAATTATTTATACACTAAATAATACGTTTTAGTACACCGGCGCACCTAACCTTCAAATTCACATACGAATATCATTTTTAACACAACGAACAAACACGTAAAAATTTGTAGACACTGTTTTCGACACACATATTAAATTTACGGCTTGCTCGCGAACAAACCCGAATAAACCACTGGAATAATAAACAAATTCACGATTGTTTCTTTACGGCTTTGAATATAAATAGAACTCGATTCCAGCTGATTTTCGTGTTCGTGAGAATAAATATTCATAATAATTAGTAATTAAGGTAGCGCCATCCTACGGCAACTTAAAGTATTAAGACGAAGTGTACAGTTTTATATTAATTTCTGTAATATACTATAGTTAAGATATGTTTTAATAATAATAATAATAATAATAATAATAATAATAATAAACCCGCACGGGGGCAATATGACTTGTCATATTATTTGTGGAGTGACGACCACACGGTCCCGAGTTACCTGGGTCACCAGGGGTAAATGGTGACAAACCGTTTGGTGTGTTAGCACCTCACCAAACGAGATTTCTCTCGCTGTGAACACAAGGCATAAGAGATACTCAGGCGGGCCGGGGCAGCAGGACCCGGGTCGGAACCGTCGGGATGATTTACCTGCAATCGACCAACGCGAACGACAAGGCTTACGAATAATGGAAGAAACGATACCACCTTTACCCTCCACTTCCAATGAGGCTGTCGGTGTTGCTGGGGAATTTATACCTCAGCCCACCTCAGCCGGAAATAGAAATAGACAAAGGCAAAGAACCATGTGGACACCTGATATGAACGAATACCTGGTTCGATGCTATCTGAAAATTACTCGTTTGGAAACTGGAAAAAACCCTTATAGCAAAGAAGTGCACAGACTAATGCTAGAAAAGTACCCGAGTCTAAACAATAAAACTATTCAAAATATCTTAGATCAGCGTAGATCACTCTTTACTGGTAACCGGCTCATGAGTGATACTATTAACAGAATTAAAAATGAAGTATCACTGGAGTTAGGTATGACACAGGCAGAACCAATAATCCAACCTACAGGGGCTCCTCAAGTCACAGAAATAGAGCCAACACCGGCGGAGCTGGAGTTCGAAAGAGTTCATATGCAATATGATGGTATGGACCCTTTTAGCAAGCCGAGACTGCCAAAACTCCATTTCCATACCAAAACAGTAGAAATATTAAACAACATAAACAACATCATTTCACTAAAAATTACTGAACTACTGTCCATATCACAAGTGCATAGTCTCATATATACCGGAGCATGTACAGCACTTCAGTTAAACGGGCAGAAGCTGTTGCCCACAACCTCTGTAAGGAAGGGCACAGATGCTATTCCGCCATGGGAAAAACGACTCAATGGGAAAATAGAACTACTTAGAAAATCTATAGGTATACTTACACAGTGCCAAAGACCTAACCCAAGCAGGAAAACCACTAAGACCGCAGAAACAATCTTCAACAGGGAAAAAAATAACGATAATCCTTCTATGGCAACAGTTTTGGACCTCCTAAAACAAAAACTATCAGCAATGGCGAAAAGGCTCAAGAGATATAAAATAAGTAACGCTAGGCGTCAACAAAATAAACAATTTGCCACGAGCCAAAAATCATTTTATAAAAGCCTCAGTAACACCAATACTAATAACTCAACTCCAGTACAACAGGTCCCAACTGCGCAAGGCATTAAAACCTTTTGGGAGAATATCTGGGGTAACTCAGCTCAGCATAGACCCGCAAAATGGCTAGCTGATGAGAGAAAAAATAGTGCTAATATCCGCACAATGCTTGACTGGAGGATTACAGAAGAACAAGTGACACAGGCTATAAGTAAAACCTTGAACTGGAAAGCTCCTGGACGAGACCACATACAGAACTTCTGGTATAAGCAGTTTAAGGCTACACATGCACAGTTAGCTAAATGTTTTACTTACCTTCTTGCTCATCCGGAAGAAGCTCCACAATTCATGCTGAGTGGGATTACTTACCTGTTGCCCAAGAATTCAGCTAGCGCTGAGAATCCTGCTCAATACCGCCCAATCACGTGTCTCCCCAATCTGTACAAGATACTTACCTCTGTTCTATCAGAAAAGCTTTACCGCCACCTGGAGGTCAATAAATTGCTGGATGAGGAACAAAAAGGCTGTCGAAAAAGGTCAAGAGGGTGCAAAGAGCAACTCATTATTGACTCTGTGATTATGTCGCATGCAAAAAGCACCAAAGGCTGCCTATATACAGCATTTATTGACTACCAAAAGGCGTTTGACAGCGTGCCGCATTCATGGCTTTCGCATATTCTTGAACTGTACGGAGTCGAGAGGCATATTACTGAGTTCCTGAAGCATGTCATGACCCAATGGAATACTAAACTGACGCTTAATACACCTCAAGGCACGCTGGATGCGGGTGTTATCCAGATCAGACGTGGTATATTCCAGGGAGATGCATTGAGCCCGCTGTGGTTTTGCCTGGCTTTAAGACCGCTGACCACAATGCTGAACAATCAAAGAAAAGGGTATACCCTGCCACAATCTCATCGGCCTATAAGTCATTTGTGGTATATGGACGACTTGAAACTATATGCCAAATCCTCTAAGCATATAGAAGAATTACTACACTGCGTCGGTCGCTTCAGTAGCGATATACAAATGAAGTTTGGGCTGGACAAATGCAGAATCAACGGGATTGAAAAAGGCGTTTGGGTAAGACATGCAGGTTACGAGGCTAATCAAGACCAGGGCATCGTCGAGGGTATGGAGGAGGAAGAGCAATACAAATATCTGGGATACTTGCAGGATACAGACCTAGACCACCGTGGAGCTAAAGTAAAAGCAACTAATACCTACCTGCAACGAGTTCGTTCCCTTCTACGCTCCAAATTATCAGCAAGAAACATGGCAAAAGCGATAAATACTTATGCCACCTCATCCATAACCTATAGCTTTGGCGTGATCAAATGGACGAAAACAGAGCTTAACGATATTAATATCAAAACCCGTGTGGAATTTCGTAAACACCGTGCCCACCACCCTAAGTCGGCTATAGAAAGATTCCACTTACCCAGGAAACTGGGTGGACGTGGAATCCCCGATGTTACATTCAGGCATAGTAAACAGGTGGAAAACTTGAGGAGTTACTTTTACAGCAAAGCGGAATCTAGTGACATTCATCATGGAGTCATACTAGCAGACAAAAAAGCTACCCCATTAAAGTTGGCTCATAGGGATTTTAACCCGCTTGAAATGTCCTTAACACCTGTGCAACAACTGGCTAATTGGCGCAGTAAGCCTCTGCACGGAAAATATTTGGCTACAATAGAAAATGACTCCATCGACAGAATAGCCTCCACTGCTTACCTGCGGCATGGAAACCTCTTTACTGAAACAGAGGGATTTGTGACGGCAATTCAGGACCAGGTCATTGCAACAAGAGTCTACAGGAGGACTATCTTGGGAGAACAGATCGAACAAGTCAAGTGTCGAATGTGTCATGAGAAAAATGAGAACCTAGACCATATAATCTCGGGTTGTTCCGTGTTAGCTTCAAAGGCATATCTGGATAGGCATAACAGGGTTGGTAAAATTATCCTCCAAAAGCTCAGGGAAAAATATATGGGCCTAACAGATCTTGTTCCATACTATCAGTACGAACCGCCTCCGGTGTGTGAAGATGAGCGAATTAAACTATATTGGAACCGCAAAATAATAACGGACAGAACAATTACAAATAACATTCCAGATTTAGTCATCAGTTTTAAAGACGAGCATAAGACTCTTATTGTTGATTTCGCCATACCACTGGCTACAAACATAACAAAAACATATAATGAAAAAATTAGCAAATACTTACCCTTAGCCGACGAAATCCGCCAAATGTGGAACATGAACTCAGTGGTTGTCCTACCGATCATCGTGGGCGCCACGGGGGAAATACCTAAAACACTAAAAAACAGTATTAGTAAACTCGGATTACATTGGGATCTATACTTACCAATCCAAAAGTCAGTCATCTTAGACACGTGTGCAATTGTGAGAAGGGTCATAGGAGAAAATTAAGTGTTACTAACACATTCACAAAGCAAACCATCTTGTCTCTAAGACCGATGGATTTTGCTTTCTAACCAGGAACTAAAAACCTGTGAAAAAGTTAAATAATAATAACTACAAAGTTACTACAAAGCAACAAAATTGGAAACCATTCAGACAGGATACAGACT
This sequence comes from Barypeithes pellucidus, assembly GCA_963991005.1. Lineage (NCBI taxonomy): Eukaryota > Metazoa > Arthropoda > Insecta > Coleoptera > Curculionidae > Barypeithes > Barypeithes pellucidus. The sequence continues at coordinate 13,584,143 of OZ022564.1, read as the reverse complement.
CAATCTACACATAATTTTCCTGGAAGCATATCCCGAACTGTCAGAAACAGTAACAGGACAACGCCTGATCGACCAGAAAAGAGTCATCTTGAAGAACAATAGACTCACTGCTACAGAACTGGAACTAATAAAGATGGAAGTAGCCCGTGAGCTTAGTAACTATAATAACAGTGAAAACATTGATCTAGAAACTGACACAGAAGAAACGGTAGAGACCGAGAATACAAATGCACTATCACAATCTACATCTCATCACACAACAGACACTAATACTGATGAAAGATACAAAATTGGCTCACCACCTATATCACTTATGCACTCAGAAACGGACGAAGACTCTCGACTGGAGGAGGAAATGGAATTGAACCTATTGTATTGGCTGGGAACAGATCCAAACTTAAGAAGTCCTATTCCACGACTAATATTTAAACCTTACACCTCCCAAATTATTAAAACTACAAACACCCTAATATCTAAGTATCTAACACACAAGAGCACATTGGAAGACATCCACACAATCATATACGCAGCAGCAGTCACAATAATTAGACACAATGGCCAAAGAATTCCACAACAGGCAGAAATAAGAAAAAAACATAAACCGAAATGGCAAATCAGAATAGAAAATAAAATAAAGGGCCTAAGAAGGGATATAGGACATATGACCCAACACAAGAATGGCAACAAATCTAAAAAGATAATTAATTCCATAATGAAAATAATGAAAAATAACCCAACACAATCCGAACCAGTAATCCTTGACACAATGAAACAGAAACTCGCTGTTTATGCCGGCAGACTGCGCAGATATAAAGAGTCCAATGAAAGAAAAGATGCCAATCTTGCCTTTAATAGAAACGAAAAGAAATTCTATAATACCATAACCTCACAAGAAAATAACTCTATAAATGAAACACCTACTAAACAAGATTTAACAGATTTCTGGTCAAATATTTGGTCAATACCCCTACAACACAACGATAGTCATGACTGGATCAAGATAGAAACAGAAACGCACAATCAAATACAAACACAGATGGATCACCACATCACACAAGAAGAACTCTCTGAAACCATCAAACATACTCACAACTGGAAATGCCCAGGACCTGATAACATACAATATTTTTGGTATAAGCAGCTCACATCAGCACATGAAGCACTCGTCAGAGAAATAAACAAAAGTATTCTTGACCCAAACATATTCCCAAAATTCCTGACACAAGGTAATACATATGCTAAGCCAAAAAACGCTGACACAAAGAATCCAGCCAACTACAGACCAATAACATGTCTTCCTACACTATACAAAATTATAACAGCTATTATATGTAAAAAAATAGACAAACACTTAACGAAACACAACATCCTCGCGGAAGAACAAAAAGGCTGTAGAAAACTGAGCCAGGGGTCTAAAGAACAATTGATAATAGATATGATCATACTAAAACAGACCGAAAAGGAACGTAGAAATCTACACATTTGCTATATAGACTATAAAAAGGCTTTCGACTCAGTACCTCATAGCTGGTTAACAAAAATCTTGGACATTTATAGAATTGACACTAAAATCATACAATTTCTGACGGAAATAATGAAAAGCTGGAGAACAAAAGTTACCATAAATTCAGGATCTGAAATCGTACTAACGGATGAACTATACATCCGGCGAGGCATATTCCAAGGAGATGCTCTTAGTGCTCTTTGGTTCTGCATGTGCTTAAATCCACTCTCAAATGCACTAAATAACTCTCAATACGGCTTTAATATAAAACATCAAAAAACAACACAACATAAAATCAACCACCTCCTCTATATTGATGATATAAAAATTTACGCACCAACTCAAACACAACTTAAGGGACTGCTCAAGATCACAGAAACATTTACAACAGATATACAAATGGAATTCGGGATAAGTAAGTGTAAAACATTATATATTGAGAAGGGTAAATGGAAACAAGGCGAATACAATGAAACCATAAACAATGAAATTCTAGAAAACATAACAAAAACCGAAACATACAAATACCTTGGATTCCAACAAAACACTAAGATAAATCACACAGATGTTAAAATACAATTAAAGGAACAATACAAACAAAGATTACTCGCTGTATTAAGAACCCCACTCTATTCCCGTAATCTCTTCAAGGCCATCAACACATTTGCAGTCCCAATTCTCACATACTCGTTCGGTGTAATCAAATGGACCCAAACAGGCCTGGAACATATCAATATCCTCACGAGATCAGAGCTAACTAGATACAGAAAACATCATCCGAACTCATGTAAAGAAAGAATCACAATAAATAGGAAAGAAGGAGGGAGAAGTATGATAGATATTCAAGCATTACACGCAAACCAGATCCAAAAACTTCGAAAATTCTTCCATAATAAGCAAACATCCCTGCACCAAGCAGTCTGCAAAGCTGACAAAAATTATACCCCCCTTGATCTATCCACAACCAATCACCCATCGGACACTTATACACCAACACAAAATATAGAAGATAAACTTAGCTCATGGACAACAAAGCAATTACATGGAAAACATAGATACAACATACAACAAGACCCCATCTCAAAGGAACTCTCTTATAAATGGCTCATGGATGGAAGAATCTTCCCTGAGACAGAAGGATTTCTCCTAGCAATTCAGGATCAAGTCATAGCCACGCGGAATTACCAAAAATACATAATAAAAGACCCAAATATACAAACCGATACATGCAGAAAATGCCACCAATATAAAGAAACTATCAACCATATTACGGGTGGATGCAAAATCTTAGCAGGCACTCAATATACCGATAGGCACAATATGGCAGGAAAAATTATCCATCGGGCTCTAGCAAAGACATATAAACTCGTCACAGAAGAAATACCATATTATAAATATTCCCCAACAACGGTCATAGACACAAGTGAATACAAACTATACTGGGACGTAGAAATCCATACAGATAAAACAATAACATGTAATAGACCAGACATCGTGTTCCAAATCAAAAAAGAAGAAATCACCTACCTTATAGATATATCCATACCTAATGACCATAACATCCGAGAAAAATATAGGGACAAGATAGCAAAGTATACTGAATTGGCAATAGAAGTCCAGAGACTTTGGAAACAGAAAAAAGTAGTCATCATACCATTCATCATTTCAGTTACTGGCATCACCCCACACATTTTCATTACTCATCTTGAACAACTCAATCTAAACGCAAATATCCACACAAATATACAAAAGTCTGTCATCCTAAAAACATGTAATATAGTACGATCATTCCTCCATTCAACCAATAGAATATGAGATGACTTGGTTAGCCCGTCACCTCAGAAACGAAACACCACTTGATTAAAAGTGAGAAAAACCATAATAATAATAATAATAATAATAAATAATAGAAGGCGCCATGCCATGCCTAATAAAAGTGTTCAATTAAATCTTTGCGTTTTAAAAGCCAACATTTCGAACGTGTTGGAACGTTTACTGCGAATTATATTGTTTTCTCTGTTATTCTGCTTGAAAATGCCAAGAACTTCAATCGAACTGATGTGCTACGGACTAGAACAGGAAATGCCCGAGAAGCAAAGATATTGTAGATGGATAGATTCCCCAAACCGATGCGAAATGCGAAACTACCTTCTAGAACATTTAGAAAATGTTCCTTTAGCTCGGATAAGGGATTCACGGATTGTCACTGAATATTTGGACGTTTATTCTATGTGTACGGTAGTGTTTAGTGATTTTGTGTAATCTGATAATAAGTGCATATCTTCAAAGAAACTAATTTGAAATTTGTGGGTGTCTGTCTGTTTCTTTAAGTGATTTAGTGTAATTTGTTCACTATGTGTTTTTTCTCTCGACGATATCATGTTCATGGTCATGTTCCGAGATTGGAAAGAAGAGATCGAAGGGGTTTTAGTGGGTATAAGCAAGCGAGGAGTAGAGTGTGACTTTGGGTTTACTTCTTAATATCTATTAGGCAGTCCCAACACTATTATCAGGGCAGGTGATGAGCATAAAGTGTGAGCATGATGTGATGAGCATAGTGTCCTCGATTTACTTCCTATTTGTATACTAAAGTACCTAAGCTAAATAATTATTTTTATAAGAAACTAAAGCTTAACATTTTTTCACAGTCTGACAACATTGCGCGAACATGTGTTTGTCGGTATAACAAATTATCTTGATTTTGTCAATTAATTATTGTTAGCATAATGAAAGGCTATGAAAAAGTATTGTATGGTTTCGCCAACTGAGCAAAAAAACAAGCAGAGACTACAGCGTTGACATATATAGGACAACGAATAGAGATTTATTTTATTCATGTAAAATATTGTGGAAATGATCATTTTTACACATCTTTACGTTTGTCCAGGAAGTCTAGGTCAATTTCATAAAACTATAAATAACATTATATTAAAATTTATTATATTACTGGTAAGTTTAGTTGTTCTAATTGGAAATTACATGATTCTTTTTGTTAACGATTTTTACAACACAACTAACGGCGGCATAGCCTAATTTTTGCTCGAAATCCTTCCGTCGCTCTATATAGACTTGAAAATACAATAATATGCACACTGACATCAGCAAGACGCTCCATCAGTATGGAATGACTAATTTTGTCAAATGCCTTACTGAAGTCCGTGTACACAACGTCAATCTACTTCCGATCATCCATACTTCTTAAAATAAAATCCGTAAATTCCACCAGATTGCTCTCAATGTACCTACGTGGAAAAAATCCGTGTTGTTGTTTTAAAATAATATCTTTAACTTGCTCCAATATAATGTTATGAATAATTTTTTCAAATATTTTCCCAAAAATGCATAATTTACTTATGGGTTATAAAAATTTTAATTGCTTTTCTTCTTATTTTTCAAAAATTTGCAGAACATTTTTGAGTTTGAATTGATTTCAGTTTCAATATTACTAATTTTTTATCCCTTTGCATCAATTGTTTGGAGGTTCTCCTCAGTAATGAAAATGTTCGATAATAAAGAGGGTTTTGATTAATTTTATACATTTTATGAGCTTTATTTTTTCTTTTAAAATATTTATAGTATCGTGTTTAAAATATACAGGGAAATCACCCCTCACTTTGAACGAAGAAACGTTCTCACTTATTAACTTATCGATCGTATTGTAAAAATTACGTAATGCCTGATCTATATTATTGGTTTCCAAACATCCTGACCAAGATTCCGAAATTAATTTATTGATTATAGTATTATAGTTTGCACGGTTAAAATTAAAAAACATTTGACGTCGTGATTTAAATTTTTTGAAGTTAATATGCTTAAAAACAACAAGCAGAGCAGGGTGGTGAGGATCTTCATCGATACAGTGACCGATAGTATCTATGTTATTTTTATTACAAAATATTAAATCTAGCATTCTATGATTTGTATTGTAAATACCATTATATTGCATAAGTCCCATAAAAGAACACAATGATTTCCGAATACTTCGTATCGACATTTGTTGGTTCAAAGTATAGTGTATACCTTAAAAAAACCCATTCTATTGTTGAAAAATTAAAATCTCTCAAAAGTATCACAGTATTTTTGTGAAATATATTCTGATTGGCATGCATTTTAGATAAAAAAGTGTAGTATGCAATGGTGTCACCCAGGGGTAAGTATAAGTAACAGATATAAATCTTTTCACCTTTATCTGCTTCTAGTGATATCCATAAATCCTCTGCATTTGATTGCAATTGGGATGATGCACAATTTGAAGGTAATGGCGGGAGGCGATAAGGACACCATCCCCCTCGGTTTTTCTGATGCAGTTTCATATCTATCACGCCTAATAACCTGATAGTTTTGGTCAAATAATTCATTATTAAAAACACTTTGATTCAGCCCGGTTTCTGTCAGGCAGAGGATATCGTATTTTGTATCAAGAGCATTATGATAAAAGTCCGCAGTTTTTGATTACTTTTATCAAGAATATTTTTTCATGAAATGAATTAAAATATTTCATAACTGTTAACCTCTCAAGCTTATTTTATTTATTTATTTTATTTTACACCATTTCACAGTACAAAATAACCAATTAACAAATGGGTATCACAGATATACAATATTAGATAAGTAATCACAATAATACAACAAAAAAAAATATATTTGATAGAAAGAAATATTAAAGGTATTATATTAATATATGTGTACATACTGAGGTGTACATACTGAGGAGAGTAATTAGATGCCTAAAGAAAACACTAATTTAATCTTATACTGGATAAGCTACAGCTGAAAATGTCAAATTTATGTTGGTGCAGATTGTAAGTATTGCACAATCGATAAATGGGGGAATATTTACAGATATTAGTACGCGCTGTTGGTATATAAAACGTCTGGGAATGACGTGTTCTAGGAACAAGAAATTGCAGGTATCATAATATATCACTGCATTCCACTCTATTATGCAAGATGTTATGCAAATATTTAAGTTGAGCAATGGTACGTCGATCCTCTAAGGAGCAAAACGAATGCCTACGCAATAGAACATCATCTGGAATGCCTATCTCAGGATACTGATCATCAATTTTAAAACTTAGGTACTTTAGGAAACGTCGTTGGACCTTTTCGATGCGTTTTAGGTGCACCTGATAATATGGAGACCATACCACCGAGGCGGACTCCAATTTTGATCTTACAAATGCATAAAAAAGTATCTTTAGTGTATGACAACTTAAAAAGTCACGAGAATTTCTTATTATAAAACCTAAGGACCTATAACAAGCTGCAATAAGCTCATTTAGGTGAGGAACAAAAGATAGTTTACTGTCAAATAACACACCCAAATCGCGAAATGTCTCAGCTCTGTTCAGTGTTACGTCGTTAATTTTGTAATCGTACACAAGGGTATGTCGCTTTAAACCAAAGGTCATTACGTTACATTTACTTATATTTAACGGAAGTTTATTTTGAACACACCAGCTATATATCATGTCAATAGACACTTGAAGCCTTTCACAGTCCGCCAGGTTACGGATGCGAGCATAGATTTTCTTATCATAAGCATAAAGCAAACTATTAATGTCCAGATAATTAACTATGTCATTAATGAATATAACAAACAGTAAAGGTCCCAAAACGGACCCCTGAGGTACTCCTGATGTAGCATCTATCTGTCCAGATGACTGACCACCACACTCAACTACTTGTTGTCGTTCATGTAAGTAAGAATGAAAAAATGTTATAAGACCATCTGAAATTCCAAACGAACTGAGTTTATTAAGTAAAATTTTATGATCCAATCTGTCAAATGCCTTCGAAAAATCCGTGAAAACAACATCGACCTGGCAATTTTGATCAAATGCTTCTGCCACAAATTGTGCAAAACAAATGAGGTTGGACGTTGTAGATTTGCCCCTAACAAACCCGTGTTGTATATCCGAAAGTTTATTCTTTACCTGGAAGTACAAATTTTCATGAAGAAGCATTTCAAAACACTTGGAAAAATTATTAATAATACTTATTGCTCTATAATTCTCGATTTTATTTTTATCCCCTTTTTTTATACACTGGGGTTATCTTGGATTTTTTCCAAATATCAGGATATTGAGAGGATTTCAGGGCCAAATTAAATATTTTATAAAGTGGTCTCTTGAACACATATGCACAATCACGCAAGAGGAAAGACGGTATTTAAATATTATAATAAAATGAAACTATAATCAAGCATATTGAGTGAAAACTGTGAATTATGAAATGATGGAAAAAAGCTCAAATATGTTTGAGCTTGCTTTCTTCTTAAAATATAACTAAGTACTGTGTGTTTTCTACCATTTGGCTAGATAGCTGAAGCATACCAGGTCGAGAGTACTCAAGGGAGGGAGATATTAGTTTTCACGATAATAAAATCGAACATATCAAAAATAAATCCATCAGATATTGGCGAATTGGCAGATGAGTTCTACCAAAAACAATTTTACATTTTAACATTTTTAATATATAATATAATATAATGAATAGTAAAAACCAGTAATAGACACCTAGGTGCAAAACACCCGTATGTGTTGAAATCTAAAATTAGACATATGTATATTATTATTTCCTATTTTTATTTCTATATCTATATTATAATTCTATGTAACACACGTTACTGAAACATACGCACAATCCTTATTGATTTAGTGAAAAAGTATTGAAAACTTTTCTGTATTCAGATAAACTTACACTTTTTACTAAAATTTTTTATATTTTAATAATTGATTTTACATTATCTGGGAGTAAATTTAATGATTTTGGTGCTAAGTAATCCATAAACTTTTTATTGGTGGTTGTTAAACTTTTTGGTAATTTAAATTTGTTATTAGATTTAGTCCTTGTTTCGGTAAAGTGATCTACATAGTTAAACTTGGTCTTACACCGATAAACAAAATTACATATACTGCTAATATATAAAGTTCTGATATTTACAGTATCTTCCGAAAACAATAAATTTGTTGGAAATCTTTTATTTTTTTTAATATAATTTTAAGAATATATTTAACTTATTAAGTACTGTGCCATAGGCACCACCCCAGACAATTATTCCGTATCGTATTTGCGACTCCACAAATAATAATAATAATAATAAACCTTCCTTATGCTTTTTAAACCATCACCAATGTTTTCTCATTTAGAAATTCCCTTAATATATAAATTTTATGTATGAGTCTACATATTTTATTAGAAACATAGTCAATATATGGATTCCACTTCATAAATTGGTCAACCAGCACACCAAGATATTTTGTGTCGGTTACCTCAGCAATTCTGTCATTACCGATAGTAATATCTGTAAAATTGGGATTACCGGCCCTTGTTAATGAAAGAGCTATGTAAATGTTTTATTTAGATTAATTGATAATTTATAAGTTTCCAACCAACTCTTAACCTTCTATATATATATTTTTTAAAGAGCATTAGAGTGTATCTTTCATTCTATCTTAAATGTTAAGTAAAATGAAATAAAAGCTACACAAACCTGAAAGGTTCACTTATTAAGAATGTACATCTACTTACTTATCATCAGGTTGGCTGAAGGCAGTGCCGTTATCATAATTTAAAGTTTCAAGTGGAACATTTTCAAACTCAAAATTATCCACTTCAGACTCAGCTTTAACTGGTAAAGTACTCGCATACTCTGTGTCCATAGAGGATACGTCGCGAGCAAAGTTTAATAAATCACTTTCCTGAGCGTCCTTGGATTTTAATATGTTTGGGTTATCACAACTTTCTCTATTTTTATGTATACTTTCGGTAGCACGTTCATTAACACCCTGGGCTGAATTATTCACCATTCCTGCTTCTAGAAGTAAATTGTTCAGCAATAAACCGATCATTTCGGTGGGCAGAGGGGTCTCCATCTCTTTGAATCTGTTCTGACTGGTCAAAAATTTTAAGAACCAACATTAAAATTTGCAGAGAAAATTTAGCGCGACTGACAGTCCGTTAGACACTTAGACAGTTTATCCAGTTTATAGGAGTAGGAGGACACATTTTTCGTTTTCTTTGTTGTCCGTTAATAACCAACACAGAGGAAGAATCGAATTATCCACTACTCTGTTGCGATAGTATGGCAATAGCGAATCTAAAGCGGTAACTCGGCGATCGAGGAGAAATTAAATTAGCATGAATCGGTGGGGTGAATACATCCTGATAGGTCCGGGGTGGTTCAATCCTCAGACTTACTGGGTACTACTGTATTTCCCTAGGTTGATCGCTGGTTCGTTTTAGGGTAAAATGTAAGGTTAAACAATTTGTAGGTTAAAATATATCTATTTTCTTCGGGTAAGTAATGAATACAGAAAGTACAACTTCTACTGTGTATACAAACTGTGATGTTGGGCTTACTTACATGGTAGTCTTAGTACTAATTATCTTTAACAGATTGTTCACTAATCTGTTGTGTGAGACGACCTGTTATGACTCAGTACTTAGACGTTAAACTGGTAGTAAAATGGTAGTAAACTGGTAGTTGACCTCAAAGTCGTTAGTTAGTATTAGTATTTGACCTCAAAGTCGGGGGTAGATAAGAACTGTAGTTGACCTCAAAGTCGGGGTAGATAAGAAAAGTATTTAACTTTAATGACTGCAATCCCCTAAACTATCGCCCTTTTTGAACCTGTCGTTCCGTAGCACTTTGTTAGGGTTCTCGATATACAATGGTAATAAAAAGCGCGCCTCGTACCGAAAGGGTTTGCACGTAAGCATTCGTTGGCCAATAGAAAGACGAGATTTCCGTCGGGACCCGTCGGTTGCCGGGCGTTGGTATTATAGATGGAACGCTAAACAATCATTAGCAATATGTCGAATGTAGGTGAAAAATAGACAGGTCGACTGGACCACGTGGTTGAGAATAATCGATAATTCATTTTTAGTGTTTTTAAAATGCATTTAAATATTCTTCGCTAGCAGGTGTGACAAAGAACGAATATATTGTGTGTCACTTCGGTACATGCAGTATTCAACACGACGGGAGATGTTTGCTTATCATGTCTGAAGTTGTCGGAATGTTGTACAGTTGTGTCAAAACATGCAAATGTGGTTTTATGTTGATTTGGGCATTTATATTAAATATTCCTTGATTATGCAAATATTAGGCTCTGAAGTATGTTTATGGTTGGTATATAGCGCAAATTACATGAACGGAGTTATTGTTAATGGTTAAACTGATAGATTATTTGGCTATTATCGATCCGTGCCTATTCTGACGTGTTATAAATTGCATGGACATGTTTTGTAAGTTCTTGAATATAATAAGCGAATTGTTAAGCGTGTTGTTAGAGGGATACGGGTACTGTTTCACAACATTCTCCCCCCTGTTGAATCCTCCTGCGATTCAACTAATCTGACTCATAACATGTTGAACTTTAAATGAAAAATCGATCTGATGAGTTAAGCTCGAAGTTGATGAAGTTATGCTTGAAGTAAATGAAGTTATGCTCGAAGGACCAGTATTATTAAGCTAATACGACTGAAGAGAATATAAATAATAATGCCACTCTGGCGTTAACGAAAATAACTATTAGATAAAGTGTAAATATGAATGAAAGCTCCAGATAGGTTGTAAATCTACCTAGGTTTCACTGAACAAGATAATAACTAAATAAAGGGTAGAAAGCTCAATCCGAGCGTAGTAATGGTAACATCTTACCATGGTAGACATCAGTGCTCATGAACACCACCGCACAGGTTGTAAGGCTGAACTATGGGTTTCACAAGTAGTGAAGGTAGAAAGTAATGGATAGAAAATTGTGCCCTCTTGGCAACGGGTAGAAACTTGTTTTGCACACTTGGCAACGGGTAGAAACTTATTTTGCACACTTGGCAACGGGTAGAAACTTATTTTGCACACTTGGCAACGGGTAGAAACTTGTGCCCTCTTGGCAACGGGTAGAAACTTATTTTGCACACTTGGCAACGGGTAGAAACTTATTTTGCACACTTGGCAACGGGTAGAAACTTATTTTGCACACTTGGCAACGGGTAGAAACTTTTTTGCACACTTGGCAACGGGTAGAAACTTATGCCTTCTTGGCAACGGGTAGAAACTTGTTTTTTAGGAATCCTCTCCTAAAAAGAACTTGCTGCCTAGAAGGATAGACAGGTAGAAGAAAAGAAGGGTGCCTTGTTCCTGAACACTGACATTTTTGGTTTGATAGACACTGTAATGCCCCAGTGAGAAAGGTAGAAACAAAAATGCTCTGAGAGCGTGCTAGAGAGTCTAGCCGGTGTTGCGGACAGGTAAACTGTAACATACAACGAAAGTGCAGAAGAAAAATCTGCCGTGAAAACACGCTATTAAGTTTAGCCACTAGGAGCGTATCTAGTGTAGAAAAAGAATATAGATTAAAGAGCTGTTAGGCGGTTAAGCTTAAGCAAACTCGGTACGATGTTTCACCTTGAAACAAAGGGCCAAATAAAAAATGCAAAGATCAATTACTCGTTTAGGTTTCCCAGGGAGACAGGCCGTAGCTCCCAGTACCGTTTATGGTACGATACCAAACCGAAATGTAGTAAGTAGAATGTAATATAACACAATATCACTTATTGTGTTTCAACTCAAGAAAAGTATACGCAATTTTCGTTGCTGCATAATTTTTAGTCAACATTTATATTCAAGTCATTATATAGAATCGGGGATACTTTAGTGATAGCTCTAGTGAACGTACTAGTGGGAGTTTTTAATTTAAGAACACGAACTTTACCGTCTTTACCGGGATATGTTTCTAACACTCGGGCTAAAGGCCACTGTAACGGAGGTACGTTGTCTTCTAGTAGTAACACGATGTCGTTTATTTTAATGTTCGCGGTGTTCTTCAACCATTTTGGGCAATTTTGAAGACGACTCAAGTAGTCTACAGACCATCGTTTCCAGAATATTTGTTGGATCTTAGTACATTGTTGCCAAAACTTTAATCTGTTATCTGAAATTTCACTTACATCTTTTTCCGGATAAGCCGTTAAATTTTCACCAATCAAAAAATGTCCTGGGGAAAGGTAACTGAAATCTGAAGGATCATTTGTCATTGGACATAAAGGTCGTGAATTTAAGATTGCTTCTATTTGCGTTAGGATCGTGTAAAATTCCTCAAACGTAAAAGTTAAATTTCCGATTATTCTATAAATATGATGTTTAGTGCTTTTCACTGCAGCTTCCCATAGACCGCCCCAATGTGGAGATCTCGGTGGAATAAATTTCCATTGAATTTCATTTTGTAAGAGATAGTTTATAAAAGTTTCACAAGCTGTCGAATTTTTGAAAAAAGTATACACGTCGTGTAGCTGGTTGTTAGCACCCTGAAAATTAGTACCGTTGTCGCTATAAATAATTGTAGGGTTACCTCTCCGTGAAATGAAACGTTTCAGGGTCATAATAAAAGCTTCAGACGATAAACTTGTAACTAATTCTATGTGAACTGCTTTTGTAGTCATACAAACAAAGATGGCAATGTAAGCTTTGATTTTTGGTGCTTTCTTTAACCGTGATGATTTTATTAGGAACGGGCCTCCGTAATCGATACCTACTTTCTGAAATGGGCGTGAAATTTGAACTCTATCTCCTGGCAAATCTGCCATAATTTGTTGTGCTGGAAGAGCTCGAAATCTACTGCATACTATGCAGTTCCGTATGACGTTTTTAACTTCTTTTAAACCGTTCAAAGGCCAGTACCTTAACCTAAAATTTGACAACACTGATTGTGCGCCTGCGTGTCCTAACCTTAAATGTTCTTGCTTCAGCATGATTCTGACAGTGGCGTTGTGAGATGGTAGTAAATAAGGATGTTTCTGATCGAATGAAATGTCAGCGTTCTCTAGCCTACCTCCAACTCTGACTAACTTGTCTTCATCTAAGAATAATTTGAGCATTTTCAACTGATGGTGTGAAATTATTTCATTCTTTTTTAATTCTGAGATTTCTTTTGAAAAAGATTGAGTCTGTAAAATGTTCACTATGAATGTTTGAGCCTTTGTTATCTCATTAACTGTAATAATTCAATCTGTAATTTTATTATTTTTATTTTTTGCATTATGAATAAACCTTAACACGTACGCCAATGAGCGTGTAAGTCGAGAAAATATTGAAAAATGTGAAAAATATTCCACCCAAAATTCGTACGCCTTTGGTTGTTGAACTGAAATAAGTGAGATTTTCTTTTGTTCTGGAATGTTTTCTATCTTTACTTCCTTATCAAAAGAATCCAAAACTACATCAAAATTATGTAAAAACTTGGGACCGTGAAACCAAAAATTTGAAATTGTTGTTTAAAACTGTGTTAACCCCGTGATAAAGTATTTATGAAATTCTTTATGATGTAAAATTATTTAATTTAATTTTGGAAAATATTGTCTGCTCCGTACGCCACTGTATAGACGTCGGCAAAACCTTGACTTGGGATGTCTCAATATTTTAAGAGGCGGACAGTCCTCTTTACTCTTGTCTCTTTCTCTTGTTTGTGTAAAAAATGACACTTTGTTTTCCGAGTTTTTAAATGTTTTATGGTTCGGAATGTTTCCTCCTATTATCCAACCTAACGAGGTACAAACTAATGTCGGTTTACCCTTCCCTAATGAATGAAGTCCATTCTGTAAAATGTCGCTGTACACATCGGCACCAATAAGTAAATCTATTTGTGATGGTACATGGAAAGTCGCGTCTGCTAAATTACTTTTTAAATCTTCAGGGATATCTAATGCGCTCACTTCTACTGCCACCTGCGGTAGCTTATAAGTTATGTGATCTAAAATCACGCATGACACGGAATAACTTTCTTCCTGTATTTTTCAATGAACAGTGACATCTGTCATTTTATTTGAAGGGAACCCGTGTTGAGCGATACCTGAAATGTTTAAATTATGTCTGTATACGTCACTTCCTATCTTATTTACCAATCTCTGGGTTATAAAAGAACTTTGACTTCCGTTGTCTAGAAGCGCTTTGGCAGATATTATTTTTCCGGTTTTTGCGTTAATTAAGTTGACCTGCGCAGTCGACAATAACACTGTACTTTGTTTATTAACTGTCGCTGACAAAGCTACTGCTTCCGGTTCGGTATTTTCACTAGAGCCATCGCGTTCACGCCTCGGATGCGTCGTTACGTCACGTGTTAAACCAGGTGGTAAGTGTGGTTCTTGTGTCTGTGTAGTTGGAAGAACGCGTTGTCTATTTAAGTTTGGAGGAGTCGCGCGCGGTTGCGATCTTAACGGTTGATTATTTCTGTTTGTTACTGAGTGATGCTCACCTGTGTAGTTCGGGTTTTGATTCTGTCGCGGAGCATTGAAATTAGACTGAAACTGTTGCTTATGCAATAAAGTGTTGTGTGGTTTGTTACAATGCGAGCATGTACGTGTTGACAAGCAATGTGCTGCTGAATGTGAGCCAAAACAATTTAAACATAAATTTTTCCTTTTAATTGACTCTGTGCGTTGCTCCACTGATAAATATAAAAATCTTTGACATCTGAATACTGTGTGGTCTGTCGAGCCACAGATATGACAATGACGTTTACTCTGATTGTTACTTGCAAATAAAGATATTCTGTCATTTTTAACTTTTGGACTACTACTTGTACTTGATAAGTTCTCAAATATAATGCAACGTTTTTCTAAAAATTCAAACAAGTCTTGTAACATGGGTAGTTCGTTTAAGTCCCTGTCTTGTTCAAATGCTCGTTTTGTCGCAAAGTCTAATTTGTTTTCCAGTATGTAAACTAACATGTATTCGAATCGTTGTGTCTCCGTTAATTTTAGTTTTTTGAAAGATTCAATTGTCTTTTTATTTGTCGCTACAAAATCCCGTAAATTACTTGAATTTGATCTTGTCATAACAGGGGTGTCCAACAGTTGAATTAAATAACTATTTAGCACACAGGTTAGGTTCTCGTATCTATTTGTTAAAATATCCCATGCCAAATCAAAATTGTCTGCTATGAGTTCAAGCGAGTCTACCAATTTAAAGGCTTCCCCCTTTAAGGCCGATTTTAAATAAATTAACTTTTGAACATTTCCGAGGGTCGAGTTCTGAATGATCAGAGCATTAAAAACTTCTGCAAAAGACCGCCATTCTGCGATACTACCGTCAAAAAAGGGTACCTTTAACTCGGGCAACTTGACATTGGACACTATTTGTGGCGGTACTTTATGTGATATTATGATTGGCGCTGCGCTACTATCTTTAATTTTATCAAACTCTGCCATTATATGACAGTACTTATCCTCAACTTCAATTCTGTCTAAATCGTCCGCGTCTAGTTCTTCGATCACGTCTTGTGCGTCAGAGTAGGCCTTGAAGGCTTTTTTCAACAGCTCTTCCCTGTATGGGACTTGTAGAATTTTGGTCTGTGTCTTGGTTATTTTGTTCAACCCAATGTTGAACTCTCGTTAGTGAGCCTTTCGCTCTACCGCGTAATTTTATTAACGTATCTAGATCGTATCCTTCCATTTTTGAATAAAAAGTTTACTTTACCGTACTGAGATTGAAAATAGTACTGTCACTTGTGCGCTTAAAAACAATAATTTTATTGCTTGACTGCTGTAAAAAATATCAAAAACAATATGCACTGAAACGTTACACTCTTTTAATATTACCAAAAAATCAATAACTGGTTAATAAATTTCCTGAAAAACAAATATCAAAACACTGTTTATGAAACACACTTTGTACGGTATCAATAATCAAATAAATTCTCAATAAATTTCCTGCAAAAAATCTATGACACTTTCCATGGAATGCACTGTACTTGATTTCAACAATCAATAAAATAAATTTAAATTCTTTCCATGGAATACACTGTACTTTATTTCAACAATAATAGATTCCTGCAAAAAATGTATGATAACTGCCTGAAAGAAAACCTCTTTTTGTCACCTTTTGGTACTGACACTAACCTGTGCTTATTTTTATACCTTTTTTACTAAATTTAACTAAATTAAATTTGCTTCTTGGCTAGAATATTGTTGTTTTCCCTTGAAATCTATATTTATTTCTCACTGTTGAGCTTGTTTTTATTAATTACAACAATATTCTACCAATTAAACTCTCATAAAACCAGTTGGAAAGTGTTTTACTGGCCTTCCAACCTCGATACCTTGTACACTTGTTGTAAAATCCTGTTTTTGTTATCACTGGTCTCGTCTCTGACTGGAACCTGGAACTGGAAGTCTCTTTCACTGCACTACTATAACGATCACGGCTTCCTGCGCCTTGGCACTAATGAAAGTTTATTTTTTCCACTTCCACGGAACTTCTCTTGCAAATTTTCCACTTTATTTTTCTCCGTTTGAACTGCTCTGCTGAATTTTCACTATACTTTTCACTTTAGCTTTCACTTTGCTTCTTTTACTTTGTCAAACGTGTGTGTTACTGACGTTGGGGATTGCTTTTATTTTGCTTTGCTACTGGTACTTTATTTTTTCCTCTTCTTGGGACTGCTGGTATTACTTTTTTCTTCCTTCTTCCTCTTTTTGGGACTGCTGGTGTTTCTTTATTTTTCCCACTTCTTGGGACTGGTATTTCTTTATTTTATCCCTTTTTCTGGGACTGGTATTGCTTGTATTTTTTCCCTCCTTCTGGGACTGGTATTGCTTGTATTTTTTCCCTCCTTCTGGGACTGGTAGTATTTTTTCTATACTTTTTTCCTACAACTGTCTAACTTTTACAAATCCGGCTCTGATGGAGCAAATGATAGAGACGGATTGATCTTCCAATTCCTTGGAACTTCTTGTTTTCCTTGCAAATGCTTACTTTTACGAATCCTGCTCGAAGTGAACCAAATGATAGGTCCGGGGTGGTTCAATCCTCAGACTTACTGGGTACTACTGTATTTCCCTAGGTTGATCGCTGGTTCGTTTTAGGGTAAAATGTAAGGTTAAACAATTTGTAGGTTAAAATATATCTATTTTCTTCGGGTAAGTAATGAATACAGAAAGTACAACTTCTACTGTGTATACAAACTGTGATGTTGGGCTTACTTACATGGTAGTCTTAGTACTAATTATCTTTAACACATTGTTCACTAATCTGTTGTGTGAGACGACCTGTTATGACTCAGTACTTAGACGTTAAACTGGTAGTAAAATGGTAGTAAACTGGTAGTTGACCTCAAAGTCGTTAGTTAGTATTAGTATTTGACCTTAAAGTCGGGGGTAGATAAGAACTGTAGTTGACCTCAAAGTCGGGGTAGATAAGAAAAGTATTTAACTTTAATGACTGCAATCCCCTAAACTATCGCCCTTTTTGAAACTGTCGTTCCGTAGCACTTTGTTAGGGTTCTCGATATACAATGGTAATAAAAAGCGCGCCTCGTACCGAAAGGGTTTGCACGTAAGCATTCGTTGGCCAATAGAAAGACGAGATTTCCATCGGGACCCGTCGGTTGCCGGGCGTTGGTATTATAGATGGAACGCTAAACAATCATTAGCAATATGTCGAATGTAGGTGAAAAATAGACAGGTCGACTGGACCACGTGGTTGAGAATAATCGATAATTCATTTTTAGTGTTTTTAAAATGCATTTAAATATTCTTCGCTAGCAGGTGTGACAAAGAACGAATATATTGTGTGTCACTTCGGTACATGCAGTATTCAACACGACGGGAGATGTTTGCTTATCATGTCTGAAGTTGTCGGAATGTTGTACAGTTGTGTCAAAACATGCAAATGTGGTTTTATGTTGATTTGGGCATTTATATTAAATATTCCTTGATTATGCAAATATTAGGCTCTGAAGTATGTTTATGGTTGGTATATAGCGCAAATTACATGAACGGAGTTATTGGTAATGGTTAAACTGATAGATTATTTGGCTATTATCGATCCGTGCCTATTCTGACGTGTTATAAATTGCATGAACATGTTTTGTAAGTTGTAAGTTGTAAGTAAGAATAAGCGAATTGTTAAGCGTGTTGTTAGAGGGATACGGGTACTGTTTCACAACACATCCATTGAACTAAATAAACATATCTAGTGAGTTCACTGAATACACCGTAGCAAACAAGGGTCTGCATACACTAGCGACTAGCGATTTGGACTGAAAAATTGCGCTCGTGCGGTCTATCACACTTGTTGTTACCTTGCCTTTTGCTTCATTTAAATGTTTGTTTATTTTGTTTGGTGTCGTATTCATTAATTTGTTTCGCAAACTTCAAATTGGTTGTGCTTTGTGCTTACGTTGATTTGTTTGTAGAGTATCCTACAGTGGCTATATTTTAATTTTGTGTAGTGCCTTAAAACTTTTAATAAGGTTGTTTTCCGTCTCGGCAAATATCCAGCTTAGAAATTGTGTATGCAAACATTCTTGTCATATTTTGGAATGTTTACTTTACTAAAATGATAGATTGTGCTGAATGCAACGTAGAATTTTCCACAAATTTCAATTTGAGATCCCATAATGTGAAGAGAAAGCATCCAGGTATATACTTTCTTTGTTACATTTCGCTACTTACCTACCTATTTTAAAACTTATAATAATATATACCATTTATACTCACGATTGATTAACAAACTATAGGTATATAGTAGGAAAAATTTGGAGCATGGAACTCATATATTATGTGCAGAATGTAAAGCTAGGTACTTTTGTAAACTTTGGGAATTTAAGAGTGTATGTACAACATAAACACCCAGGTAAATCATAAATAATATAGCTTCGTTTCTGCAATTTATATCATATTATGTATTTTTTACAGAAAATGGAACAATTAGCACCCATTAAAAAAAACAAATTTAAGTGTCAAAATGTAACAGTGAGTTTGACATGTTAAACAAACGAGAGCCAAGGCCAAGATGCTAAAGTGTCCCTTATTGTGTCAATATACAGGCGCATCTTCAAAACACCTAATTAGCCATTACAGAATAGAACATTCCTTGGCAGTTGACAGTAACACACTTGCATTTGAAACATTTGAAGCATTTCAAGTGTGGAAAACGAATACTGAGAAACTTTTTCCTCCTTCGTAAATATGCATGGTGTTATACCAGGGGTTGATTGCAAAACAATAAAATTTACATGCCATAGGTCAGGTGATATCAGAAAAGTAGGTAACAATATTAGATCATTTAAAACACTAGGGAGTAATAAACTAAATGCATATTGCCCACATATATATAACCATTATATTGCTAATACCATCTGCAATTTTGTCCCCGCTATGGGCATGGGGTAATAGTGCGTTTGCGCAGTTCGGAAATTTCCTTGTGAAAGTAAACATTCGACAGGACCGGATTCCAACTTTTTTAGTGTAAATTTCACTGGTTAGTTAGGAAAAATATTGCAATCATAATTTCGATTAGCTCGATTTAAGACGGCGTTCCATGCATACGATTTCTGACGATATGATGATCCGACGGTGCCCTCTGATTGGTGTAAACTTTTGGTGCCAAATTCCGTCCGAATATTTGTAACAATCGACACAATGAGCTTTTTTTAACTTTCATCCCACGTCGTATGTTTCTTAACCTCACCTTTTTCTAAACCAAAAATCAAGAATGAATGACTATAGTGACTATTTTGGGAATTATTATCAGCTACTAATGCACCAAATTAAAAATACATTAATTTTAAGGCTAGGTAGTGACCACATATATATTAAATTGTATACGAGTGGCACTCTCTTCTTTTTTTACAAGCTTAGTGAAATTCGGTTCCGAAGATCGGATAATGTGATAAGCAACATATTTTCGTATATATGTACAATACATACATACAATACTGAAATACAATGCATACAATACTGAAATACTTTATTTATTTAGCCATAGTACGTACACTACAGAATCAAAAATCCTAAATGGTACATATCATAAAACGATATAAACATTCCAACAAAAATAAGAAGTAAGAAAGAACACTGCCAATGTCTCTTTAATACCGCATGACTAATTCTAAAAATATCAGAATCAGTGAAATGTCTGTTGTACTTATTCAACATCC
The DNA here is from genome assembly GCA_963991005.1 of Barypeithes pellucidus. Lineage (NCBI taxonomy): Eukaryota > Metazoa > Arthropoda > Insecta > Coleoptera > Curculionidae > Barypeithes > Barypeithes pellucidus. The sequence goes on along the minus strand of OZ022564.1, from coordinate 13,563,695 downwards.
ATCAAAAGCAAAAGTGCTTTTCTTTTCCGATGTTCTAGTGAATGCAAACCACACAAGAGCAGCCTCGTGTCATAGGGAACGCCATCATATGGAAAACGGAGCTTGAATAGCAGATATTTTGGCAAACTTATTCTGTACCCTTTCCAGTCTGCCAATATGGACTTGATAAATGGGGCTCCATATTACTGAACAATACTCCAGAACACCATTGTAGAGGGCTGTCAAGGCCTTGGTGTCAAAAATAATAATATGCTTTGTGTGTCTCTTTATGAAACCGAACAGCCTAAAACTCTTCCAAACAATGTTATCCACATGTATAACAAGAGATAAATCGCTTTGAAATGTTACCCCGAGTTCGTTAAAATTTGACACAACTTCCAAATTGACACCATTGATACCATAGACCTCACTCTGCGGATTTGTACATTTGAAGAATCGTAAAACCTTGCATTTCTGTATATTAAGTTTCAGATGGTTCTTTTTGCATCAGTCGATAAAATTGTCGAGGTCCCTCTGAATATGGTTGCTCCCCGATGAGACAATGGAATATAACTTTAGGTCATCCGCATAAATAAGGCAGTAAGATGACTTGAAACATTGCAGAACATCGTTTATGAAGATAATGAACAAAATAGGACCGATGTGCGAGCCCTGCGGAACACCCGACGTTACAAACACCTCTTCAGAAATCGACCCGCCTTGAAAGAAATGCTGCGTTCGCAAGTAAGGTAGGATTCGATACACCTGAGATACGAACCACATGCACCAATATTGGAGAGCTTGCCTATGAACAACTGGTGACAAACACTATCGAATGCCTTTGATAAATCGGTATAGATTACATCCACCTGCTCCCCTGCCTCAACTGATGAGACTAAAAAGTCATGATAGATGGCTAAATTGGTAGCTGTTGAGCGACTTATATAAAAACCATGTTGCTCGTCTATAATGAAGTATTTGTACGTTTCAAAAAGTTCCTCACCCAAGATTGCCTCGAATATCTTTGGAATAATAGACAGCAAAGAAATTCCCCTGTAATTTTTGAATGTCGCCTCTGTCGCCAGATTTGAATACTGGAGTCAAAGTCGAAAACTTCCAGACCATGTGAAAAATTCCAGCGTTAAATGATCTATGAAATAATGTACACAGAGGCAAAGCGAGAGACGAGCTGCAAGTTTTCAAAAAAAACGGGTGGACTCCGTCAGGACCACAGCTCTTAGATGTATCCAGGTCCCTCAACTTAGCTAGAATTTCCCCCTCTGTGAATGTATGATGAGATGCCAGCAGGCTGAAGAATTTCACTGAATTTAGATTGCCGAGGTCAACGCTTTTGTGCACAGAATAACAGGACTGAAACTGCTTGGCAAAAGCATCCGCCACCACAGCTGGGTCCGTCAGCTCCCGAGCTTCGTGTCTCATAACGCTGGGCAATCTAGAATCCTTCCTAAGGTTATTTATGAAATTCCAAAAATGCTTAATATTGTCTGGAATAAGATGTTCAGCCTATGAGACAAACAGCTAGCATATAACACAAGTCAGTTCTGTACTTAACCTCGCGACGAATAGCACAATAGGCCGTGTAATCCAGGTCTAGACGGGATCTTTTAAATTTTCTATACAATTTATTTTTCTTCACGATCAATCTTCGTAAAGAAGCGTCAAACCATTTACATACCACCACAACATACAACTCTATACCCTGAAATAGCTTCTCGTAAAAAACAGTGACCATCATATTTATATCAGGTTCCGTAGGTAAAAAAGACCAATCTACCTCGTTAAGGTACCGATTCAGTTTGTTATAATCAGTCTGCACTGACAAAAATGCATTTACCAATGTCGTGGGTTACAAAATTGGAGCTACTGTAACGCACCTCTCTATGTTGTTCTAACTCAGCCTATGAATTATCACAAATCATTTAAAAACGCTACAATAATTCAGGTTCTTTTGGTTCGCCTCAACCCAGAAAGAGATTTTTTATCAACATTTTAAACATATTTGTGATTACCACAATCCCTTATCTTGTAACTATTTTATGAGTTACCTGAACTCAGTTTTTGGGTTGGAATAATTCAGGATTCATTTAAAATAACCCAGAAAACGTGCTACAAAACCCCATATCGAGGGTATTTACCGGTCGTAAGGTCACGGAAAGTTCCGAATTCGTGCTCGTGCAGATTTAGCGGGGTTCATTCCATTGTTATTAGTCCATTTTCCATCGATCGCGCGTAGAGGCACCTGTTTGCCGTTGCGCCGTTTCCGGGATCTTCCATTTTTGCTCTCTGTGCGTGAAAATTTGTGTTTAGCATAATTTTGGTCAGTTGGCGTAAAATGGAGGGACAGGAGGGAGATGCATTCACACTGTTATTATTGGAATGGAGCCTTATTATTTATAAGTATATATTAATATTATAATATTATTAATACGTATTTACTCAAGATTTGTACATGTTTTACACATGAAATGTTATTTTTCGTTGTTAAGTGTATTCTTAAAGTAGAGTCTTTGGGAGCCCTTACATTGTTTTTTATTTTATTAATAAACTTATTAAACCATTGTTCTTATATTATTTTGTACAGAACCAGTGTATGTTATATATATATAATATATATAATATTTTGAGTTCCGATAGTCCACAATTTAGGTACTGGTAGTCCAAAATTTGGACTCTGGTAGCCCAAAGAGTGAGTTATTCCAGCCACCATCGTAAGCTAGAACAACTTAAATGCAAAGTTTTGATAGCTCGAATCATGAGTTAATCTAGCCCGACTTCTGTGCTATAATAACTTATGAACAGTGAGTTGATGCAATTTCATCGATTGGGTTGCCGTAATTCAGAGGTCTGGGCTGTCCCCTATTAGCAACACGCTTCGGTCTAGGAGAACTCATATTTGAGTATATCAACTCGAGATTTCGCTCAGTGTGATTGCGTATGAGTATTGATAAACTGTCCTTTCAGTTTTATACTCGAGAGGTGCAATAAACCGAATGTCGTAGTGAGCTTCAAGTGCAAGATGATACATGTCAATGGGGACCAACGGAAAACTGCTCTGTGGCACCACAACCTCAGAGGATGGACCCGTGAATATGAAATTCAGAATTCTGTTCATATGGTTACGCACGCCGTTCATCTCATTCGCTCGAGCGATCACAACACTACTTATTTCTGATGGAATATCAGAAATTATGGTATTATGGTGGTTCATCTGAAGTAGTCTCTTCGAGGATAAAATTCTTAAACTTGGGAACGATCACGCCACTTTTGACTATGAGATTGTTTTTCGGTTTTCTTCGCGGAATAAATTCCATCTTGCTTTTAACACCAAAAATTCTTAGAGAAGTCAGCGTTGACCATGAGTTTTTCGTGGAAATACCATTTTTGGCACAAACAAAAAACACGCGATCAACAACATACATACGAAAACCCCCTATAAATACCGTCACGCGTCTGTTGTAAAGTCAGTCTATAATACAGTCTTGAGTTGTCAGTTGTTAGTCGAGAGTCTACAACAGTCTATAATACAGTCTTAAGAAGTCAGTCTATAGAACAGTAATCAGTCGGAAAGAGTTAAAAATTAACCAAAGTAATTGGCCCCGACCCCTCGGAAGTCGGGGTGGGTCAATTTATACAGACTTAGTTAGTTCGAAGATGAGTTGTGCGACAGTTAGTAGTTGAAGTTGTTAAGTCGTCAAGTTAGATGGTCAAGCCGTGAATAAAGTCAGTTGTTAAAGTAGTGTGCCTAAATTGGGTCCCGAGCTACTCGGAGGGTCGGGATGAACTTTTAATCGGAACAAACTTTATTCGGGAAAGATTTTATAAACGGGATAAGAATTTTATACGAGTAAAGATTTTAGACGAAAGCAGTGTAACCAAACGCGACATTAAATCGACATTAGTCGGTTCGTTGAGCAATCGATCGGAAAAGGGTCCGTAGCGACGCAAAAAGACAAAAGCCAAGTAGATCAAAATGGATGCGGGTTGGAGAAAGTGTTTTACCTTGCAACTTGAGAATGAAAAAGTGTTAAAGTAAATTTAAAACATTGAGAAATTTTATGTGAAGCTCCCTTGTAAAATGAAAGTGTAAATTGTGGTAAATTGATGAATCATGGTAGTTGTCAAAGAAATGAACAGATGTTGAGTAAGGAAGAACATTTAAAACGGGATTGTTTTATGTTCCTTTTCGACTTTCAAGAAACAATACAGGGTGTTATGGAAAAGGCGTATTATATTTAAATGGGTGACTCCTGGGGTGTCCTAGAGAAGCGCTACATATATTTTTTTTAAAAACGAACGTTTAAAAAGTGGGGTAATTCACCCCTAAACCCACACACAACTCCTCGGCACATTCATATATGAAGATATTACATTGCCCAGGTGATTAATCAACAGATGTTCAAGCACAATGTTGCCAAAATGTTTAAAAGTGTAAAACTTTAGTTTCTTATAAAAATAAATATTTAGCTTACTTAGAAAGTAAATCAAGGACGCGATTAAGGAATCCAGGGCACAGACACTTTCAGTTCTTTTTCCTATAGGAAAAACTTTATGCTCATCACGTGTCCTGATGATAGTATGGGAGTGCATAATAAGCTTATCACTAAACCCCAACACTAACGCATAATTACACTTTACAATAACACACATAGAACAAGAGCATTTAATCATTTCGCAATAGAAATAATAAAAACGCTAATTTCTATGGGCCATTAACCCCTTACTAAAGATAAAATGAAACAATTATAGTAACAATTGACAGAAACTACCCTCTGAAATAACGGCCTAGTCTGTCTTCAAACTTTCTTTCCGAGAAATCTCCGCTCTCTGGAGGCAGTGCGGTTGCCATTTCCGAGACTATAATTATACAGGAAAGTAACATTATAAGGAAATTCGGCAATTTATGATAGTCGCTTATAAAACACGGAAAGGGACAACGCTGTATTTTTAAATATTAGCCCGATGTCCACAATCAGCTGTTTAAAGAAGCAGTCCGATATCGATGAGAGAAAACACGTGTTATTTATTTAAAAAATTTTTAGATGTTAACTACATTATTTCCCAGACCGCTCAGACAATAAGGGCGTATTTTTGTCTACTCAGTAACACTTTAAAATATTAATTCAGATTGAATGGTACTTAGATGTGTTATGTGATTTTAATGTACCCTGAAAAATAAACAACTCGCAATCTGTCAAGCGGTTATTGACTTTCTAAAGAGTTTACCCTGAAGATATGACACCACTGTTGACATATGTTGCTTTGTTTACCTTCCTGACAGGGGCAGCACTTGGTCATTTTTGGTTTGACATAAGGTCATGTACAGGGCATATTAAATTAAAGCGCCATTTTTGGATATTTTTCTTCAATTTGTTTCATCTCAGGAATTGCCACAAATTAATACGTCATTTCCATAACACCCTGTATAATAATAGTGCGGAAAAACAGTGCTTGTTCTAAATTAATAACATTTTAAAGAACCAGAAATTATTTGTTGAAGATGCTTCCTTTTAGACTTTATAAATGACTTTACATCAAGTGAAAATAACATTTTAAGAAAATAGAAATTGTTTAACGTTAAAGCTCCCTTTCAAGAATTTGTAAATGAATTTGGAACTATGTAAAAATTCGACGTTGATATTTCAACATTTAAAAACAGATTGTTCATGTAGAAGCTCCCTTTCGAAACGTTGTAATTGATGTAAATTAATAAGTAAAGGTAGTGCGGGAAAATAAGAATTTGAACAGAATCTTTGACATTTTAAGATTTAAACAGAAGTTATGCACTTATAGAATTATAACCATAATATTGATGTTTACAAGATTTTATGCAGTTTGCCAACGTTATAATACAATGATGAAAATTTAAAAGAACTTATGCAGTTTCTCAAATTTGTAATCCCTTGTGAAAATTTAAATACTTATACAATAGATGTTTTAAAATCAAATCAAAAGGTTTTTACTGATAGAATTTCTAGGACCGACCCACTTCCCCTTCGTAGATCCGCAATGACTGGCCCTTAAGATGTGACAGGAAAGTAGGGGTCGTTCGCCATTGGTATCTCATAAACGACAAGAGACACAACAAAGGTTAAATTGGGGCAAAGTTGCACAATTTATAGCCGACCAATATGCGATCAAGAAATTAGGAAAATTCTGAGTACTTCCGAAGATATTCGTAAAAACCGAAATTGTTGCATTTATGTAAACTTGATATCCGATGTAATCTTATTATTACTTTTATTAAACATCATCGTTTCTACCCCGTAAAAACATCTTCAGTAATACTTGTTTTTTTGATCAGATCATTAAAATAAAGAGTAAGCTTTGAAAACGTAAAACAAATCAATTGTGTTAAAATTGCGGATGGCAATACAACAAATAATTTTGTCAGTTTTTCAGTTAAGTACGTCATTTGCTTTTTGTATTTTTGACAAGTATTTTTTCTAAGATGCGTTTAACGAATGAAGCGGCATTCTATATGATTGGTGTGTATTTCCAATCCGTGCGAAATGCAACAGGAGCTTCCAGGGTTTACGTCATCCAGTTCCCTGGAAGTGGGCGTTATACGAGCAGGGTTTTTCGTAAGCACATTTTCATCTATTTTTGTAAATATCTTCAATTTAAAATAATATATGCGTTTTTAAAAATTTGTAATTTGAAGATTGTTCTCGTATTTTTTTTTTCACTTAAAATTATCCGATAAATAAGGTTTAAACGCCAGTAAACGGAAGATATCGTATATGTAATTTATATTGGTTAATAACTCTGGTTCAAAAATATACAGACTTGCGCTTTTTATCGAAATGTTAAGGATTTAATTCCATATTATACGTTATTAAAACAAACTCATCACTGTATTCTTGAGAAAATGTCTAATATTTGATTATATTTATAAATAAATAAATAAATAAAAATGTCTTTTATATTACAAGAAGAATTACAAAAAAAAAATTATCAATGCACGGCGAGATCCAGCTATAAGCTGCTCTTATCTAACCGTCAAACAAAAAACTTAAATATTTAAATCCTAACACTAGCTAAACATAGCTTGAATGCTTAACGAAAGTAATTTAATACATTAATTACAAAGCATATTACAATTAATACAATTATAATTAATAATATTTAAAAAATTAAAGAAAAAAAAAATATATTATAATTAATATAATACAATAAATAATATTAAAAATAAAAAAAGGAAATTTCATAATTTAAATTTACTAATGTTGATGAGTTCTGTTCAAAACAATCAATTGTTTAATTTTTGACTTTAAAGTCGTAACCGAAGCACACTGTTCAATCAGTCCACCAAAAGTGTTATATATCTTGGGAGCACCATAACTGAAAGATCTCCGAAACATGGCTGAAGAGTGACGGGGAATACAAAGCCGTTGTCTATGGCGAGTGGCCCTATCGTGCACATCTCCACCCCTTACTAAGAGTGTACGGAGATACAAGGGTTGGCCTGATAACAGTAGCTTTTTAATCAGTGACGAAAACTGCACAAGATATCTTTCGTCCAAGGTCAACCAGCCAGAATCACTAAGAAGGGGCGACACATGATCAAACTTTCGCGCTCCATAAGTAAATTTGAAGCACATATTTTGCACTTTCTGTAGGCTACATCTGTCCCTAACAGTGAGCGCAGGCCAAAAAATTTGACAACAATATGATAGGGGAGATAAAACCAACGCATTGCACAACCGCAGCCTGATGTCCGACGCAAGGGACTCTTTATGAACATACAACATTTTAAGCTTATAATAACAGGTCTGTAAGAGATGAGATACATGACTATCAAATCTCAGACAACCATCAAAAATCAGGCCCAAATTTCTGCACTTATCAACAGGTAGTAGAACTTCATCGCCCACCTTAATTTTAAAGTTATTGCCATTTCTAAGTTTTTCCCTTTGTGATCCGAAGATAAGCAGTTGCGACTTTTTTCCATTTAACAGTAATCCGTGTGCGCCAGAGATCTCCAGCACTATCCTAAGGTCAATATTAATTTCATTAGCAGCTTCCTCCGCATTTTCATAACAAAAAGAATGATATATTTGAAAATCATCTGCATACTGATGTGAAGAACATGTTTTAAGAAAACTGCTAAAATCAGCGGTGTAAATAGAAAATAAAAGAGGACCAAGAATACTTCCTTGGGGCACACCCCTAGTGACCGGTAAAAACTCAGACTGATCGCCGCTGAAAGACACCCGCTGTGTTCTGTTAGTCAAGTAATCCTTTACAAAATTCAATGCACTGTCACTCAAACCGAAGAACTTAAGTTTGGTACACAATATATCGGGTTCTAGTGTATCAAATGCCTTGCTATAGTCCAAGAGCACTAAAGAGGACTGCATGCGTTGGTCACATGCTCGGAAAAGATCATCTGTGACTTTAAGTAAAGCTGTACAGGTGCTGTGATGCCTTCGGAAGCCAGACTGGGTAGTTGGTAAAATATTATTGGCATCAAAATATTCCGTTAATTGCTCACTTACAATCCTCTCCAGTATCTTGGAAAGGGTTGGCAACAAACTTATGGGCCTAAACTGAGACACTTCAGTGGGATTAGTAACCTTGGCTATGGGAATTACATTTGCATTTTTCCAGGAGGAAGGAAATCTTGAAGTATTAAGGCAACAATTAATTATATAAGTTAAATACTGTGTTAGATGGGGGAAGATCATTTCGAGCATTTTAAGATTAATCCCATCACTGCCCATAGCATTTGATTTTAGGCTATTAATGACTTTAGTAACTTTATCATCATTGATTTGAGTGAATTGAAAATAGTTTGTGAAGTTAGGGAAAAGTTTATTGACATAATTTGTTCCTATGAAGGTTCGATCCACTGTGCCAGATTGAGGCACACTATTAATAAAATACCTATTGAAACTGGTTGGACTGTCTACACTGCCGGGGGATATCTCAGTGGATGAATTAATATTTAATAATTTAACCGTCTTCCAAAAACCACGAGGATCCACCCTGAATTTATGATGAAGGTATGCACGTTTCTCATTTCTGACTGCAGAAGTCACAAAATTACGAAGGTCTCTGTATTCATTCCAGGCTAAATCAGTTTTTAATTTTTTGTATCGAGTGAGTGCTTTTTTTCGCAACCTTATCATGAGCTTCAGGTTATCGGTCAACCACGGTGCGGGAGGCTTGGTGAAGCGAGCAGTTCTATACGGTGCGTGCATATCGAAAATATTTATGACGTTTTCATTAAAAAAGGAGATCATTTCATCAACATCATCAATCAAATATATGTGTTGCCAATCGATACTCATCAGATCATATTGAAATTGGTCATAATCAAAATTTCTATAATCTCTATAAGTCCGGATAATGACAGATGGACGGTTTTTCCTAAGTTTGAGATATGAAGATACTAAACAATGATCGGAGATATGATCCATCTCAATAATTTGAGTGTCATGAACAATTTCTAAGTCAGACAAGACAATTATATCCAGAAGTGTCTGCGATAGAGGAGTGATTCTAGTAGGTTTAGATATAATTTGACTAAGACCATACTTATCTAGAAATTTTACTAAGTATAAATATCCCGCACATGTTTTATTTAAAAAATTAACGTTAAGATCACCGCCAAACACCATATACTGATAATTAGGAATATAATTCACAATAGTGCTCTCCAGGTCATCAATACAAGTATTTAAGTTTGCATTGGGTGGACGATAAAGCGTACCGAAACATATTTCCCTCCAATCTCCAATACTTTCGTCTTATAAAAGTTCTTGACATAAAACGCAACTCCACCAGATCGACCCTGCCGATCCTTCCTAATGAGAGTGTACCCTGGCAAAGAAACCACGTTATCAAGAACCCCGTCACTCAACCAAGTCTCGGAGAGACCAATGACATCATAGTTCTCCTCCACAACAAATTCCGTAAACTCCTGAAAATGTGCTGTAAGCGAACGAATATTGAAATGAACAAAACTAAAAAACATATCAGTACTACTCACAGTCATATTATTAGCGTTATAATACATTTAGCCCCGTACTACACAAATTAACACTAACATCGGTAACCTGAATAATACAAAAACTGTAATAATGCCGTAAATTATTTCAAAAAAAATAAAAACAACTAAACAACAAAATGCTCCTTTACATTCAAAATCAAAATATATTTACGTCCACAGATACTATTGTTTAATGCATCCAAATGAGAAAAGACAATCCGCAGGTAGGAAAATAAATCTTACCTATAAAAATAGCATTAAATACCGTTACTTATTCATTACCCTAAAAATTAGACAAAAAATATGAAATATCAAAATTAATGAATATCCTTGAAACCATAAATGTCTGGTCAAGCATATGTATGTATATATTTAGAAATTGATAAAATCAACATATAGCAAAAAATTCGTTCATAGTCATAGTGTTAATACCTCGATAAAGTCGTGGGCAAGCTACAAATCATTTTTGGAACTCACTAAATTTTTTTTCTTGTCATTGTCATTAGTAACATAATATATTTTCCCTCCGGCAGACCACGCATTATTTTTTCCAAATTTATCCTTCGCTGCGAGCAGTAGCTCGTAGCGGGAGCGTATTAAGTCTTCGAAAACGGCAAATGGAGTATCTTTAAAATTCCTTTTCGCAGCAAAGACCTCGTTTCTTTTGTAATTAGTTACAAAGTTAACAACAACCGTGCGAGGTTTCTTGTTAGCATTAGAATCTTTCCCTAGACGAAACGAATAGTCAATATCAGTTGGTGAACACCGAACATTCAACTCTTTCATAAGGAATTTAGGCAAAACTTCAGATAGATTCTCACCTTCTTCCTCGGCTATGCCACAAATACGTAGACTATTACGTTTGGCGCACTGCTCCAGCGAGTCAAGTCGAGCTTGCATATTATCAATTGACTTTTCATTTTCATTAACCAAACTTTTAAGCTCATTAATGGAATCATAGACAGCAGAAAGTTTATCGTCCAGCTTTTTAATCTTCTTGTCCAGACTTTCCTCTAACTTTTGACAAAAATGAGTACATACTTGATTAATAAGTTTTTCAATATCATTGTCGGATCTACTGGAACTTCTTGTAGCAGCACCACTTCCACCAGCCATGTTGAGGTCACAACTTAATCGCACTGGTAATACTATAGAACAGCACGCGTGCTAAGCAGAACCAGAAAGTGGACTTTTGAAAGCAAACAAAGTAAACTGAGCCTTAAATCACTGACCAATCGGTGATCGGTACCACGATAACAACTGTTTTGCGCAAAAAAGCTAAAAATTACGGCTTTAAACCACTTAAATACATTAAAATTGACAGAGCTACAATGAATGCGTCTACTCACGTACACAGCACATACTATAATTTCAGGTAACGCCATCTAGCGGCGATGACAAAAAGATGCAAAAACATTAGCGCCGCTTGTAGGGTAAACGAGGCTCTCTCTCCAACAAGACCCAAGTTTGATAAAATCGGTTGAACCAAACCGGAGTAACCGTTGTATAACTGAATTCCCACAACCACTTTATTTTAATAGATTCGAAAATTTAGGTAAGACAAAAAGTGTTATGAACTATGTAAGGATTAAATTTCAATACGCTCTCAACTGGTCAAAACACGAATATCTTAATATTAACCTTGGTAGCGACTGTTACGCCCCCTTGTGGATATTTTACAAACTCGGACTCTGACCTCTGTGCAATGGATTACTAGTTTGGCCGGCGACCATTCTTAGTTGACCACCCGGTACTTAGTTTTATAATGAATCTTCATCAAGTCATGCCTACCTCAATACAATACTTAAAGAACTTTTGCAAATTGTGTGATATTCTCAAACATTAGGCGCATTTAAAATTCTCATGCATGGAAAAGTTACGAAAAGTAATACCCTGCCGCGTTAGTCAAACTGGTATATTTTTCGTGTTAAATTGATGGTTTGGGGGGTCATGACCCCACGACCCCGCCCCTGGATCCGCGCTTGCTTTTCGGAAGGTCCGATAGTCACAGTTATTGCATTTGAACTTCTTAACGTCTTCTGAATTTACATGCCGCAACATATGTCTCTTTAAATTACATTTCTGGAAGGTCCGATAGTCACAGTCATGACATTTGAACCGCTTCTCTCTCTCTCTTCTGGATTCATGTGCCGTAGCATATGTTTCTTTAAATCATTTTTTCGAATCGTGAAATAGTCACAGTTATTGCATTTGAACTTGTGACCGTCTTTTAAATTTATATGCAGCAGCATTATGATTATTTAATGAACATTTGCGGATGATCCAAGAGGCACATTCATTGCATTTGTACTTCTTCGTCTTCAGAATTCATGTGCCGCAGCATATGTTTCTTGATGCTCCCATTAGAGATTGTTTCAAAATTACATTGGCCACATTTAAACTTTCGAACTTGCTTATTATGCCGCAACATATGGCTCTTTAAATGACCTTTGTGGAAGGTCCGATAGTCACAGTCATTGCATTTAAACTTCTTAAGATCTTCTGAATTTGCATGCCGTAGCATATGAGTTTTTAAATCACCTTTGCGAAAGGTCCGGTAGTCACAGACCTTGCATTTAAACTTCTTAACGTCTTCTGAATTTACATGCTGCAACATATGCCTCTTTAAATTACATTTCTGGAAGGTCCGATAGTCACAATCATTGCATTTGAACTTCTTAACGTCTTCTAAATTTATATGCCGCAACATATGGCTCTTTAAATGACCTTTGTGGAAAGTCCGATAATCACAGTCATTGCATTTGAACTTCTTAACGTATTCTGAATTTATATGCCGAAGCATATGAATATTTAAATCACCTTTTCGGAAGGTCCGATAGTCACAGTTATTGCATTTCACTTCTTAACGTCTGAATTTATATGCCGCAGCATATGAATATTTAAATCACCTTTTTGGAAGGTCCGATACTCACAGTTATTGCATTTTAACTTCTTAACGTCTGAATTTATATGCCGCAGCATATGAATATTTAAATCACCTTTTTGGAAGGTCCGATACTCACAGTTATTGCATTTTAACTTCTTAACGTCTGACTTTATATGCCGCAGCATATGAATATTTAAATCACCTTTTTGGAAGGTCCGATACTCACAGTTATTGCATTTTAACTTCTTAACGTCTGAATTTATATGCCGCAGCATATGAGTAGATATGGCGACACTTGTGTGTGGGAACTTTTTTGGGGTGTGAACATAGGCACAGAATGGCGCGTGGGAACTTTCTCCAGAGTGGGGGAAGGGTGTGAACATAGGTACAGACTGGCGCGTGCCATGTCAAATGTTGTGGCACTAACTACCATGGGCACTAACTACCATGGGCACTAACTACCATGGGCACTAACTACATGGGCACTAACTATATGGGCACTAACTACGTGGACACTAACTACATAGGTACTCCAGGGGCACCAACTACCTATTTACACTAGGCCTACTCTTCTGTGGTATTGTCCGCACCTTCCTCTGTGGTATGTATATACCTAACACTCCTCTGTGACAGGGGCGAAGTCCTACCTCTAGGACCGGGGCCCCATGACTGTCCTACCTTGGTGATGACGTCACTGCTAGTCACGTGGTTCATGATGTGGTGAAAAAAGTTAGCCGTCTACAAGACTCGAACAGCCGACCTCTAGATTACTAGCCATAGAAAATACCGCTGGACCCACCAGAGGTTGTGGGAAAAACTTCAGACTAGGTATATAGATGTTTAATATAAAATATGATAAATAACGATAGAATGGTGAAGGTTAATATAATGATGTTACTAGACAAGTAATTGTCTTACTCCTTATCAGTATGCAACCACTTATTGTAATAGTGTTAAGAGCACACTATGGTGAACGTTAAATGCAGATGTTGTTAGATAAGTATTTGCTTTACCCCTTTAATAGTAGGCAACCACATATATTTGTGTCAAGAACACATGGTGACGGTTAAAATACCATTACTCTTAGATGAGAGGGGTTTAACAGTATGCAACCATATATTGTAATAGAAGCGCGTGATCAGATGTATTGAACAGTCTATAAGCATAGACTTATATATGCATCAATGTAGTAGGAGGTAACTGCAATCAATACTTATATCATGCTTGGTAGTAGGTAAAAAAACACAAGAAGAACTAAAGTTTTTATTAACAATATCAAAACAGAAATATCTAAATGGTAATAAAACCTTCAAAAATCAGCTGTAATTATTAGGGAAAAATATAGGCTTAAACCATGTACAGTAAATATGGTCGTAGCCACACTGTATATATATCATGTTTTCACCTTGTAAATATTCCTTTTATATCAAATAGTTGCTTTACTTCTAGTAGGTATTATGTAACAAAGCGCAACGCTAAAAGGTATGTAGGTAAAAAAGATACGAATATATGGGTATACATTTATTAACAACAGTTTTAACAAAGACATTTACAATATACACTAAAACTAACATAAATAACCATACAAATTAGGGTTGATATAAAGCAAAATATATACAAGATGTAATCCATAAATTTAAGGTAGGGTACGTCTATGGAAATATTAACAGTGAAAGTAGTTTACTGTAACGCTGAACATCTTTGATCCATGTATTACAGAAATATATTTAAAAATAGTTTAATAAAAATCAGTAAAGCCCCACAAAATATATAAACAATAGTGTAAGGTAGTACCAGTGCCATTCGGTGGTAGTAAATCACCAATCACCAGGTATAGTTGCAATATATTACAATAAATATAGTACATCCCATACCTGATAATAAGTAATTTATAAGAGTGTGGATTAAATTTATTTCCTTCCTGGGTAACTATGGTTCTGAAAACAGAAGAAGGTACAGAAATATGCATTAAAGGCCGAGTATTCGTGCAATGTTACAGCTGTTTACATTAATAGTATTATTGTCACATTGAAAGAAAATACAGAGGCGGACTAAAACAGTTTATATGATCAAAATCAACGTAATAACAGCCCCTAATTCTCAGAAAACAGGAAACATACACTAAACCCCTGTTAGAGAACTAAAACACTGAAATAATTCACTAAGCCGTTGTAATAAACAGGAAACAGCTGTTAAACCACCCCAAGAAACAGGAAAAACAACCCAGAAACAGGAAACATACACTAAACCCTCTTTTAAACAGGAAAAACACTGAAATAATCCACTAAAACAGTTGTAATAAACAGGAAACAGCTGTTAAACTACTCTTTTAAACAGGAAAACACTAGTGTTTCTGTTGTGTCAGTGTTGTCTTATTGTTGTCTTATTGTTGTCTTAGTGCTGTGTCAGTGCTGTGTCTCTTTTGTGCACATAGGGTTGTTGCTATGTTAGTGTTGTATAGTATTTAATAACCCTAAAGTTGATATTTCGGAAACTAGTATTCACAAATAATACAATAATCAATGCACAAGATAGTTATACCGAAACAAAATAACAAGAACATAAACACGCATAGTCATTCACTTAAGAGTGATATAAACAAAAATATATATAAAATGTACCAAAAAGTTGACGATTATTATCCTATGAAGGGTGTCGTAGATGACATAGGATTTGTAATAAATGTATATGAAATAGCTATCTCTATTTTTACACGAAAGCTACGTCACATACAAATTATCACAGATCCCACAAAAGTTCTGAAAGGGAAAATAATAGTTCCAGGTGAGTATACAGGGATAAACCATAAAATATTTGTAAAGGGTGATATATAATACATTGTACACATTGTATACATGAGTACAATCGATACGGCAAGTGCAATATAATACAGATCTCCCACAAGTACGGTTCTGAAATTAAGTTGCATACATTAAAGACGACATTCCGGAAACGAGGTAATAGGTTTACACTATGCATAATATTTACATTAATAAAATAAATCAATAATTATTAGCATAATCGTACCTAGAAATTATTATAGGATAAAAATGTTAAATTTCGAAGCAGAACAAAGTAAAATAAACGTAATTGTATTGTGTATGGAACGCCTATGAAAATATTGACAGCGAAAAGTAGATTAATGTGACGTGAACTTTAGCATATTAACCATTTATTTTAAAATAGAAATATATTTAAAATAGGTATCAAGATTTAATAAAGTTTGAACTGAAATATTATTATATTCATAAACAATTGATTTCAATAAAGTATCAAAGAATAATAACCAAGTACGCTCCTGAACTAAAAGATAGGCGGTGTATCAATTGCAATAAATACCTGCATTCCGGATGTGACAGCAATTAATTATTGAGATACTTTGTTGCAAGCTATTAACATAATAAAAATATAAATTCCAATGCACCTAGAATTCTCTGTATAAATTACATGACAAAGGACTAAATTTCTTCTCCTTACTTTTACCCCAGCTTGAAATGGGGCCCAAATTATAAATTACGAACATTTAATCTATTTATAATTTAGGGCGAAGTTAAAAATTTTGCCCATCTATTAAATACATAGGTCATACATGTTTCGTAGGTATATTGTGGCTGAAAACAGGCACTAATAAACAGTGGTAAATATATAGGAAAAATACATAAAAATATCAAGATCGTAATGAAACAACAGTACACAGAAGGGTCGTACATAAACTTACCGCTAAAATCGAATAAGCGAATATTTAAAAATTATAAGTCGCACGGCAGTCTTGGTTTTATACACAGAATAATTATAAGAAATAAAATTTGAATTAAAAATAGAATTTATGGAGTGATTCTAGGTAAGTAATAGTATTGGGCTTTTGGGATAAGAGGAAAATAAAAACTCATTTTTAAAAAGTTTATTGAAACAATGTTACAAAAAGTGGGGTTTTTAAAAACATACAGGGTAGTTTTGTGAGGAATATGACAACTACAATGTCATTTACAACCAATATTTAAACAACTTTAACAATATGACAACAGCAATGTCATTTACAAACAATATTTTAACAAAGACAGGTTCTTAGCCTATTTGGGTGCAACGATTTAATATAATAAATTCTTAACATACATGTAGGACATAGGAGGTCTCTTGTATATACAACCGACACTTTAACGATTTGTAATGTGTTAATACTAGGGCAATTTATTGCGCTATTAAGGTCGTGGTTTTTTAAAACCATAAGGTACAGAGCCGGAGGGAGAAAATTTTCGTTTCGTTGAATTGGGTTTGTAAAGTTTGGTTTCAGTGCAGGTCAGTACTGTGTGCTCTCTGGTACGCCGAATGTTCTTGGATATTATTGGTACAGGGTCCAGTTTTTGGAGGATCATTTGTTTTATGCTATCAAAATTAACTAATTGGGAGGCCCCGTAGTTGAGAGCTAGGCCCTTTACTTTACATACCAGTTTTTCGGCTTGGTCTGTAGTAGAAAAAATTTTGTATGCGTAATTCTTTGGGCCCCCACTTACAAATTCGGTTATGTAGCTTCCAGGGCCGTACCCTTCCAACTCATCTGTCATATCCCCAATAAACTGACCAGATGGAACATCAGTTTCGCCCTCTCGGGATACATAAATGACGGAATCCGTATCGTAGTATAACACTCTTGACCCCAACTCCTCGAGGTATGAATATAATTTGAGACGGGCCTGTGCTGTTACATAAGAGGCAATAACGACATTAACGGTTGATAAGGTTTCATATGCTTCTTCAGTGTATTCATAGCTTACTATCAATGTTGTTTCATTAATGGGTAACAAACCGTTTATTTTTAAGCCAGGGTTAACAAGCATAGAATACAGTTCAGACGGTTTGTTAACAATTTTTGTTTTAGGTTGATTTTCCCTCTGACCAAACTTGCCCCAAAACGAGTTTAACATTAATTTTGATAACGATCTCAGCCCCGCATTCTTTTCTATTTTTTTTGCGTCGAGCTGTATCCCCTCCCTTTTTAAAAACTCTTGGATATACAATCCTTGTTCTTCGGCTGTTTTACAGCTCGAGGGATAGCCGCTAGCTTCTTGTTTAATTTGTAGAAACCTATTCATCATTTCTACAAATAACCCACCCTCCCTTGTTTCCGGGGTGTATTGTACTGTCTGATAACGCCAAATCTCGAAAATTTTTAGAATTTTATAGCCTTTACTGAGTGCTTTATTGACTTCACTAATTACCCATGTCCCCGTTATAGCCCGTTCCTCAATAGAGTGCGTACAATCGGTAAATTGATCCAAACCTTCTGCGCATGTGTGGCACAGAGTAAACATTAATTTCCCGGACATTTTCATGGGTAGTACGGGGTGATACAAGTCCTGAGGAGGGAGAACAGTGCATTTAATAAGACCCTCGGTATTATTTAGGTCCAGGGAGTTGCACTCTTCACCTACGAAAATTTCAGGGTGTCCTACGGGGAATTTACCGTACTTACATACCCACGGGTAAAGGGAGCACACGTCAACGTATTTGATCTTTTCCCCCTCTTGTGATTTATAATACTCAAAAACATTTCCAGTGCGGCCCCCGTAAAATGCATCTCTAGGATTTAGGGGATCTGAAATTAATAAGGGGTGGGTTCTGGTATAAAGTTCTATTTCCGGATTCTCTCGCATAAGAGCTCTGAAGGTGCACTCTTTCATCTCGTGCACAACAAACCCCAGATGTCTTAATTTCATGTTTTTTGCAATGGTTGACTCGTTTCTTAAATTTAAAGTTTCTGTTGGACTGTCTACAAGAGGCTCATTTCGGCCAGAGGGGTAACAGTCGATGCACCCGTGAAAATAACAGCCTGCCATTTCGAATGCCTCTTGTGTTTCTGCGCAGTAGCCGTCAATCTTAACACCTCGTAAAGTAACCTCGGGGCCTTTGGCAGCATGTAAAATATTAATGTTTCTCTGTTTCTCTTCCCATATTAACCACTGTATTGCAATTTTACTTTGACAATCTTTCCACCTATAACCATTCTTTGGTATAAGTCCTATAGTATTTGGTTGTAAGAAATTTCGCCGATATACTTTATTACATGCCGAGGCAATAGTTGTTGCCTCTGTAAATGGGCATACACTCGTTGTAGACAACAATTGGTCGCGGAATTTTAAACACGCAGAGTACAGTATGTTTACGTCAGAAATACAATATTCCTCAAGTTCCTGCTTTAAATTGAAAACAGAACCTTTATTTTCTGCGTACCAGTCAAGAAAATTATCTCTGTCCTCCTCCTTCATCGAATCTGGTGAATAATATTCCACGGCTGGAAGAGGACCAACATAACTTTCATTTGCCTGTGTATTAAAAAGATGCGGAAAAAACCCCTTTTTAAACCCACCCCCTAAATCAAAAGCTTTCGGTAATTTGCTTAGGCCCATTGGCAGATAATTAAGTGAGTCGATAAATTTAATATTCTCAATTTGCATTAATATAATCTTTGTTCCTCGCATAATTAATTCGGGGGTTAAAACGGTATTTGTCATAATGTGATTTAAGATGAATTGATGGTCAAAAGCCTGACCGTTGTGCGCAATTACTACAATCTCTTTAAAATTCTTTCGCATAGCTAATAAATGGTTCGTAAACGCGACTATTACGTCATCTTTAAGCACCTTCTGACGAAAGCCGCACTGTTGACAAAAATACAGGTTAGGCTCGGCAATACAAGTAGAACAGCATTGTTTGTAAACACAGAGATTAGGTTGATGAATCAGTGAGTCACCTGTTTGTTGTTCTACCTGTTGCGTTTCTAGATCGTAAAATACAAATAGAATATCTTTCGTTTTAGGTTTTCCAGTGTCTTTTTGAATGTAACAAAGATGATTGTCAGGCACATGTGTATTACATCCCTTACAAAAGACCTCCCCGCAAATGTGAGTCCTATTACCCTTTACGGTTTTAAAACAAGTTTCGCAACACCGAATCTCAATACAAACCGTACTCTTTTCAAAAGAACCCTCTCTTAAATGGTTTTCAAAACACACTTGACCACGGAAGCCTCTATGACAAGCATCGCAGGTAATTCTGATTTGTTCTTCATCGCACTTTGGTACCTGAAGGCACCCGGGGCAGGTTCCTCCGCACCTGTGTTTGTGTTTGTGGTCGTAGGGAATATGACAGTTTTCACAATAATAACCACACACAAACGCGGCAGTTAGGGAAGTAATGACGTTAAAATGATCTTCATGATGTATGAGATTTAAACGTTTACTGCTGTTTGTAGATCCCTCAAAAATAACATTACGGCCCTTTGATCCATACTGATAAACAACTATTTTATAGTCTATCAGATATGTCTGTAATTTCTGTAACTCAGGAATGCCAGCCCCAGCTTCAGGAATAGTAACCTGCGCACTGGCCAATAGGGTTGTTGCTCGCTCTGTTTGAATTTTTCTTCTATCTAGTTTGACCTTGGCAAGCTCGGGGTCTTTATTAACATGTGCCATGGCCACCACTAATGCACGTGACAGACATAAATTATCCTTGTTCTTTATGATTATAATTCCACGGCGCCTGCTACACTCCTCATCAAAGCTATTATATTTCGAACCTCTCCCTTGTCCCGTTGGCAATCGTACACTGGTTACTTTTAAACAAAATGTTTCCGTGTTCAAGCCGGTCGAATTGGACTGATAGATGTTACTAATAACATTCCAGATGTCTTCGTAATTTACCTCTTCAACAGGCTTAAAACTTAACCACCCCTCACCCCGGCTGAAATCTTTCGAGCAAAAACTAAAGCCTACGTAATCCCCAGATAACAGATCAGCAGTTGCCTTTTCTATTATTTGATTAATACCGTCACGAACCCAGCCAACAGGTTCTATACCCGTTGGTATGGCCTTTAACTTAAAGTTCAGTTCACGTCCTATTAGATTATAGCGGCGCACTTTTTGACAAGTGTCTTTAATAATAATAAACTTCTCCATTGGCACGTCTATATGGAAGATGACACAGGAATGGCAGGAACTCCTCAAGGACCCTTATTTATAAGCTCGGTACGAAAAAGGGGGCGTGGCCTATAAGAAACGTTCAAGGGTTAGTATGCAAACCCCAATATATTTAAATATTTTTCCCGCCTAAAGAAGCGTTCAAGGGTTAGTATGCAATCCCCAATATATTTAAATATTTTCCCCCACCCCTAAAATATACGCTATATTAATATATTACCATACAACAACGTTCATTCATTAAACTACCACCAAACAGTCAACAATGTCCCAAGAGTGTTTCTGGAATCGACCCTGCAACTGCAGTGAGTGTATACCGGAGCTATGCACAAAGTGCCAAATATGTCTGGAAGGCACGGGGGCTATAGTTGATGGTTCTTTAAAACGAGACCGAAAAGGTATCCAATATTATGACTTTAAAACATATTGTAACAGCTGTCACTACAAACATATTGGTAGATATAATAGACTAGAATGTGACATGTACAAGGCCATACTTGAAGGACAAACACCCCAAACTGAACAGGATATCAGAGACAGACTTCGAAAATGCTTTAAATTTGCATCGGAAGATTTTACAGGGGCTTCGCATATAGTATTTACTGCAAAGTTTGACGCCGCGGGAAAGGACGAAACCATTACACTAATTAAAGAAACAGGACCAAGTGAAATATGGTTTGAAGAGCAAATTTTGGAGCCCCTGATAGAGAGAATTCAAAAGCATCCTAAACCTATAACATGTGCTTATCTAATCTGTGAAGAAGCTATTGAGAAAAACAAAGAGTTTTATATAATATAAGTTAATAAATAATTTCACTTTAAACGCTCGTTTTACTTAATTACTATAACAATAAATGATAATAAACCGGCTCGAAATGTAAACAAAATAGCGCAACGTTGAATACAAAAACACGCTAAGCAGTGTTCATTTGTTTAGACTGAACCATTAAATCAGCGATTCAGTGAACCATTGATCTAGTGGTTCATTATAACGATTCAGTGAGCCACTGAACCACGGATCAGTGGATTGGATGATCCGAACAACCACGAATCAGTGAATTGGATGATCCGAATAACCACGGATCAGCGGATTAGTGGTTATTAAGATTGTCACTTATACACACATTAAGTTATTTAATAAGCTCTATACTATAAATATTCCACACACTGTGTTTCAAAGCCTAATACTATATTTAGTTTAAAAATATCCCTCGTAATACTATTTCATTCATTATATCAATGAATACCTACGAAACCGTTAGCATGAGTTATTCTCCAAGAATATAATTCTCTAAGGAATCCTATAAATTAAGAGTACCATAAGAAAACATTTTAGTTTAACAAGGACGCTTGAACAGGCAACAATGCATGTAAGTGTGCTCGTACTATGCTTCGTGATTCAATACGGGGCTACAGAACTCCGATCCGACGAACTTCTAGCAACGCAATACTTGATTCAATATGGATATATAAATGAAACAGTCAATAATAGTACTCTGATATCAATATCCCCAGGACTTCTAGAATTTCAGACAAGATATGGATTAGTACCTGATGGAACTTTAAATAATGAAACTATTACGTTAATGAAGCAACCAAGATGTGGGATTTCAGACATAACAGCCTCATTTACTGTTGGTCCCAACAAATGGAACGGATCACTTTTAACATGGCGCATTTATCCTCCTGATTTTGCTAGCTCACATTATAAGTATTATCGCGTAGCAGAAAATGCGTTCAAAAAGTGGTCAGAGCATACTAACCTCGTTTTTAAGTATTCAGGTATTAATCCTAATATTTCAATTACTTTTGAAGAAAAAAATCACACGTATGAATGGTATAGTGAAAAAGTAACCTGTCTTAATGGGTTTGGGGGCGGGGCATTGGCCCACGCATTCTTTCCGGGTAAAGATATTACCACAGTAGATATTCATGTTGATAAAAATATAAATTGGGCTACTGATACAAAGGTCAAGGATGGAGAATACAGTCTGGATATTGTTCTTACACACGAAATTGGTCATGCACTAGGCATTCGTCACTCATCAGTCCCCAAGAGTATTATGTATGCCTTTTATCACAACAGGTCAGAATTAATGCCCGATGATATATTGGCAATTCAAATGCTTTATGGAATCAAAAACAAAACCGCAAAAATACCGCACCCTACATCTACACAGAGACCACAGAGCCCACAAATACCTTCTGTGCAACCTACAACTTCCCCTCCAACTCAACCTACAACAACTCCTTCTACCTCAGTATTTAAAAATATTACAGATTTGTGTGAGTTAAATTCATACACTCTTAATACTTTTTTAGTTATAAAAAATAAGCTGTTTATATTTTATGAACGCCTTGTATGGATGCTAACTCTTAATACCAATGAAATTAATAAGGAACCATTTCTGATAACTGATTACTTGACATTTTTACCAAAAGATTTTAAAAATATTTCTGCTATATATGAACGACCTAACGGAATGGTAGCGTTAATAGCTGACGGCATAATTTACACTTTTGAGTATGGCACATTTAGATTAGTTCATGTTGAAAACGTCGATATGGTGCTTCCATCAGGAAAAATACAGGGGATAGTTAATACGAATAAGGGAAGAACTTATGTGTTTACAGATCGATTTACAGTATTGAATATTGATGAATGTGGCTTTAGAGTTAGACAGACCCATCTTATAACAGAGCTCTTTAATGGTATCCCCGCACAGGTGGATGGGGTATTTCGCTTTACAAATGGACGGTTATATTTTATCCAAAATGGGGTATATTTCGAGTACGATGAATTTAGAAATAGCCTCATTTCCACAGGAAAAATGGACCTTAATTTTTTTGGAATTAAATGCCCAAGTATCAAATTGTTAGATCAGCTCAAATATTTATTAAGTAGTATTATTGCAAACAATGTAAAATTGTATAATAAATAATTTAAAAATATCCCTCGTTTTATTTATAACACTCCCCTACGCAATAGAATCAGTTTTGAGAGAAGAACCCAACATAGTTGGTGAACCGCTTCCCGACAGAAACATAAATCATATTACAGATTGAGTGTAATGTAAATATATTAAATACTTGTTTTAATTTAACACATAGGCGTACCCTTATAATAAGCATTAACCTAGTAACACTAAAATACAGCCCAAACATACACAGCTTAAGTTTTTTATTTGAAAGGGTTCTATTCCTGAGGCAATCACCTTATCAAGGGATATATTTAACGATGATAAAACGGGCATACAAAGCTCCATATTGTCGCTAGTTAACCCCATAGCTCTTTTATTTAGACCTTGCACTAGAGAGTCATTGTATATATATTCGATTCCATATAATGCAAACCAGTCGTAAAAAGTTAAACATTCCAGTAGACTTAAATTATTGAAACGAAATAATTTGAGGCAAAAAATACACTTGTACATTCTGTAAAAAAAAAAAAAAAAATACAAACAACCCTGTAACCACGTAACAATAAATAGTACGTACCTGTTAACTCTTGAGCACAAAATAAAACAGAGCCTCTGTTTCAACCTAGCATTTATACCCGTTATGTGTATTGAAAGAGGGGACACCGTTTTTAGTATAAAAGCGTAAAATTTCCAGTGGAAGTAGAAGTTTTAAAATGAATCCTTCAACTAGTGAAACAAACGTTATCTCTGCCAACGCCCTAAAACTGGGGGTTCATTACAGCATATTAACGATAGAAAACGTTAATGGGTTGTACGGTCTTCAAACAAAAGTTACCCTAACTGATGACCGCGTGATTTACCTTCCAAAACGAATGACAATGTCTGACGACCGAATTGAGAGCTTGTCCCATAAGCAGATTGCCATAGTAAAGAAGGGCGAACATTACGTTCAAATGTATGATGTAACCACCCCCCTACTGGAAATTATCGAAGACTTTTGGTAAGAACATTTCATTTTAAATATTTCCCTTTTATAGTGTTTTTTCTCCAGGAATAAAAAAGATGGAACACTCCCGTGTATGTACCACAAGAACATCTTTTGCTTTTGTTCCTGGTCTATCAAAATTAATAACTAATCAAACACCTTAGGTAAATAAATTTCTTTCTTTCAGATGGAACCAGGGCCAATATTAACATACCTTTTAATCTCTGTTAAATTTATTTACGTATAGTGTTTTGATAATTATATTGTACTTTAAAATCAGTGTTTCTTTATTTAAAAATAATATACATATGTAAGTACCCATATATCATCCTCTCGAGCCCAAACTACTATCCGTTGATCAGCTAAAAATCCCGCCCAAACGTGGACTAATCCAATTGGCAACTGTGGGGGAGGCATTTGATTGATCCATATGAATGTAACCTAAAAATTGTTTAATCTAAGTGCTAATTTTATTTTTAATCATAGAACTTACCTGTCTCCCCGGAAAGCGTACTTGGAGAGCGTGCTCCAAGAAGTCTACTGCAGCTGCTGCAAAAAGCACTAAAATAAAAAATTTTAAACACTGTTACCTCTATGTTCTTAAAAACTTACATTCTGCTACACTCGACATTTTTCTTCTGCTGTTTACACGTAATTTTAATTTATATTTATACCATGTACTGTGATTCTAATTATCATAAGTAGTTGTTTTCAGCCTATAAATTCTGTGCACATTTTATTTCTTTTTAATCATGCCTTTGATTTTAAAACGGTCTACAAGAGTAATAGTTTGTCCTTTGTGTTGCAAAGTGTTTTTACCTTTAAATTACGGACAACACTATAGAGCCCATTTTACGTGTCGAGGCTGTTTTAGAGTCTGTTTCACCCCTATGGAATACCATAAACACGCCTGTGTATGTTCTGCACGACAGTTATATATTGACTTATTCGATGTGCTGAAATTTTAGCAGTAAGTATATAATCATCCCTTCTGTGTGTTACTTCATAATTTTATGTATTTTTCCTATATATTTACCATGTTTATTAGTACCTGTTTTCAGCCATAATATACCTACAAAACATGTATGACCTATGTATTTAATAGATGGGCAAAATTTTTAACTTCGCCCTAAATTATAAATAGATTAAATGTTCGTAATTTATAATTTGGGCCCCATTTCAAGCTGGGGTAAAAGTAAGGAGAAGAAATTTAGTCCTTTGTCATGTAATTTATACAGAGAATTCTAGGTGCATTGGAATTTATATTTTTATTATGTTAATAGCTTGCAACAAAGTATCTCAATAATTAATTGCTGTCACATCCGGAATGCAGGTATTTATTGCAATTGATACACCGCCTATCTTTTAGTTCAGGAGCGTACTTGGTTATTATTCTTTGATACTTTATTGAAATCAATTGTTTATGAATATAATAATATTTCAGTTCAAACTTTATTAAATCTTGATACCTATTTTAAATATATTTCTATTTTAAAATAAATGGTTAATATGCTAAAGTTCACGTCACATTAATCTACTTTTCGCTGTCAATATTTTCATAGGCGTTCCATACACAATACAATTACGTTTATTTTACTTTGTTCTGCTTCGAAATTTAACATTTTTATCCTATAATAATTTCTAGGTACGATTATGCTAATAATTATTGATTTATTTTATTAATGTAAATATTATGCATAGTGTAAACCTATTACCTCGTTTCCGGAATGTCGTCTTTAATGTATGCAACTTAATTTCAGAACCGTACTTGTGGGAGATCTGTATTATATTGCACTTGCCGTATCGATTGTACTCATGTATACAATGTGTACAATGTATTATATATCACCCTTTACAAATATTTTATGGTTTATCCCTGTATACTCACCTGGAACTATTATTTTCCCTTTCAGAACTTTTGTGGGATCTGTGATAATTTGTATGTGACGTAGCTTTCGTGTAAAAATAGAGATAGCTATTTCATATACATTTATTACAAATCCTATGTCATCTACGACACCCTTCATAGGATAATAATCGTCAACTTTTTGGTACATTTTATATATATTTTTGTTTATATCACTCTTAAGTGAATGACTATGCGTGTTTATGTTCTTGTTATTTTGTTTCGGTATAACTATCTTGTGCATTGATTATTGTATTATTTGTGAATACTAGTTTCCGAAATATCAACTTTAGGGTTATTAAATACTATACAACACTAACATAGCAACAACCCTATGTGCACAAAAGAGACACAGCACTGACACAGCACTAAGACAACAATAAGACAACAATAAGACAACACTGACACAACAGAAACACTAGTGTTTTCCTGTTTAAAAGAGTAGTTTAACAGCTGTTTCCTGTTTATTACAACTGTTTTAGTGGATTATTTCAGTGTTTTTCCTGTTTAAAAGAGGGTTTAGTGTATGTTTCCTGTTTCTGGGTTGTTTTTCCTGTTTCTTGGGGTGGTTTAACAGCTGTTTCCTGTTTATTACAACGGCTTAGTGAATTATTTCAGTGTTTTAGTTCTCTAACAGGGGTTTAGTGTATGTTTCCTGTTTTCTGAGAATTAGGGGCTGTTATTACGTTGATTTTGATCATATAAACTGTTTTAGTCCGCCTCTGTATTTTCTTTCAATGTGACAATAATACTATTAATGTAAACAGCTGTAACATTGCACGAATACTCGGCCTTTAATGCATATTTCTGTACCTTCTTCTGTTTTCAGAACCATAGTTACCCAGGAAGGAAATAAATTTAATCCACACTCTTATAAATTACTTATTATCAGGTATGGGATGTACTATATTTATTGTAATATATTGCAACTATACCTGGTGATTGGTGATTTACTACCACCGAATGGCACTGGTACTACCTTACACTATTGTTTATATATTTTGTGGGGCTTTACTGATTTTTATTAAACTATTTTTAAATATATTTCTGTAATACATGGATCAAAGATGTTCAGCGTTACAGTAAACTACTTTCACTGTTAATATTTCCATAGACGTACCCTACCTTAAATTTATGGATTACATCTTGTATATATTTTGCTTTATATCAACCCTAATTTGTATGGTTATTTATGTTAGTTTTAGTGTATATTGTAAATGTCTTTGTTAAAACTGTTGTTAATAAATGTATACCCATATATTCGTATCTTTTTTACCTACATACCTTTTAGCGTTGCGCTTTGTTACATAATACCTACTAGAAGTAAAGCAACTATTTGATATAAAAGGAATATTTACAAGGTGAAAACATGATATATATACAGTGTGGCTACGACCATATTTACTGTACATGGTTTAAGCCTATATTTTTCCCTAATAATTACAGCTGATTTTTGAAGGTTTTATTACCATTTAGATATTTCTGTTTTGATATTGTTAATAAAAACTTTAGTTCTTCTTGTGTTTTTTTACCTACTACCAAGCATGATATAAGTATTGATTGCAGTTACCTCCTACTACATTGATGCATATATAAGTCTATGCTTATAGACTGTTCAATACATCTGATCACGCGCTTCTATTACAATATATGGTTGCATACTGTTAAACCCCTCTCATCTAAGAGTAATGGTATTTTAACCGTCACCATGTGTTCTTGACACAAATATATGTGGTTGCCTACTATTAAAGGGGTAAAGCAAATACTTATCTAACAACATCTGCATTTAACGTTCACCATAGTGTGCTCTTAACACTATTACAATAAGTGGTTGCATACTGATAAGGAGTAAGACAATTACTTGTCTAGTAACATCATTATATTAACCTTCACCATTCTATCGTTATTTATCATATTTTATATTAAACATCTATATACCTAGTCTGAAGTTTTTCCCACAACCTCTGGTGGGTCCAGCGGTATTTTCTATGGCTAGTAATCTAGAGGTCGGCTGTTCGAGTCTTGTAGACGGCTAACTTTTTTCACCACATCATGAACCACGTGACTAGCAGTGACGTCATCACCAAGGTAGGACAGTCATGGGGCCCCGGTCCTAGAGGTAGGACTTCGCCCCTGTCACAGAGGAGTGTTAGGTATATACATACCACAGAGGAAGGTGCGGACAATACCACAGAAGAGTAGGCCTAGTGTAAATAGGTAGTTGGTGCCCCTGGAGTACCTATGTAGTTAGTGTCCACGTAGTTAGTGCCCATATAGTTAGTGCCCATGTAGTTAGTGCCCATGGTAGTTAGTGCCCATGGTAGTTAGTGCCCATGGTAGTTAGTGCCACACCATTTGACATGGCACGCGCCAGTCTGTACCTATGTTCACACCCTTCCCCCACTCTGGAGAAAGTTCCCACGCGCCATTCTGTGCCTATGTTCACACCCCAAAAAAGTTCCCACACACAAGTGTCGCCATATCTACTCATATGACTCTTTAATACATTTTTGTGAATGGTCCAATAGTCACAGTCATTGCATTTGAACTTCTTAACGCCTTCTGAATTTGCATGTCGCAACATATGAGTCTTTAAACTACCGTTGTGAAATGTTCGGCAGTCATTGCATTTAAACTTCTTAACGTCTTTTGGATTCACGTGCTGGAGCAAATGCCCTGTTAAATTACCTTTATAACATGTGTCTTATATTTACACTTATTGCATTTAAATTTATACTGACAGCAGCATTTAAACATATCAAATTTTTGTTCAGAATTTATGTTATGTCGAAAATGATGATCCGTTAAACATGCTCCTTCATTAAAATTGCAGCGATGGCATTTTAACACTCGATCATTCGCGGAGTTTACACTTCCAGGCAGTTTGTTACGTGAATTACTTGCAAGCACTGTTTGATCGCCACATTCCTTGGATGTATGTCTTGGCACATCCCGACTAATTCCAGCTGGCAAGATACTGAAAAGATAAAAAATAATAAAATATCGTTACCCTTTAAATAAAGGTTGAAATTCGTACAAATAAGTTAAAGGCAACTGAAAATTAAAGCATGACGTATTATTAGATTTTCCTTGAAAAAAAAACTGTTGTTTTGGCAGAACTTGTGCCAGTTACAGTTTCCATATAAATATAAAACCTTACGAAGAAACAATATTTTTGAATTATTTTCCCCTTTTCCCTCAACCTCAAACCACTTGCCTGCGCTGCAAGAAGTTAATTCCATAAAAAAGGTCATATATCACTGTCTAAACCTATAGTAATAAAAAATTAAAAATAGGAATCAATGAACGCATTCAGCAGAGCCCATCGATTTGTAAGCGATTAGTAATCGTCTGCTGAATGCACTGAAAACAAATCCATTTCACAAATCGATGGGAAATCGGACGCCATTTTTTCCATGGAATTGGCGATTTGACAGCGATGTATGTCAGTTTTTTCTCAGGTAATTTGTAACGGTAATAGGAAATCGTACATTATTATTGCTGAAACACTGATGAATATTTTGCTTAGGAGTCGCTAGTTTGAGGCATTATCGCTATTTTGATCTTCGTTTATTTCATCATAAAAGCATTGTATAATCTTTTTTGAGGTTTCAATCACCTCGTAATACCGATTCTCGAATTATTCACGTTCCGTGGAACTAATCTGGTTTTCGCTTATTAGCTCGATGTTGTTTTGCAGTGTGTTAAATTCCTGGAGAATAGGTATTGTCTACACGTAAGTTTAACTGCATAATGCTGTCTTTGTTAATATTATCCTTACACTTCTCAATGAACGTGGAGAGTCTCGTTAGAGTTGCTTTGACCTGACCGCGTTTTATGACAAGTTGCTTTAGTTCGATATCGTTACTTTCGGTGCTGATTTTTGATTGATTTTATGTTATCAATGTTTCGTGATAAGCATAAGTTATTTGGTAGGATACGATAATTGCGATAATAAACTTCGATAGGTAATGTAGGAATAAGGAGAATGGAACAGATTTACCAATTCACGATTCTGTCAGCCATTACGAATTCCACACTTTTCATATGTCACTCCCGTTTATTCACGTTTGTATTTGTCGGTGAATAATTACGATGATTGTTTTCCTCTGAAAACCCATTCGGCTAGAAGGTCCATATGCAGGGTCGCTGTGTGTTAGTTGTGTATTTCGATAAATGATACTCGATATGATTTTAAACCATCTTTATTTTAGGATTTAAACTAAAAAAACTGAGAATATGAAGAATGCCAACTTATCAGTCTCGTGGCCCGATTCGTTCTCTCGGTTGCGCCTGCTCATCTTGATGATGGTAATAGTATTAGACATCGATCGGTTTTCGTAGATGGCGGTAGTGGTATTAGACATCATTCGGGTTTTCTCGATAGCTCGTAGATGGCGGTAGGAGTACTAGTGGACTCTTAGACAAGGGAAGAGAGGGGACGGGTAATTCCGCTTTACGGGCCGTCGCAGAAAGTGAAGCCTAAAATTGATACGCCGCCATTTTTTAGTAGCCAGACATTCGAGGTGGCACCTAGTGTATTTTGGTGATTTGTGGTGTGAAGAGCTATCAAAAGAATTCAGTGTACTTATAGAAATATGGTGTATTGTTGTGCCCATGGCTGTAAAAGCCGAAATGAGCGACAGGAGCTTAGAATTACTTTCCATCGGTAAATATTCTACTTGTACCTTTTGCATGCATTTATTTTATATTAGATATCGCCGTTGTAAGTTTAGCAGTATCTATTATTTGAAACTATGATTAAGCCAATAGTTGAAGCTACCTTTCTATGTAATTTGTACTAGATTTGTTGCACTTTTCATTCAAGATTTCTAATAAGAACTAGGTAATTGCCCTTGGAGAGGGTGTGTCACTCAATGGCGTATCTGCATGATTTGTATATTTTGTCAAAATTAAATTATTTCTTATTTAATTTTGGTTAATTATTAGTGAAAGCATTATATTAATTCGAATGTATACCAGTGTTATTTTTTTAAGAAAGCGATTAACGTTTGTCTTGAATCGTTGAAGGTCATAGTCTTTGAGAAACACGACCTCCGGAAGGTCGTTCCACAAGGATGGCGTCCTGTTAAAACTTATTTTAAACCACTAAACTCAACCACATTGTTGTATTGTTTATAGATTTCCGAAAGATCCACAAAGAGCAAACATTTGGGTGCAGAACATGGGACTTTAGAGATTGGACACCCTCTCCTGTCTACAGGGTTTATTCAAAGCATTGTGAGAAGTCCTTTTTTTATAAAGTTGAGGAAAGAGTTCGATTACTTGGAGGTATATACCACCAAATAAGATATTTACTTTAAGTTAATTTCTGGAATAAAAAAATCATTCATTTTAAAAACAGAAGCATGTAGATAATATTGATTTTTTTACAGACGATAAAAAAGGCGAGCAACAGAAAGGTCAACTCAACATGATGCTGAACTATGTGTAGTTGGTACTTCAACAGCTGGGTCCACGCCACAAAAGAAAAATGTATTACTTTTATTTTTTTTAAAAATGTCTTCACTTCAAAAACATCTCAAATCATGTATGTAATATTAATTTTTTTACAGGCTACCGAAAGTTCAAATCAGCTTGATGAAGAACTAGTTTTACCTGGTACTTTCATCTGGGCTAACTGAACAAAACGCTCCGAACACTCCGAGAAAGAAAAAAACTGAAGAAGCAACTATTTGAGGAGGCTGTTAAAGTCGTTGTTGCTGTAATAATAATTGTAATAAACTTTGAATCGACCAATTTTGTTTTTTTATCTTACATTTTTCCTTAAGTTGAAAGATATTTAAATTACACAACCTTTCCTATATGACATTATAATTTTGACGAATAAAATTAATATCTACTAAGCATTCAATAAATTATTGAGAAGCAAGAGAACATTTAAAAAAAACCTCAATTCAATCAATAAAAATATTACTTTCATATTCCATACAAAATAATTTTGTACTGGGATAATACTAATAAAATATTCATGTTACGCCACTGCTAAACCCGGTTTGGTGCCAGGCGGTAACAAAAACGCTTCTGGTTTTACGCGTCCCCTATCTTCCCTTGTCTAAGAGTGGACTGTATAAATATTGTTACGAGGGTTGCGACGTTAAGATCCGACATCAGTTATCATTTTATTAAATTCCTACATGTTTATAAACAATAAAATATTTACTGTATTGTATATGACTCTGACATTATACAAAAAAAATATTTAAGGTTAAAAAGTGGCTTCGATTGACAGTTCAACTTTTGAACCGCCAAAAGTGGACGTTCACGTGAACTCCTGGTATGAACTGAGATCAGTGTGAAATACTGTTTGTACAACCACTTTTTTACTTTGAACTAGAGATCAAGAGTCAACTCCAGTTCAAAGTGTTTATACAACCGGCCCTTAAAGGAACACGTGTAAAATTGCATATACAAAACTAATAATAAATTGGATACATTTATTAAAAATTAGTCTACGATAAAAAAAGCAGCACAATTGTGAGGTATACAGGTTGTTCAAACTTTGACGTTCACCATTAGTATCTCATAAACGACAAGAGACACAACAAAGGTTAAATTGGGGCAAAGCAATATCTGATGTAATCTTAATACAAAATTACTTTTATTAAACATCATTGTCTCTACCCCGTAAAAACATCTTCAGTAATATTTATTTTTTTGATCAGATCATGAAAATAAAGAGCAAGCTTTGAAAATGTAAAACAAATTAATTGTATTAAAATGGCGGGTTGCGTAAAGAACAAATACTATTGTCAGTTTTTCAGTTACGCCATTTGCTTCTTGTGTTTTTGACAAGTATTTTTCTAAGATGCGTTTAACGAATCAAGCGGCATTCGATATGATTGGTGGGTATTTCGAATCCATGCGAAATGCAACAGGTGCTTCCAGGGATTACGCCATCCAGTCCCTGGAAGTGGGCGTTATACGAGCAGGCTTTTTCGTAAGCACATTTTCATCTATTTTTGTAACTATCTTCGGTTTAAGATAATGTAAGCGTTTCTGAAAATTTGTAATTTGGATTGTCACCGCATTTTGTACCTTTTTTGTTCATTTAAAATTATCCGATAGATAAGATTTAAACGGAAGAAATCGGATATGTAATTTATTTGGTTAATAACTCTGCTGCTAAAAGATACAGACTTGCGCTTTTTACCGAAATGTTAAGGATTTAATTCCATATTATACGTTGTTAAAATAAACTTATCATTGTATTTAACTTTTTTGAGAAAATGCCCAATATTTGATTATATTTCAGTTAACGCCATCTAGCGGCTATGGCAAAAATCGAAGATGCAAAAATCGAAGATGCAAAAACAAAAGCGTCGCTTATAGGGTCAACGATGCTCTCTCCAACAAGACCACGTTCGTTAAAATCGGTTAAACCAAACCGGTGTAACCGTCGTATAACTGCATTCCCACAACCACTTTATTTTAGTAGATTCGAAAATGTATGTAAGACAAAAAGTATTATGAAATATGTAAGGATTAAAATACTTAGAGATATTTTCGATACGCTCTAAACTGGTCAAAACACGAAGAAAATCTTAATATTAACCTTAATCGCGACTGTTAATACCCATTGCGGACATTTCACAAACTCGGACACTCTGTGAAATGATTACTAGTTTTTGAGATATGGCCGGCGGCCATTCTTAGTTGACCCCCCGGTACTTAGTTTTATAATGAATCTTCATCAAGTAATGGCTACCTCAGTACAATACTTAAAGAACTTTTGCAAATTGTGTGATATTCTCAAAAATTAGGCGCATTTAAGATTCTCTGTACTTGTATGCCGAAGCAAATGCTTCTTGAAATTAGCGTTATAGATTGTTTGAAATTTACATTGATCGCATTTAAACTTGCTTCGAATTCATATGCCGCAGCATATGTTTTTTTAAATCAATTTTTCGAATCGCCAGATAGTCACAGTCATTGCATTTGAACTTTCTACCGTATTCTGAATTTATATGCCGCAGCATATGTATCTTTAAACTACTCTTGAAAAATGTTCGATAGTCACAGTCATTGCATTTGTACTTCTTAAGGTCTTCTGAATTTATATGCCTCAACATGATATGAGTCTTTAAACTACTCTTGATAAATGTTTGATAATCACAGTCATTGCATTTGAACCTCTTCTCTCTCTCTTCTTGATTCATGTGCCGCAGCATATGAACCTTTAAAGCAGCTTTTCGAATCGTGAAATAGTCACAGTTATTGCATTTGAACTTCTTAGCGTCTTCTAAATTTATATGTCGCACTATATGAGCCTTTAATACTTTTTTGTGAATGGTCCAATAGTCACAGTCATTGCATTTATACTTCTTAGCGTCTTTTAAATTTATATGCTGTAGCATATGAATATTTAATGATTCCTTGCGCATGGTCCGATAGTCACAGTCATTACATTTGTACTTCTTAATGTCTTCTAAATTCATGTGCCGCAACATGTTTTCTGAGGTTCCCATTACAGACTGCTTCAAAATTACATTAGTCGCATTTAAACTTTCGATCTTGCTTATGACGCAACATATGGCTATTTAAATAACTTTTGTGCAAGGTCCGATAATCACAGTCATTGCATTTGAACTTCTTAACGTCTTCTGGATTCATGTGCCGGATCATATGAGTCTTTAAAATATATTTTGCAAACGTCCGATAGTCACAGTCATTGCATTTAAACTTCTTAACGTCTTCTGAATTTGCATGCCGTAACATAATATGAGTCTTTAAATTTTTCTTGTTAAATGTTCGATAGTCACAGTTATCGCATTTGTACTTCTTAACGTATTCTGAATTCATGTGCCGCATTATATGACGCTTTAAATGACATTTTCGAAAGGTCCGATAGTCACAGTCACTGCATTTGAACTTCTTAACGTCTTCCGAATTGATATGCCGCAGCATATGAGTCTTTAAATGACCTTTCTGGATGGTCCAATAGTCACAGTCATTGCATTTGAACTTCTTAACGTCTTCTGAATTTGCATGTTGCAACATATGAGTCTTTAAACTACCCTTGACAAATGTTCGATAGTCACAGTCATTGCATTTGTACTTCTTAACGTCTTCTGGATTCGCGTGCTGGAGCACATGAGTCTTTAAATCACATCTTCGGGAGGTCCGATAGTCACAGTCATTGCATTTAAACTTCTTAACGTCTTCCGAATTGATATGCCGCAGCATATGAGTCTTTAAATGACCTTTCACGATGGTCCAATAGTCACAGTCATTGCATTTGAACTTCTCAACGTCTTCTGAATTTGCATGTTGCAACATATGAGTCTTTAAACTACCCTTGACAAATGTTCGATAGTCACAGTCATTGCATTTGTACTTCTTAACGTCTTCTGGATTCGCGTGCTGGAGCACATGAGTCTTTAAATTACATCTTCGGGAGGTCCGATAGTCACAGTCATTGCATTTAAACTTCTTAACGTCTTCCGAATTGATATGCCGCAGCATATGAGTCTTTAAATGACCTTTCTGGATGGTCCAATAGTCACAGTCATTGCATTTGAACTTCTTAACGTCTTCTGAATTTGCATGTTGCAACATATGAGTCTTTAAACTACCCTTGACAAATGTTCGATAGTCACAGTCATTGCATTTGTACTTCTTAACGTCTTCTGGATTCGCGTGCTGGAGCACATGAGTCTTTAAATTACCTTTATAACATGTCTGGTATTTACACTCGCTGCATGTAAATTTATACTGACAGCAGCACTTAAACAAATGAAATGTTTCTTCAGAATTTATATTATGTCGAAAATGATGCTCCGTTAAGCTTGCTCCTTGAAATGTTTTAAACTTGCAGCGATGGCATTTTAACACTCGATCATTCGCGGAGTTTACAATTCCAGGCAGTTTGTTACGTGAATTACTTTCAAGGACACGTGGATCGCCAAATTCCTTGAATACGTTTCCTGGCACATCCCGACTAAGGCCAGCTGGCAAGATACTGAAAAGTTAAAAATAATAAAATATCGTTACACCATTTGAACAAAAGAAATGACAGTAGTCTCAACCTTCAAATTGAAAATCGTAAAAATACGTTAAATTTGGCAACCGAAAATTTAAGGATGACGTGTTTTTAGATTTTCCTTGAAGAAAAGGCCGTTGTTTTGACACTTGACTTGTGCCAGTTACAGTTTCCATATAAATATGAAACCTTACGAAGAAACAATATTTTCTTATTATTTTCCCCTGTTCCCTTAACCTCAATTCCTTAAGAAAAAGGTTCCTATATTACTGTCTAAACCTATAATAATAAAAAATTAAAAATAGGAATCAATGGGCGCATTCAGCAGAGCCCATCGATTTGTAAGCGATTAGTAATCGTCTGGTGAATGCACTAAAACACATCGATTTCACAAATCGATGGTAAATCGGACCATTTTTTTCATCGAATTAGCGATTTGCGATTTGACAGCGATTTATGTTAGTTTTGTTGGTCAGGTTGAGGAGTAAAATTTATAAAAAATTACGAAACCAGTGAATTATAATTATAAAAACATACACGATCTCCGCTAGTGAAGAGGAGCATTAAAAGTAAAATCCATTTCGTACAGAAAAAAATGTAAAATTTGATGAAAATACGGGGACTCTAAAAAAAAAAACGACAACAAAATTCATTCGGCAGAACTACAAAGCGATGCGCTTCGTGACGTCAACGATTAAAAATCGCTTATAAATCGATGGGTTCTGCTGCCAATCAGGACTGGTGCTACGTTACGCCAACAAAATTACCTACGGCTATTGACCAAAAACGTTCTGGTTTGTCAGTCCGCCTTCCGAGGTCACAAAGCCATACTACGCGGGCGCACTTTTCCTCAGCTGGACCGGCTGAGTCGGACTTCTTTCAGAGAGATTGAGATGATTAAAAAAGAACCCCCAGGGGACGTTATTTCTCAGACGATAACCAATGGAAAAATGAGGTTGATAGCTATTTTGAAGGCAAACAGAATAATTTTCTTGATGGAATACAGTCCATTGTTGGGGAGAAAAGTTTTGTCCCAAGCCATAAAGTTTTTCCAGTCGGACAACTAATTCGGGTTCCGGCTTGCTTCTGTATATATTGGAACTTGAACCATTAAGGGGAACGTTCTCCCTTTCAACGTTCTCTCTTCCTGGCACCTTTCTTGTTACAACGTTTATAGTGCTCTTGGTGTTTGTTTGTGTCGCATGTTTTACGCCAGGTTCCACAATACCGAAAATATTGAGAGAGAAAATATAAACTTTTCTTACCTTTAAGGCAAAACTAAAGACATAATGTAACAACTATCAATTTGTGTAACGTATTACTATTATTTGCTTTTTTGAAGCCGTTTCGTGTTCGTTTATGAAATATTATGTACAGGGTGATTATGTATCTTAACTTTTTTATTTTTCATACTTGAGAAAAATTAAGAAGATTGCAATACAGTGTTTTTCAAGTAGTATTTGCACGGGCATCAATTTTTTTTTAATGTGACATCATGTCTATTAATTGTTTTTCAATTCCACGTCAAATTCTTAACGTAATTTATGTAATATACCCTATATCCAAATTCACCCGTTTCGATATATTGTCACGAAAATAGGGCATTTTGCTAAATTATTATTTGTTTCATAATTATTAAATTAAATTGCAAACTATTCCTCCTTCAAAACCAAACAACTTTTTCCCCAGACATTGTCCGCTGCAATGCGATGCACCGGAGTTATTCCGGGGTACCGACCTTTTTCAACACCCTATATATTGATGTAAGAAATTGTCACCTTCATTATTAATATAAATGTTATTTTTGAAGACTTGTCTACCTTTCATTCTTCAAGCAACCCCCAGCGTGCCATTTGGCGAATGCGCCGTTTTAAAACACATACAGAGTGACAATATTCCAGATATTTGATCCCCTTGCAAATACGACTTTAAAAACCTTGTATACCAGTCTTTTTAATTTTTTTATAAAATAAAAAAGTTAAGATTGGGGGACATTATGCGTGACCATTCTGTACATTACTGATCAGAAGGATTTTTTGTTTCCTTTTAATTACTTTTTATTGTGTAAAATGGTCCTTTTGATGGATTGACTAGATTCTTTAAAAATGTATTGCACAATATAAAATCGATATTTAATTTTTTTAATAAAATACTAGAAAATATACAAATATCAAAACGTACTAAAACTACAACGGATACCATCGAAAAAATTGATCATTATACAAGCAAAAACAAAAGTTACTTTTTTACCATTAATTTCTTAACACCCCGTGGAAAAATTGAGCGGTAGAATTAGGCCTCATATTGTTTTCTTTTGAAGTGCGACCTTTTCTTAACACAATGTGCTTTTTAAGAGAAGATACAACTTTTTAAAGAAAGTATTGCAGTTT
Source organism: Barypeithes pellucidus (assembly GCA_963991005.1). NCBI lineage: Eukaryota > Metazoa > Arthropoda > Insecta > Coleoptera > Curculionidae > Barypeithes > Barypeithes pellucidus. The sequence continues at coordinate 13,524,633 of OZ022564.1, read as the reverse complement.
TTAAATTTTATTCACGTTATTTTATTGAGTAGCATAGACAAATATCCAAAAATTAAACGCCCGTATTGGAAATTCTATCGCTCAATTCTTCCACGGGCTATTAATAAATTAAGGGTAAAACAATGTACCTCTTGTTTCTGCCCGTATAATAATCAAGACATCAGTATATTCAGGCTAACATTTCGAGATTCCAGTCTATACTTTGCTAAAAATTATACCAAAACGGGAAAACAGTTTAAGTTACAGGACTATAAACCTGACTAATGTTATCTTTATTAGGAATTTATTGTCGGGGAGTGTATAAAAAACAGATTACGGCCAAAACAGATTTAGCCAAAGAACTGATTAATCCAATTAAATGGCAGAAAAAATATTTAAGAAATCTTAAATCTTTTGTTCCATTGGGGGGGTGAAAACTTTCTGGCACTTTCACATACCTGTCCAAACCATTGCCACGAGCTCTATGAGAATGTTCCACTACCAACTTTCCATTTCTTTCAATAATATTGACTTTGTGCAGTCGGACAATTAATTTCGGTTCCGGCTTGCTTCTATAGATATGGACACTTTCAAAGGTTTCTCTTCCAGGCTCCTTTCTTATTACAGTGTTCGTTTGTGTCGCATGTTTCACCCCAGGTTCCGCTGCACTAAAAACGTGAATAGAAATTGAATAAACGGAAATGTCCATAAGTAAACCTTTTCAGCCGTGTTTATCCGGATTTGCTCAATAAATATTGTTTTTTAAATCCTTAATTTAAAAAAAAACTTTATAGAGGGAATACTTATAGACTTCATCTTTATCTAACTAAATATACTTTGTTAATATTAATTGTATATTTTATAGGGCCTAATATACAGCCTCGTGGAACACCTTATTTATCATTTAGCTGTGTTGGCATAGAACCTTATCTGCCAATATGAGTTAAACCAGTCTACTTTACCCTTTAAATTATAGATTTCCAACAAACGGAAAATAATTACTTTTTTGGGGTCCAGTGCATTTTGTTTAACTGGCATGGAATTTAAGTACCCAATATATGATAGGGCACAATGATTAATATGGCATGTAACCCCATAAGTTTAGTGGGCTCAAAGTAAATGGCAAAAAAATAGTTTCGAAATGATATCAATTTGTAAATTAAGTCTTTTAGACGGTACCTGAACGGGGATATAGATGCATAATTTAAAGATAAACAGGAACTATTTTTTTTGATGGAATAAAGTAATTGCAGCCCAAATACGCCGATGTTACAAAAACCAAATTATTATTTAAAAAATCATAAATCTCTTGTTCCATTGTTGGGGTGAAAACTTTCTCGCACTTTCACATACCTGTCCAAATCATTGTCACGAGCTCTATGAGAATGGTCCACTACCAACTTTCCATTTCTTTCAATAATATTTAGTTTGTCCAGTAGGACAATTAATTCCGGTTCCGGCTTGCTTCTATAGATATTGGCACTTGGACCATTAAGAGACATGTTCTCACTTTCAAAGGTTTCTCTTCCAGGCTCCTTTCTTATTACAGTGTTATTGGTGTTGGTTTGTGTCGCATGTTTCACCCGAGGTTCCGCTACACTAAAAACGTGAATAGAAATGGAATAAACGGAAATGTCCATAAGTTAAACCTTTTCAGCTGTGTTTATCCGGGTTTGCTCACTAAAGATTTTTTTTAAATCCTTCATTTCCAAAAAAAAAAAAACTTTATTGAAGGAATACTTATAGACGTCATCTTTATCTAACTAAATATACTTTGTTGATATTAACCGTGTCATTTATATATAAAATAGTATAGGACCTAATATACAGCCTTGTGGAACACAATATTTATCATTTAGCTGTTTTGAAATGGAACCTTATCTGCCAAATATGAGTTAAACCAGTCTACGTTACCCTTTAAACTGTAGATGTCCAACTTATGGAAAATAATTAGTTTTTTTGGAATCCTGTGCATTTTGTTTAACTGACATGGAATGTAAGTACCCAATATATGATAGTATAAGATAATAATAAAGTAATATTTTAGATTTTTATTTAATTGTCTCATACACCTTCTTATAGCATCCATATTATATGTATATTTTTAATAGTCATAGAAAAAAAAACGCTTGGGTTAGATGTTAAAAAAAAATCGAAAAAAATAATGTGTAACATGACGATTCTGGAATCCAATAAAGTCCTTGCAATTGAGCAGAATGGCTACAGGGGTGGAAAAGGCACGGCGCACGACACGAAGATACTGTAGCACTGTTCATATTCATATATTTTATTGGTGCTAATATTTTATAAAAAATGTACACAAGTCAGTTCACAATACAAATCAAGTTACTAAAATATTAATTTGATGCTCACAACATATATCTAAACTTCGTTTCAAAAACAGTTCTTTTAAAATTAGATAACAATCTACATTGATAAAATATTAAAATAATAAAAGACAACATTACATTCTAAAAATTCGTCTGTTGAATAAAATGCTGTCGATATCAAGTATTCTTTTTATATTTAAATTGATTGATTGGCAATCCCTTACTGCCTTTTGGAGTTTGTTTAAAAATTTTATTGCAAGAAAATTTGGTTTATTCTGACATTTTCTTAGCCTGTAAAATGGAATTATTAGGCCATCCTTGTTACGCGTTTGATGCTCATGAAAGTTACTATTTGTGCTATACTTTGGTAAATTAGACCTTGCCTGAAGTATGTTTTCCAAGATAAAGGTGCTAGGAAAGGTAAGTATTTTTAGCTGGATAATATTTAGTTTACCTGATCCCGATATCTCAATGAATTCGCGAATTATCGCGATTTTTAACTGCAAAAACCATATAATTTAATTAATTATATCGCGAGAACGGGGCGGAGTTGGGGCATCAATTTTTCGCGAATCAACGGGTAACACCGCGTACTTTGATGGGCCGGAGACTGGGTGTGGTGGGGCAATGAGGAGGAGAGTTATGGGGGGAAAAAAATATTACATAAATGCTAATAAGTAGTTTATTAATCGAGCTACGGGGATCAGGCCGGATTCAATTTGTTCATTTTTTTATCAGCTACGAGGGGGGGTTGGCGAAAAAATTATTTCCACAAATGTGCGCTTGTAGCGGCATACAATAAATTGCCACTTTTAATATCTTAAAACTTAAATACTTTAGATGTTATGTTTAATTTTGGCATGTGTTAATATAGAACCACACATTTTAGTTAGAAAAGTTATTCAATTGTTCCACAAGTGGCGTCCCTGCAAACATGTCCTCTGATCTTTTTTACAAAAAATATGGTACGCCATTTTTCCATGTGGATATTTTTTCTCATTAGCCTGGTCAATTCTACATAAAAACGGCCTCTTGAGTTTTTCTCGTCAGACGCATCGAATTGCCCACTCCAACAATTTTTATGAAACAAAATTTATCGTTAATTATTTTATCAACCCTGCAAATCATGTCAGAATGTCGAGAGCTTCCTACTGTATCGATTGGGGGAAAAAAATACTCGATTTCGTCAAGGGATTCTTGTAAACCGGATCGACTAGACTAACTGTGTCTTCGATTCATTAAGTGTAAGATTGTTTTGCGCAAACCATCCCGCGACCTCAACTGCATCTCGAGTGTCCTCGTGGCCAATTCATCACAGTTATTGCTCCTCAATGATATATTTGTATCGTCAGCATAAATATTAAAGTCGACAGAGTTGAAATTCTCTGGCAAGTCATTGATATAAATTAAGAACAGAAGGGGTACGAGGATTGAGCCCTGGGGCACCCCCACCGTCAGCTGCATCCTATTTGAACATACGCTACTCACCCTTACTACCTGAGTTATATTTCTTAGGTAAGAAATCACAAGCGCCAAACCATTCTGACTAAAATTATAAGACCAAAGGTTTTTGAAGCAATAGGTCATGGGAAACGCAGTCAAATGCTTTACTAAAGTCGCAGAAAATAGCGCTGGTATAATCCATACTCTTAAAAGCCTCCAGGATAGATGTTACTAAACTAACAACACTAGTTACCGTACTGCGGTTCCTCCTGAAGCCGTATTGGGATTCTGTGAAAAGATTATTCCGCTCAAAGTACTCAAGAATCTGCACCGACATACATCTCTCAAACACCTTTGATATTACTGGAAGGAGTGATATTGGTCTATAATTTTCACTATCACTCCTATCCCCCTTATTTTTGTAGATTGGGACAACCAGAGCACACTTAAGATCATCCGGAAAATATCCCGCTCGAAATGAAGTTAATAAGTTTGTTAGAGAAGACAAAATGATCTCCCGAACCGATTTAACCAAGGGTACACTCAGTTCGTATATGTCCCGGCTAGTCTTATTTTTAAGGTTTTTTATAATGTCCCTGACTTCAATGCAAGACACCTCCCTGAAAACAAAACTGGGACCCCTAAGATGAAACACCAACATCATCCAGAGATCCTCCAGAATCACTCCCGCGATTCTCATTGATGATACCCCACATCGTCCTGGAGGAATTATGGGAGTTATGATCATTGTGTTCAATTTTTGCCTTCTTGATAGCTTTTTGTACATATTCCTAAATAAGTTACGTTGCTGTAATAGCTTGTGACTTGGATTTTGTTTATAAAGTTCATTATAGAAGTTTACGCGTTCCCTAAAATCTCTAAGATGTTGATTAAACCAATGGCAATTATACTTATTTTTATTTTTTACAGAATAGTTTTTAGTGGGAAAAGCAGATTCATAAGCATTATACATTGTGTTATGGAAATTACGTATTATATTTAAATGGGTGACTCCTGGGGTGTCCTAGCTACATATTTATTTATTTTTAAATCGACCGTTTTAAAAGTGGGGTAATAAACACTCTTACTCATAGGTCAGTCCGCGCTACTGTACAACATTTCAACCAGACCCAATGGCAATGTTGCCAAACTTAATGTAAAACTGAAATCGCATATACATTATAAAAATTAATTACTTACTTGCATTTATCTTATAACTAAAGAGCGGGACATCCAGAGGCACTTACATAATCAGTTGTTTTTTTTCTTTTTCATGGGAACACTCCTGTAAACAGTTTATGCTCGAAGATTAGATTTTGACAGCAAGACAGAACACAATAATAGTGAAACAGAACCGATATTAGTTTTTTGAAAATACATAATAATAATACATAATCTGATTATTAGAATTTAGTATACTCGACGCGACGAAATTTGACTTTAAATAAAAAATTTTAGAACACTACTACCACCTGAAAACCCAGCGGATTGGTTTTAGCAACGAAACCAACTGTATCACGACCCTGTCGACCTTACACTGACCAGACCGCAACGCCGCGACATATAGGAACACGAACTAAGTCACCTCAATGTCGTTGGAAGCCGCGTGTGTGTCGTCATTTTAAGTTTTGTACCGAATTCGGTACAAAGTATTGGCTGCATTTCAGCAGCAATATTTTCATCAAATTTTACATTTTATTCTGTGCGAAATGGATAATTTTATTTTTAGTGGTTCTTTTCACTAACGGAGATTGTGTTTATAATTTTAATTCACTTCTTTCGTAATTTTTTATAAATTTAAGTCCTCAACCGGACAAAGAAAACTGACATAAATCGCTGTCAAATCACAAATAGCTTTTTAAATTCGATGGAAAAAATGGCGTTCGATTTCCCATCGATTTGTGAAATCAATTTTTTAGTGCATTCAGCAGATGATTACTAATCGCTTACAAATTGATGGGTTCTGCTGAATGCCCCAATGGCACGTTGGTACATCTTTCGAGTTTTTGATACATTGTACATCCAAGGATTTGTTTTGTTATGTAGGGCTGTTGAAAGTAACGACTTTTTTTTAAGTTCACTTTCTTGGTGAAGGTAACGACCATTTTTTTTCTAGAACAATATTTTTTTTAAGTTGGTGTCCAGTGAAGTAGCGTCCTTTTTATAGAATTGTACCGAATTTATTATAAAGTCGTTACTTTCAATAGCCCTACATAACAAAACACCTTGGATGGACAGTGTACCAAAAACTCGAAAGATGCACCAACGTGCCAATACGTTGTAAAGTGTACTGAATTCGGTACAAAAGTACGCTCTAGAACAACCCTGCATTCAAATCTCAAGAATTACGAAGTGACAAAGGCTACACTGCCATCTCCCCATCTTTGTCACACACTCGGCTCGACTGAGCAGCCGTAGTTTGTATATGAGTGAATGCTAGCGACTGCGGGTACAAAACAGACTGCGTCCGGATGCGCATGTTTTATAGGATAACCAACACCGAAGCAACCCGATTGGTTTTGCAGGTGTTTATTTGGGTGGTTCTGATTTAATATGGAATTTTAAGACCGGTAGTTTCTTCGCAACAGCTGCCGTTTACAACGTCAACAAGTCAAATTTCGTCGCGTCGAGTGTAATAATATGTGTCTCTACAAAAAACTTATTAGTTCTCTTCCACTATGTGTTGTTCAGTGTTGCCGTGAAAATCTGTGTCCCGTGCATAAAGTGTTTTTATGAAAAAGAATAAACAACTGATTATGTATGTCCTGGATGTCCCGCTCATTAGTTATAAGATAAATACAAGTAAGGTAATTAATTTTTATAATTTATATGCAATTTCAGTTTTACATTAAGTTTGGCAAGAGTTTTTTTCCTAAAACTTAGTTTTTTTATAGAAATTATGAAACTATTGTTTTTAAATATCTAATGGTAAGAGAGGAGCAGGTGTAAAATTGAATTTTTTTTAAAGAATTTGACAGACCATTCAAAAATTCAATGACATTTGATCTTTTACTTTCCTGTGCTTGTGACGAATTTGAAATTTGTGTATGATATTACTATTAGATAGATGAATTATAATAATAACAAGAGTAACAAAAATTTTCAATCGGTTCTTTTTTGATTGTGAAACTGTCTTAAGGTTGAAGATATTTCTCTGCTTGGGCTTATTGGATGCCTTTATAGCGATACAATTGAAGAAATCTCCGAAATATATGTGGATGATAGAAATATTATTGGATTTTAATTCCTAACCTATAAAACCATGCAGTGCTTATTTTGTAAAGAAACCGAAAGCGATCTAGCGGCTGTGCTCAATTGTGATAGCTGTGGTCGATATATCCACAGAAAATTCGCTTGTTCTAAACTAACTGCGTCGGAACTTAAGGTTATAGATCTCAAGACTGTCCGAGTAATGAAGTTTTTTTGTGTTGATTGTTGTGATGGACTTAGACAGGTTCCCCAACTACGTAAAGAGTTGAAAGAACTGCGAGATGAATTCCTCACTCAAATTGAACTTCTCAAAACTACTCAGCAACAACCAACGATTACTGCCCCTCCACCGAACACCCCCATCTTGGATATGAATGAGGTCTACGAGCGACAGAAACGAATCACTAATATTATGATTTTTAACCTCGCGGAATCGGATTCTGACAACGATATGGTTCAATCGGTTATAAAGGGTATCACCAACCAACAGGTCGATGTTAAGAAGGTTGAAAGAATTGGTAAAAAGAACAAAAATGGAGCTCGATCTGTACGTGTTACGTTGGCCAATGCCCAAGATGCACTCCACCTGATCATGAACAAAAGAAAGCTAGATGCAAGTAAAAAGATTTACATTAGCCCTGATCTTACCAACCAACAGCGAACACATCTCAATGGCCTCAATGATGAACTCAAGCGGCGCCAGTCGGAAGGTGAGAAGGATCTGTTTATAAAATATATCAATGGAGAACCAACACTACTCAAGAAGCCACAAAAAAACTAACTCCAACATCCACTTCCCCCTCACACGATAAATTCTTATCAGTTTATTATCAAAACGTACGGGGGTTGCGAACAAAATTAAATGAACTCAGATGCAATTTACCAGCTTGCACATTTGACATAGTCGTCTTCACAGAATCTTGGCTGACAGATGAATTTCACAATTCGGAGCTGGGTTTTAGCAATTATAATGTCTATAGAAAAGATCGTTCACATGCAACAAGTCCTTTTAGTCGAGGGGGTGGTACCCTTATTGCAGTTCATAAAATGTTTGACAGCGAACAGATAGAGTGTGCGCAGTGCATCGAGCAATTATTTGTCCTAGTGCGCTGTGGCAGTGATATGGTAATTTTTGGATCAGTCTACATTAACCCAAAGTCAACTCTGGAACCCTACACAGTTTTAAGCGACACGATCGATACTATAGTTGAGAGGTATCCCCAAGCACAGATGCACATGTATGGTGACTTTAACCTACCTAATGTTGAATGGACCACGGAGAATCATGGATCCACGGCTGTTGCGAGTCCTGGGGCCTCGCGTAGCGAAACAGAAGCCACCCAGGTTTTATCAAATCTATGTTCCTTTAACAACTTTTTTCAGATTAATAATATAACGAATTCTAATGATGTAATACTTGATTTGGTTCTTTCACATAGTCTCCATAGTACTGTTTCAGTCTCAGATGATGTATTGTTGCCTATTGATGGATATCATCCGCCGTTGAATACGTTACTGGAACTCGGGTCGCGCTCCAACAACGCCAGGCTCATGTCTGATGGGTATTACTACAATTTTAGAGCCGCGGATTTGTTCTCTATGAACCAATATCTTGGTGCTGTGGACTGGGACGCCTTGTTTAGCATGTTATCCCTGGATGAAATGACTAACCTGTTCTATGATGTGATGTACACGGCGGTTGAGCTATTTGTCCCTGTTAAGCGGTATGCATCTGGTAAGTTTCCCCGTTGGGTTTCTCCTGAACTCAAAAATCTTATTGCTCTGAAAAAGGTTGCGCACAGGCGTTTCAAGCGGACTCATTCACCAGCTGATTATGCAGAATTTTCGGCGTTGAGATCCAGATGTAAAGAATTATCTAAGAATTGTTATAGTCAGTTTGTCCATTCTACTGAACTGTCATTGCGTACCAATTTGAAATCATTCTGGAACTTTGTAAATAGCACCCGAACCGATAATTCCATTCCCGAAAGATTGTCTCTGAACAATATCTCTGCTTGTGATGGACCTGACATTGCGAACCTTTTTGCCCAGTATTTTTCATCAGTATATTCCAGAACCTCCTATGTCACACCCGACATTTCTTTTACGGGGGATGCTGTAAATGTGTCTTGTCTTCACATTCCTATTTCTCGGGTGTATGACGGATTGGCGTCATTAGACATAAATAAGGGGCCTGGTCCTGACGGACTGCCACCTATTCTCCTTAAGGGCTGCAGCTTTGTCCTGGCGCGTCCTCTTTACTACATATTTAATAAGTCCCTGTCGACTGGTCGATTTCCAGATTGCTGGAAACTAAGCTACATCACTCCCATTTTTAAATCAGGATCAAGAAGTAACGTTCAGAATTATCGTCCCATTTCCATATTGAGTACCATACCAAAGCTGTTTGAGAACTTTGTTACCGATTTCTTGACTCCAATGCTCTCTGGCCTCATCATTGATGAGCAGTTTGGGTTTCGGGCGGGTAGATCGACTGAGCTCAACCTGGTGTCCTTTGTTGACTTTTTGTCAGGCGCCGTGGAGGTGGGTAGTCAGGTTGACTGCATTTATACTGATTTTTCCAAGGCGTTTGATAGGGTGAATCATGAGCTGCTTATTTATAAGTTGGGGGCTTTGGGTTTGCATGGGCCGCTGTTGCAGTGGCTTCGGTGCTATCTCAGTGGTCGAGTCCAGACAGTGCGGGTGAGGGGCATTCTGTCGAGAGGGATCGAGGTAACATCCGGTGTACCCCAGGGATCCCATTTGGGTCCCCTGTTATTTAATGTTTTTATTAATGACATAATGAAATCCCTGTCCTGTAGAGGCCTCTTGTTTGCCGACGACATGAAGATCTACACCAAGGTATCCTCAATGGATGACGCCTTGAACCTGCAGGCACAACTTGATGCCCTTGTCGCGTGGTGTGAGCATAACGGAATGGATTTAAATGTTCGAAAGTGTCATGTTATGCGTTTTTATCGCCTCAGACATCCTGTAAGATTTCCTTATTGCCTCAATGGGGTTCAGCTGGAATCCAGGGACACTGTTAGGGATTTGGGTGTCACTCTTGACAGTTCTCTTTCTTTCATCCCACATGTTAGCAACATAGTCAGTAAGGCCTTGCAGATGCTGGGTTTTGTGAAGAGAGCCACTCACGACTTTCGTGACACGAACTCAATTAGACTGTTGTACTGTGCGCTGGTCAGGCCCTGTTTGGAGTACTGCTCTAGTGTATGGTCTCCTTCTTATACAGTCCACATTCGTAGTCTTGAAAGTGTACAGCACAAATTCTTACGTTATATTTCCTTTAAGGGCAATCTTGTGCCCGATTACCAGATCTTACAGTCCCAATTAAACTTGCTATCCCTTGAAACCAGACGTCAGCATAGAGACCTTAGGTTCATTTACAACCTTCTCAATTACAGAACGGACTGCTCTTACTTGCTTTCAAGGATAAATCTGCATGTACCCATCAGAAACACAAGAGCTGGAACACTGTTTCATTTGCCATTCCATAGGACAAATTACGCTTATCATGCTTCCATGTCCCGAATGTTGAGATTGGCAAATCTTTCAGTTGCGAAGTGTGGCCTGGAGTTTGATGGCGTTTCCTATTCTGAATTTCAAAGACATCTGAGACTGAATTTTACTACTCCTATAATTATAGGCTGAGATGTGTTTTATGTGTGTTGAATGTTAAGTTAGTTTTTGAATGTCAGGTTTTTGGAATTTTTTTGTAATGTTTTTGATTGTATTACTCTTGTAATTTGTAATTTTTAATTTTAAAATTTTAATTTTAATTTTTGTTAGTTTTTAAGTCTTTGTACTTAAATTTTCCGAAATGGGTTGTAACCCGTTAATAAATAAATAAATAAATAAATAAATTACTTGTTTTGCAAAACGTTTTTCGCCAAACATAGTATGTCGACATTGTTTTCTCTGAGCATTATTTCCAATTCATTAGTTTTATTTCTTAACGATGCTATATTGTACTGCGCGAGTTTTAGTGAATCCCCTTCTTGGTTCCTTGCTGTGGGTTTCGTCTCTCTTGGCGCTTCTTGTCTCATTTGAGACTCTGTCCTTCCCAGGTTTAAAAACACATTGATAAGTGTGCCTTTGGGCCAGATTGAAGCACTTAGGACTTGGTCCTTGTCCTCCTTCAGAATGCCCAATTTAAAAGAGGAGTATAAGTGATCCCGTCGTGTTTTCATCTTCTCACAGGAGCACTCCATTACTCCTTTAGTATTTAAGTAATTTGTAATCTCTTCCTTGGCAGTTTCCTTTGCGAGGCCTGAAAGGAAAAGATAAGTAAATGACCTGACTGCCTTGAGTCCAGTTTGTCCCCCAAAGTTACATTGGATTCGGCTTGGTCTGCTTCTTCTCTGTTTCTTGTAGCCGACAGTTTTCCATTGGCCATCTTCAGGCTCATTGTCTTTATTAAATTGCACAGCATTAAAATAGTTCGAGAAGTAATCTTTAATTTCGAGGTTATGTGGATTGATTACTTTCTCTTTATCACATTTTGAATCGAAAGACTTCGACTCGGTGGACTAAGAGTTGCTCATTCAAAAGTTGGGTTTATACGGAATTGGAGGGGTGGTTATTGAGTCCAATCTTAAAAACAGAAAACAACAAGTGGTCGAAATTGATGGAAATGGTATTATTAGCAAGTATGAAGTGTTAACTGTTCAACTTGCTTCAAGTGTTCAGCCCTGAATCCTAGGTCCACTTCTATAAGGGTGTCTGGGAAAATGTGGGAAATCTCCCGGATATGAGGAAAACAAGTGAAAAGAGAAAGTTCAGGTAAACTATTTTGGTATAGGCCTCCTATTCGGAGATATGGGCTCTCAAAGAGCTCCAATGGAATCAAGTTTCTTAAACATAATTATTGGAAAACCAGGTATATTTCAATATTTTTTTTAATATGATGTACCAGGCAAGACCCTTCAAATTAGGCACTATCCAAGACAGTGTTGTGAATTACTCACAGCTGCAGAGACGGACTAGCTGTGACACTCATGGCTCCCTATTTTTAACGCCCTGAACGTTGGACAACGGCTTTTGCATACCTTTAAGTAATGACTAAAAATTAAGTACGATTCATTGATGTCGCTAATCCTAACAGTTTTCGAAAAAACTTAATTTTATTTACACTGAGTCCCCTAACTTCTCACGGGTTAAATATGAAAACGGGGAATTTTGAAGGTTGAACATTTGATCGGAACAAAGATGTATCTTTTATTGAAATACACCAAATAGATGTATATCAAATGCCATTTTCTAGAAAACTGTTAGGATTAGCAGCATGAATGAAGAGTACTTAATTTTTAGTCAATATTTAAAGGTAGGTATGTAAAAACCGTTGTCCAAAGTTCTTATAATCCAGGGCGTTGAAAAAAAGAGGCCATGATTATCACAGCTTGTTCGTACCTGCAGCTGTGAGTAATTCACAACACTTTCTTGGATAGTAATTTGAAGGGTCTTGGTATATATCATATTAAAGAAAATTTAAATATACTTGGTGGCATGAAACAGAGATTTCGATCTCTTTTTGCAAGAAATCAACACTGTCTAATGCTGTTCATGTGTTAAGACCAACTTAAATTGTGGTTCAGCACTGGACTTAACTATTTCATCGATGAAGTACTAATACCACGTAACCCACAAATGAAAATTGATACTGTCTTACACATAACATGGGCATTTGCAATACAAGGCATTAGAAATCTTAAATATTCAATGAAGTGATCTTTTGTGGTATAAAATATATTAGCGAAGTTGTAGAATTTGGCTTACACTACCCAATGCCACCAAAAACGCAATTTCGATTTTTTGTGGGTTACAAGGTATTAGTACTTCAACGACGATTTGTTATACAGTGTGTTATGGAAATGACGTATTATATTTAACTCGGCAATTCCTGAGATGAATACAAATTGAAGAAGAATACCATTAAATGGCGCTTTTAATTCATTCAGCGGTAAAAATGACCTGACGTCAAACCAGGAATACATCTGTGCGGCACTGCGACACATACGAATTCTCACCGGTGTTGTCAGAATTACACCTTACACTCTTTAAGTTTGAAATACGCAACTACGTAACTAGGTTAAATGACAATCACCTTTTTACTTTTAGTGAGTGGCTGACTGATTTTTCAATGTAATTTTATTTAGGCCACACACATACGCTTACCTTATCGATCTTATTTAAAAATTAGTGTCAATTTCTATAAAAACGTATACAGCGTTTTAGTAAAGAAACCGGCACATCACATAACCCATAACCGCAAAACTTCACATGAACAATGGCCACCAAAGTTCACTTGGAGACATCGTTTTTATTAACATTGGCTTGTCTCGCGTAGATTTGTATGAACTTTTGTTTTTAATTAAAAAACCCATTGTAAAATGTAAATAACATTTCTTCGAATTAAAAAAGACATATGAACTAAAACATTTAAAGCACGAGCTGTCAAAAAGTAGAGATGTACTACTAATGCAATGCGTGTTTTTCCGGTAGATTCCAGCGCATTCACCAAAAAAGGTTGAAATAAATAATTATAATAATCTACAGCACTTATTTATTGTTGTCCTTCACTGCTGTAGATACCAATAAAGATTAAAAACTTGTTAATCACTGCTCTAGTGCTATTTTTCATTCGAAAAGCTGCATAAGCAAATTAAATCGATCGTTTCACAGCGGGATTTTAAAACCAAAGATTAGCCATCTCTACTAAAATCGACAGGTTAGAAGTTGACATTTGCTTGACAACAAGATATTCCTCTGCGGCTTCGCGTGAATGAGTTTTTTCGGGATATTTAATCAACTGTAACAATGCGAATAAGTGTGAAAATGTTTAGTACATACAGAAAAATCAAGTCGAAGGCATATTAGAAAATGTTCCTTTAATAAGAGACTGGAAACCGCAAGGTCACCGGATCTTACCCCATGCAATTTTTTTCTATGGGGTACGATGAATAAAGAAATAGTTTATAAAGTAGAAGATATGGATCAGTTGCGATATAAGATATTGGATCAGCAGATAAAATAATTGCTGAACGTTTTAAAGAATGCATTAGTGTGTAGCGATTTTGTGTGACAAGGGCCTATCTTCAAAAAACTTATTTGAAACATGTGTGTGTTTCTTTAAGTGATTTATGGTAATTTGTTCAGTGTTTCACTATGTGTTCTGTGTCACTGACGATATACAGGGTCATGTTCTGAGATTGGAAGAAAAACGCCGAAGGGGTTTTAGTGGGGTATAAGCTTTACCCACTAAAATCAAAAAAACTGAAGATGTATGTGCCCTGGATTACTTGCTAGTGTACTGGCACCTGGATTCACTTCTATTTGGATACTAGGTAGCTAAATATTTATTTTTATTTTTTTTAAGAATCTAAAGTTTTACACTAACAGTTTGGCAACTTTGCGCCAGAACATTTGTTTATTACACAGCTGCTCAGTGTAATATGACTGTGCCGAGGAGTTGTGTGTGGGTTTATGGGTGAATTACCCCACTTTTTAAACGTTCAAGTTGAAAAAAAAATATGTAGCGCTTCTCTAGGATACCCCAGTTGTCGAGAAAATGTCGATTGATTATGTCAAATTTATCAAAAATTATAACTAATATCACTAAAATTTCACTTCCGGTTTAACCTGAAGTGCTACGAAAAGTGACTTTCATTCTCAAATTACTTTAATAATTAATTAATGGAATGCCCTATAATACATATCAATTTGATGAGAACGGCTAAAAATACCATTTTCATAAATATTAGGAAATAGAAAGTAATTTGATAAAATTAAACACAAAATCGTCGGCATTAACCGACTGTCAAGAAAACGTCTTATAAAGTACGCAAAAATAATGGCGTCGGAAAACAAATGATAAACGCAAGCAAGTTGTCATAGCCACCTTATATTAGAAATTGAAAAGCATAACCTTGTTTCGTTATTTTTTCTTTTTCGAATGCAGATCGTTTGATTGGCGATAACTCGAAAACTATTAGGTTGAGACATAGGAGAGTATGAATAAAAAATATCGAGAAACGTATGTAGAATTTAAATTTAGTACTTATTATAGGGCATTCCCTTAAAATTATTAAATAAATTTGAAGATGAAAGTGCTTCCGGTTAAACCGGAAATGATATTAGTACCACATAAATAAACTTAAATAAGCACATCATTTGTTTCTTGTCAAAACGTTTCACGACAACTGTCACAGATAGGTATAGGAAGTAATAAATGTTTTATATTTATAATTTAATGTAGATTAGAAATTTATTTAGAAATAGAGGGTGTTTCATTAAAAATAACGAAGATGATAGCGCTTCCGGTTAAACCAGAAACAACTTTCATTTGTTCAAACATTCAAATTATATTACAACAATTCCCAAAATATGAAATCAATGACTTTTTTCAAAAGGATATTACAGCCTTGCTAGTAATCTCGCTGACACCCAGTATAGTTTCATACCTTTTGGTACTCTTGAATATCACAGTTTATTTTTTTTGATTTATATTATTTGTATTTATAGTTAATGAATTATAACAGGGAAATTTATAATACAGATTCAAGTCCGAGTTAGCAAAGTACCAACATTGTGTCAACTCTGAACATAAAGTATTTGCTTTTAGTTCAGCATACTTCATATTGTGCTTAAATAGCAAGTAGTCTAGGTGTTGAGAATCGAATACCGTCTTTGGGAAGTAATTTTTTGTGTTCTGTAGCTCTTGGCTGTTTTAATGATGTGCTTGATAGTATTAAGACTGCGCCTAATAATATTTCTTAATTAAGTATGTTGATTTATTTAAAAAGGTTTTTTTTGTGATTATCAATATTTTTCTTCGTGCAAGGGAAGTAAAAAATTTATGATTGTCCATAACTTCAATTATTGCTTAAGGAATCACAAGAGTTTCCTTTAAATGATTTAAGTATGTTCGGTACCTTGTTCCTTCTTGTTCCAGAATTTCTTTGATGTCTAGTTCTTCATTTTTAATTTTCCATTTTTCATAAACACCCATATTCTCGATGTCATTTATTATTTCACTTTTGGACTCATTCTGTGTAGAAATGGATGCGGCGTTTCTGTAATACACAAAATATTTATTTTAGAATAGTCCCAGAAAAGGCATGCAAAAGGGGGTACCAGAGTATGACAGATAGGTAGCTCGATAGGTAGATAAGTTTCCAGGAATTTGTTTTGATTACATTTACCATGAATATTTCTTCACAAAATGTGTTAAAATATTTCATAAATGTTCACCTCTCAAGCTTACAATAAAATGAAACTATAATTGAGCATATCAAGTGAAAACTGTGAATTATGAATTGATGGAAAATAGCTTCACAAATTTGGAAAATGTATCTGTTCAGGTTTGCTTCCTTCTTAAAATATAACTAAGTACTGTGTTTCTTCTTCTACCATATGGCTAAGTAGCTGACATACTTAGTCGAGAGTACTCGAGAGAGAGATATTAGTTGTCAAGCTAATAAAATCGAACATATCAAAAATAATCAGATATTGGCGAATTGGCAGATGAGTTCTACCAAAAACAATTATAGTGTAAGATTATCTCTCGTTCTATCTTAAATGTTAAGAAAATGAAAGTAAAGCTACACAAACCTGAAAGGTTCACTTATTAAGAACATACATCTACTTACTTATCATCAGGTTGGCTGAATGCAGTGCTGCTATCATAATTTATAGCTTCAAGTGGAACATTTTCAAACTCAAAATTATCCACATCAGACTCAGCTTTAATTGCCAAAGTACTCACATACTCTGTGTCCATAGAGGATACGTTGCGAGCAAAGTTAAATAAATCACTTTCCTGAGCTTCCTTGGATTTTAATATGTTTGGGTTATCACAACTTTCTCTATTTTTATGTATACTTTTGGGTAGCAGGTTCTATAACACCCTGGACTGAATTATTCACCTTTCCTGCTTCTAGAAGTAAATTGTTCAGCATTAAACCGATCATTTCGGTGGGCAGAGGGGTCTCCATCTCTTTGAATATGTTCTGACTGCTCAAAAATTTTAAGAACCAACATTAAAATTTGTGGAGAAAATGTGCGCGATTGGCAGTCTGATTATCGGACAAATTTTTCGTTTTCTTTGTTGTCCGTTAACATGCAACACAAAGGAAAACCTGTGTATTGATTTCACTGAATACACCGAAGCATTAGTAGGGATGTGAAAGAGTAATCGATTTTTTATATTAATCGATTATTTTTTTCTTATAATCGATTTTTAATAATCGATTTTTTAAATAATAATAATCGATTTTTTTAAAATCGATTATATAATTATTATAATACACTTTTTTTTATTTCCTTATTGTTGCTGAAAGTTTAAAGATACATTTGGTTTGTTGATTAGTTTTTATACCAGGAGGTTGTCGCTTTAGATATTTTTAATACCATTGTCCATTATAATGGATTTCTGTTCTGATAAATTGTTAATAATAATCTCTTAGTTTTATTATTATATAAAAGCATGCAATTCTTCGGATAGAAAAAATAGATTTTTCCAAAAAAAATCGATTATTTCTTCAAAATCGATTTTTACAAATCGATTTATATTGAAAAGAAAAAAATCGATTATTAATTAATCGATTTTTTTTTACTTAACGTTACATCCCTAACATTAGGCCGATTGTACTGGTTCCTGCCGGACCAAAATGCGTGCAGTTACGGCCGCTTTAAGCGAGGACAACATATAAGCGATCGCGAACATGATCAGATAGGAGGTAGTGATCAGAAGCAATGTATCATGGATCAGACGCGTGTAAAGAAATGATAACGTTTTGAAAAATGTCAAATTTTACAGAAATCTTGAATCAATTTTTCACATTTTATTTGATTTGTCACATCCTGACTATGAGAATGTGCGGGAATGAAATTCGTCCGTATTTGTTAATTTCATGTAAAAAACATTCTTTCTTTTTTTTGATAGTTAAAAAATATGATCATATAATAAATTATAGAAACGCTCTACCTTCCCTCACATTTTATAATGCAATATATTATACATAAACGAATTCAAAAGCATCGCTGATCTTCTGTTACATCGCACCGCCGCGGCACTCGGGTCGGTTTGCTGGTGCCGGTTGTTCCGTTACAAACAGTGTTGACAATGTTGAAAACTTAATGTAAAACTTAAATTGCATATAAATTATAAAAATTAATTATTTACTTATACTTATCTTATAACTAAAGAGCGTGACATCTAGGCACATACATAATCAGTTGTTTTTTCTTTTTCATAAGATCACTTTATGCACGCGACATCTTATATTTTTACGGCAACACAGAGCAACACAAAGTGAAAGAGAACTAATAAGTTGTTTGTAAAGACTTTCTCGAACAAACCCGAACAAAACCGTGTAAGATCCCGTGACCTTGCTAAACATTTTTACAGTTTCTCGCACGTTCTTGGCTATTATAGTTGATTAATATCCCGAAAAAAACGCTTTTAAATTTGAAATGACCCGACGACGCTGAGGAATTCATCTTTCAGTCAAGCCAAACGTCAACTTCCAACCCATGATAGAATTACAAAAGGTAAGATATCTAACCGTTCCAATTTCGTTTGCGTCACGCAGTGACGTCACAGGGAGAGCAATTCTTGAATTTCTTATGGAGATTTACATGGTGTTATTGTTTTTAATTCTATTTTAAAGGTATTAATAGGTTTTACGCAATCAATGGTATGTGAAATGAAAGAATAATATATGACAAGTATTTACGTACTACCTATATTAATTTCATAGAAACACACATTACAGCTAAAATACCACTAAAATAAGAAAAAATTACAACAAAATTTTAAAACAAGAGCCCCGCCATCGGAGCCGGTCGACGCTGCTCAGCGATCCCGGTGGTTGCCACCAGAGTTGTCAGTCTTTTACAATTAAATTGTAATATATCCATTACTAATTTAACAATTTTTTAGATGTTCTTTCTTGTTATTGTGGGGCTCCCCATATGAAATTTATGTTCAATCTGGAGGTGACCCCATATCATAAGAAAGTAACGACCTTTGTCTCGTACTCTTCTTACCCTGACACCATTTTGTACTATTCTATTAGGTTTCGAACCGTTAACATATTACTTTTGATCAAGGATTTCTGGCAACACTGGTCGGCATATAGTGCCGTTTGCCGTAGTTTTCCATGGAAATTTTGAAAGTTTATCACAATTTTTTCTTATTTTTTAGTACCTAATGTGTGTTTATTAAAATAAATATCTGAATTTTCATAAAATGAGGTGCACTGTGTTCGGTTGTGATATGGATAACCAGGCTAAGAAAGTTGAGAGAAATATAAAGTGTTTTCGCTTTCCTAAGGATAAAAACAAAAAATTAGAACGAAAAGAATACGGTTTTACTTATTTTCTTAACATTTACTTCTTAACTATTTTCCACTAAAGCTGATGAGGATATATGCCTTCGAAACATGTATGGACTTTCCAATTTATTTTTTTATAATATGTTTTATTTATGCATAAAGACACTATTTCCCAAGTACAAGTATTCCTGTAAAATAACTTAAAACTTCATAAACAAATCTTGGACGTTTTTTTCACGTTTTAAAAGCATTTCAAACGACCTAATAAGCGCGCCAAGCCCTATGACGTCACGCCTCGCTGACAGCAAGCCGTGACTTCTCATTGAATGCACTTTCCTTGTCGCATAGATTTGTTCAGGTTTTTGTCCGATCATCGGAATGGAACTAATGACAGCAACAACATCAATCTGTCAAGAATTTTTTTGTATTTACGAATAAATGCTGCTGTCGGGAAATTTAAAACATTTTAATATTTCGTAAAGAACAGAAAAAGTCGATAATACTTGCCATGTACCTAATAGAGAATAAAACTTCCTGTTGAAAATGAAATCGGTAATTGTTAATTTCTGGCCGAAGTAATATAGGAGCACTAGCCTTGGTCTCCTTCAATTGGCCACATAATCATGAGCACTTCGGTTACGAAAGTAAAGACAGAATGGGAGGACCGACCTAAAATGAAAGAATTTTCAGAAATTACCTTTCCTTGTGAGCAGAATGATCAACTCGAAGAAGGGATGGTAAAAATTGAACACACAGCTGAGGAAAAGATAGAATGTCTTTTGGATCATGGCTTAGATCACAGATGGCACACATCACAGATTTTTGACACTGCTTTAGATAGGTAAGTAAGTGATATTTCTGACTTGTACATCAAATAACGCTAATAACAATGAATGAGAGTTGTTGGGAGATATATCAATGAAAAAAGTCTAAAAGTAGTTTATTACGCAAATTTTGAATCGGTTATGAAGTATGGAATAATTTTCTGGGGTAGTAATAGTTTAACAGAAAAAGTATTTGTAGCTCAAAAAAGGGCATTAAGGGTATGGAAGAAAATGGGTTTTATTGAGAGTTGTAGGAATATTTTTAAAGACTGTGGGATTTTAACGGTATATGGATTATATATTTATGAATGTTTGATGTTTTTCTGGAAGAATAGGAGCATGTTTCAGCTTCAAACATTTCATGAATACAACACAAGGAGTTTAAACGTAAATTATCCAATACATAGGTTAACCCTAACAGAAAAAAATCCATGTTATATGTGCCTAAAATTGTTTAACAATTTGCCTAATCATATTAAAAGTATAAATAGTATAAAGTTATTTAAAATTAGAGTTAAACTGTTACTTATTACCCTGGAACCCTATTCGATTAGAGATTATTTAGTTGGGTAGTAATGGTAAATATTGTGACTTGAAATTGACGCCATTTCTTTTTGTGTTTATGTTTTTTTTTGTACTTGGTGCAGAGGATGTATGTGACATGATTAGAAATAAAGATTATTATTATTATTATTATTATATTATTATTATTATTAACAGATATATTCATAGGTTAGGAATAGCTGAATTACATTTGATCGCTTCTTTAATTAAACAAGCCAGGAAAGTTATAGCAACTTTATCATTAAATCATGTAATAGACATAACAAAATGAGACATAAATATTGTAAGTATTAAATATGTTCATAACAATAGAGATGGTTGGTTGGTTGGTTAAAGGCGGGGGTCGATTTAAAGGCCCGAACTTCTTTCACTGCAGCCTTTCGGCTTATTGTGTACACTGATCTTGTTAGAAGATGTTTGTTCCTTCTATGAGATCCTGTAACCTCAATCAATCAATTAATCAATCAATAATGCTTTATTATCACAAGAAACAAATTTTTGTTGACAAAGCTGAAATAAATTAACACCATTACACACTCTCCTTAAAAAAAATACATTCAAAAGTTCAATATAGGTACAATTCATTCACATCACACTGAACAACAATACAGAATAAAAACAATTAATGGGTGTTATCCCTATAAAACTCATCAACAGTGTAATAAGCCTTTGCAATGAGGAGTCTTGTTACTTGTCTCTTAAATCTCTTGTCACACGGATATCCAGTGGGAGAGAGTTAAAGAGTTTCTTCTCATTGTAGAAAAAATAATTCCTAACCAGAGCTGAGTCTGGGATTGGCAAGGCCAAAGTGTGTGTATTACGCAAAGGGTATGCTAGAGCTGTTCTAACTATAGACTTTCTTCTTATAAGGCAAACCGTTTCAAGAATCAGCAGACAAGCAGCAGTTAATATTTTGTGGTTAATAAATAGCGGGTTTGTTCGGGTTCTCAAGTGAGACTCAATTAGTGCAAAATAGACATTATGAGCTATTGGAAATTTTAAATCACGAGACACTACTCGCAATGCATAGCATCAACGAGCCAATTTTGTATTTAAACTCAATAAATGACCATTGAATTTCAACTTAGAATCAATGAAATGAAATGCCCCAAAAATCCCCCCCCCCCCCCACATTATTAATAACCCGATCCTGTAAATAAATATCATTCATACAATATTTAAAACTTACAATGTTGGTCTTGAGATGTTAAGCGACAATTTATTTGCATCACACCGATCATTAACCTTAATAATATCAACCTTTACAGTCTCCTCCAGGATTCTGTTATCTATATAATGCCACAGGATCGTTGTATCGTCTGCGAATATAATGAACTTTCCCGAGATATTCAACATTGATAAGTCGTTCACATATATCAAAAAAAGCAAAGGCCCCATCGCTGATCCTTGCGGCACCCCTGACACAACCTACAGTGGGGTAGACATGTTGTTATTAATAGATACCGTCTGTTGACGCCCAGATAAATATGATTCAAACCATTCCAACGATCTGCCTCTAAAGCTGTAGATATTCTATGATCTACACAGTCGAAAGCCTTAGAGAGATCACAGAACACCGCCGAGGCTCCCTCTCCCTCATTCAGACGCAAATATAAATCATCAAGAAAGGCGAAAATGGCGTCCTTCATGCCCTTCGATGACAGAAAATCGAACTGCTCCACACTAAGCAACCCGTGCCTCTGCAGAAACCCAATCATGCGTATCTTAACCAGCCTTTCCACAATCTTGGACAATGTTGGTAATAAGGAAATTGGTCTATAGTTAGCTGGTTCATCACCATCACCACCCTTAAAAAAAGGTAAAACTGTCGGAAGCTGGAGGCAAGGAGAAAAAGTTCCAGAAAGAAAGGACAAGTTAATAGGCTCAGCCAAGACCCCCCAACACCATTACACTGGGAGTCTAGAAAACACTTTTAAGGATATTTCGTCATATCCAGATGAGACCTTGTTGATCATTGCTTTAAAAACTTCTTTAATTTCATGAATATTAGTAGGATTGAAGTAAAACGTTTCAGGCACATTAACGCCATTTAGATATTTTAAAGCATCATTATTTGAACTGATTTTCTTAGATATGTTAGTCACTACATAACAGTAATAAGAGTTTAGCTCATTAGGATTTAGATCAATGCTATTTTTACCCTTATCAGCCCTATCTGTAAGATTGTTAACAATCTTCCAGCTCTCCCATTGTTTGTTACCAGCGTTTAAAATTCTTTTTGAAAAGTAGTTTTGCTTGGCAATTTTAATAGTTCTTGTATAAATAGCACAATACTTATTGTAATGCAACATAAATTGTAAATTATATGAGAAATGCTGTGTAAGTGTGCAGGAAGCGCATATTCATTGCGGACACTCTCAAGCGAACTCAAGTGAACCATGGAGTTCTTTTCTTTCCTGTAATAATCGTTAATGGGAAAGCAGTATTAAATTTTTGAACCAAAACCTTATGAAATTGACTTAAAGGCTCATGACACTGCAAGATTTCTCCCCAATTCCCCTTGTTGCAAAGCCACAGAAATCGTAATGTGCTGTATAAGGCTTACAAATATTAATCTTAAAATTACACAGCACCGCTTCATGATCAGACAAACCCGCATCACACTCAATCAGTTCCCTATCTAAATTTGTACAAAAATAATCAATAGTAGGCGCCGACCGTCCAGTTATGCGGGTAGGTACATTGATATGCATACATAAATTGAAAGAATTAAGTAAGTTACTGCGTGAATTTACACTACTATGCATTCTCTCGGAGAAATCAATGTTAAAGTTACCCGAAAGAACTATGCCGCATCAAAAGACTCTCGAGTCTAGAAACAAACAAATTAATGTCCGTGTTGAATGCACTATAGAAAACTCAAATTCCTTCTTAATTATCAAATCATTAAACTTATTAAAACCCGAAAAAGTGCATCCCTTCAATCTTCAAATCTTCGTGAATTAAAATCAAAGTACCGCCATGACCAAAGGAATGTCTGCAATATTTAGAAACCACACTATAGTGCGGTATATAAATCGATTCATTTTCACTAAGTCACTGCTCCATAACAAGTAAAATGCTTGGGTAGTCAATGTTTTCCAGAAATAACAACAGTTCATCACACTTAGTTCTGATCGATTGAATGTTTAAAAGCATTATGCTAACGTTAACGCCGTTGGATTTTAAAAAAAATTTAAGTTATTCAAATTAGGGAGATCAACAGTCTCTCCTGCGCGCTCACCACTCTTGGACAAGTTCGCTGACTCCATGCCATTAGAATTCTGGTCATCAAATAACATAATCATTCGGGAACTTAAAAATTTACCAGGAGTATTTTACCTTCATACGATGGCTCAGCATACCTAGATCGTTAATTTACGTGCATAAAGTAGTTCATTGTGAGAAACATAGAACGATTAACATCTCGTTGCACCCATTTTTGTATTACAATATTGTTTTCTCGAATGAAGTCGTTTAAAACCCTTCTCTCTGCCGCAAAAGGGGGGCCAATAATCACTAGGTTTGTTCTTTCCGTAAGTCGTGACAATTCCACGAGAGAGGTAGTGTTATTGATATAACGCCTTCCATTAACACTCTGATCACCTGACTGGAATGTTGATTTATCTCTCAAAGTTGTATTCTGAAGATTATCCAATTTGTGGATTCTGTATTGTTGCACCTCATCCCTCATCTTGCACACATCATCCTTGTAGGTAAAACAGTCATGTTCGAGCATCCTTATGGTCTCCAATATTCTTCCATTTACTAGCTTCAATTCCGTAATCTTATTGCCCAGATCAGTTTCCTCCTCAAGGCCTCTCTCTAGTTGGTTCATTAATTTATTGTTATCAGACTTAATTGCTACTAGTTCAGCATTTAAGACTTGGATCTTTAGTTTCTGCTTATTGTTCTGCGTCCAACACATCATCTCCAAACTTCTCCCTAAGTTCTTTCTGATTCTTTATACATGACTTATGATCAATTGCTTGTTGGATAGCTTCAGTAAGCTGTAATTTCAAATTTGTAATCTCCACATTTTTCTCATCATTCTTCTTTTTAAGATTAGTAATACAGACTTCTTTTTCATTGAGGCAATTTTTCAATTATTGTATTTTGGCATCAACAGTGACATTCCCGAACAAACCCGAAGATATTTTGTCTTTTACGAGACAGTGCTACGCAGCGGTATATTATGTGTGAGGCAGTTTCATCCTCTTCGCCGCAGAGTCTGCATTCAATGGATCCTTACACAGGCAGGCCAGCCTCTGCAAAACTGTTAAGTCTGTTCGATGGAGATACTTTTTCTTCATCGGAGGGTACAATAATTATATTTTAAAGTTTGTGTAAGAATTTTTCATAAAATTTGGAATATAGGAAAATTGATGTTTCTTTTGCAGGTCTGAAAATTTTCTTCCTAAACAAATAAAAGAACCAGTAAAAACTGAATTCTCCGAAAGCATAAGAGAAACTGAACAAACATCTGCAACTGTGTTTGATGAAAAGAAAATTAAAATTGAAAATGTCGACTTTAAAGAAGATAATTTAGAACAAAATGAGATAATGTAAGTACTAATTTTAATAGTTTTTTTCATCGATTAAAGCTGGATTTATAAACTTGATGTTACGATTGACGAAGTTGTTTGACGGTGCCATTACACATAAAACACTTAAACATATTGAAATGCATGAGACATAAACCAATTTTATCTTTTGACGATGGACGGTCCTAGCAACGTTCGTAGCAAGTTTACACAGCCAATCAAAATCGTGCTTGCCGTCACGTGATATTTAGTTAATATTATTTTACTTTATACCATCTTATTAACCATTTTAAAGTGTGCTGTTGATAAGTGTTGATGGTATCATTCAGATCATATAAACACCAAAATTAATATAATCACATAAAAATATAGAAAAGCCCAGAAAAACAGGTTATGTTATTGTCGCCACCGTCAAGTTTATAAATCCAGCTTAATAATTAGATATTGTAGTTGCCCAGTTGTGTCTTCGCCATGTCATTCCTTTTAATTTGATATGAATTTAATTGTTTTTATTTAAACAAGAACTGTGCATAAACTTGAGAAATGGGCCGCCCTTATAATAAAATTACATTTCTTATCTATGTAGAGAAATGTCTACCTATTAGCATTTGCATAACACATACAGCATATCATAAAAATCATATACAGAGTGTTTGGTTAATGCATTAGGATATTTGGAGCGGTGATTCTGCATGTTAAAATAAATGTAGTCATATAACAAAACAATGAGAACTCGATACTTTTCGAGTTAGCAGCGTCTCAAAGTAATTTTTTTTTCTTATTTGTAACATCTTGCGGAAGGATATGTCACTTTAAACACCAAAGAATACCTAATAAAAAATAGGTACTCTTTATTCGGGCAGAATCAACCTGGAATTAAAGTTTTTTTAGCAAAAAAATCAGATTTTCAAATGGAAGCAAAAAAAAAATTATTGAGTTTTTAACTTTTTTTATATGACTTTATTTAACATATACAATTACCTCTATAGAAGAATAACTATAATTATACTGGGTGATGCATCGTTAAGTTGAACATAGGAAATCCCATGTAATTTTTGAGGTGGCTGAATATTGGCTTTCCTCTACATTTTGTAGAAAAACTGCATTATAACTTCTTGACAATGCCGACATGGTAAACCCTGTGCCGTGTTTGAATACATTTTGGTGAGCCAATCCTAAGCTATTTAATTAAACGTGGGGGCAAAAGCACAAACTCTTAAGCATCGGTCAGTCCTACGCGATTAGAGCGGTAGCGTAGGACTGTGCATACCTGCGCGACAAACGAGCGACGTCAGTGCGGGACGACTGCGTCTGCTAGATCGTTCGCGGCGTGCACTGTTTTTCACGCGACAACGCGGCGAGGTGACAACTTTTGAAATTAAAAATGAGTTATTTATTGACAAAGTAAAAATTCATCCAGTGTTGTATGACTTAAAACGCCCTGGTTACAAAAATATTAGGAAGAAGGATTAGGTGTGGGACGAAATCGGACTGGAAGTTGAACGGGAATGGATGGTAAGTAAAAATAATACCTACGTTTTTTTAAACACCTATATTTTATTTACAGCAAAAGTAGCTGATAAAAGGCCACCTTTTTTCTGCCTGCGACTTGTGACTTGCGTTAGGGTCGCGCAGGTCTGTTGTGGCATCGCGTCATTTACGCTACCGCATCGCGGAGGTTAGCGCAAACCATCATAGTTCAGGTAATACAGGAAAAACCAGCAAATTAAATTTTGACATTGACAAAACGAAAATTAGTGTCACTGACATTGGGCGCATTCATCAAATCCCATCGATCTGTAAGCGATTGATTAGTAATCATCTGCTGATTGCACTAAAAAAAAAATCGATTTTACAAATTGATGGGATTTTTCCATCGAATTTAAACAGCGATTTGTGTCAAATTTGTTTAGCAGCTTGAGGAGTAAAATTTTTAAAAAATGACGAAATAAGCGAATTATAAAGATAAAAAATATTATACACGATCTCCGCAAGTGAAGAGGAGCACTAAAAATAAGATTATCCATTTCGTTCAGAAAAAAATGTAATATTTGATGAAAATATTTCGAAGGGATCCTAACCAAACAAAAACATTAATCAGAACTTCAAATCGATGCGCATCGTGACGTCACCCATTAAAATTCGCTTATAAATCGATGGGCTCTGCTGAATGCAGCCAATATATTCATTATTCGTTATGTTCAGCTTTGCGTCATTTTTTGGCAATAGCGTC
Source organism: Barypeithes pellucidus (assembly GCA_963991005.1). Taxonomy (NCBI): domain Eukaryota; kingdom Metazoa; phylum Arthropoda; class Insecta; order Coleoptera; family Curculionidae; genus Barypeithes; species Barypeithes pellucidus. The sequence continues at coordinate 13,497,150 of OZ022564.1, read as the reverse complement.
ATAGAAATTGTTTGTGCTGTATTACCCGAGTTTCGTGGTTTTGCCAGCATGTTTAATTGTGTAGCTTAGGATTTGCTCACCAAAATGTATTCAAACTCTGTACATGGGTTTACCATGTCGGCCTCTTCAAGTAGTTATAATGTATATTTCTAAATAAAATGGAACAGCTCTTGTTATTGTGTGGAAATAAAAGTCATTTTGTTATAGCGGGAGATTTTAATGTCGATTTTAAGTTAAGTGGTAAAAATACTGGGGACCTAATCTCCCTGATCAACTCTTTTAATGTAAGTCATACTGTGACAGATTACACTCGAATTAGTATGACCAGTAAAAGTTGTATCGATAACATACTAACAAATTTTAGAGATGGGAGGGCTTCCCAAGTTCTACATTCTTGTATCTCGGATCATACAGCACAAAAATGAATCCTAATTATAACGAAAGAAAAAAATGTACTAATTGAAAAAAGAATTTTCAGTGAAAAAAATAAATTAAAATTTAAAAATGTATTATCTGTTACAAGCTGGATGTCAGTTTTTGCACTATATGCTTATTCAGTAGACGAACAGTGGCGTGAGTTTATGAATATTTTCCAAAGTAAATTCAATGAATGTTTTCCAGTGCAAAAAGTACCAAACAGTAATTTCAATAAGTCTAGAAATAAGCTAGATAATCCCGAGATAAAAGAATGTAAAAACAATTAGATGTCTTATATGTTTTGAAGAGTGGAAACGTCCTGTTTAAAGACTTATACAACGATAAAAAGAAAGAATATAACAATCTGCTAGTTGAATCTAAAAATGTATATTTTGCAGCTAAAATTAAAAATTCTGATAATAAATCAAAAAGTACATGGCCTGTTATCAATCAAATTAAAGGTAAAAGTGTATCTAAACCACAAATTAAAGTAAAAGGAGATCCAAAGACTGTTGCAAATAACTTCAACACCTTTTTCGCAAGTTCAGCCACATCTCTACTTCAGAACTTAGAAAATCTACCTTTCGATTCTAAAATAGAATATAATGACAATACACTAGAAATGCGTCCAACTAACTCTAAAGAGATTCTTAAAGTAGTTAATAATATGAAAAATAAGCAAAGTAGTGGCCATGACGGAGTATCCTCTAATTTAATGAAATATATTATAAGTGAAATCGTTCAGCCCATTTCTTATATTCTTAATAACTCTTTAAAGTTTGGCATTTTCCCAGATAGTCTTAAAATTGCACATCTTGTACCAGTCTTCAAAAAAGGTGATGAATCAGTAATGGTTAACTACAGACCAATTAGCTTGCTTTCGTCATTTTCTAAATTGTTTGAAATCTGAACGTTTGATGGAGTTTTTTATTTCGAATAGTTTGTTACGTGATCAGATCATGGGTATGTAAAGGGTAAGTCTACACAAACTGCGGTATTTCAATTTATACAGTATATTTTAGATACTTTAGAGGCAGGAAAAGTCTCTTTGGGTCTATTTCTGGATCTATCCAAAGCATACGACACACTAAACTTCAACATACTTTTTGAAAAACTAAATTCTTATGATGGTGTTCTGCGTCTTTAAATTTAGTCAAATCTTACCTTTCAAAAAGGACACAACAAGTTTTAATTAGACAGGACAACAAAGTATACTTATCCGATGAAGTATCGGTCGAACTTGGCGTACCGCAGGGTAGTGTTTTAGAACCGATCCTTTTTATCATATACTTAAATAATATCACAGAAATAGCAAGCAGCTACGAGGACTGGTGCAAAATAACAAATTATGCTGATGATACAAATATACTGATCAATGACGACAATATCATTCATGTTGTGGAAAAAACTATAAACATATTGACGGATGCAGGCAGTTGGTTTGGCAGAAACAAATTAATCTTAAATAGTAATAAAACAAACATTGTAATTTTTAAAACAAATAGGTCACGGGTCGAACAACTACAAACAATTGTAATCAATGACAATTCTCTTAACATAAGTGGGAATGTTAAGTTTTTGGGGATTGTTCTGGACGATGTATTATCGTGGGAAAACCATGTTGAATATGTCCGAAAAAAAATGAACCACTATATGTTATAGCTTCCGTATCTTAGCGAAATATACAGACTTACACACCAAGAAAGTTATATTATATCACTCAAATTTTGAAACACATATCAGATATTGTATAGTTCTATATGGAGGTTGTAAGGATATAGACAAGTTGTTTGTATGCCAAAAAAAGGGCATTAAGAATACTTTGGGATTAAATTTTCGGGAATCGTGTAGAGGCAAATTTAGGGAAAATAAACTGTTAACAATAACTGCTATTTTCATTCAAGAATGTATATTGTTTTTTCTTAAAAACCGAGGGTTATTCAGGGATAGTGCTCCACGTAATATGTATCTATCTAGGCATTTAAATTATAACTATCCAAAACATAGACTAACCGTAACTGAAAAAGGGGCTTATTATAATTGTATAAAGTTTTTTTAATTATCTGCCAGCGCAAATAAAAATGGATTACAATATTAAGTGTGTAAAGAAAATTTTTTTTAATATGTTAGTAGACATAGAACCATACAATGTAACTGAATATATGGAAGGTGTTAAAAGGTTTTAGGTTTGTAACCCTTATGATTTTGAGTAATTTCTTTAATTTTATATTGACGTTATTTCATTTTATGTTGTTAACATACTTTGAAATACATTTGAAATAAAGATTGTTTATTATTATTATTATTATATTTTATATCAAATGTACAGGGAATCCAATATTCAGCCAACTCAAAAATTACATAGGATTTCCTATGTTCCACTCAACGATGCATCACCCGCTATAAGAAAAAATAAAAGGAAACCTCATCTCATAACACACCCTGTACAATAAAATACTTAGCCGACTCTTAACATGATAACAAATTGCATATTTTTATTTCTGTTCCTTTAGTATGTCGTGTGGTGAGATCAAGCAAGAAAAGGATGACGAATCTAAAAAGCACAATTGTCACGTTTGTGGTTACCGAACAAATAAGAAGTCTCACTTTAATACACATCTGCTGCGACACGAAGGTCACCAGGAAGTTGAAGTTTTTCGATGTGAAAAGTGCGGTTATAAATCAGTGGAGAAAAAAAGTTTGGAAAAGCACTTAGTTCAACACGAAAGCAGACAAGAAATATTAAACTTGTTCAAATGCGATCTTTGTATCTATGAAACTCGTTCCAAAGGTAATTTAAATAAGCATATGGTGCGACATAAAAGGGCAAATGAAGAGACGTTGACATGCAAAAAGACACAAAACACAAGTTTAAAAAAACACTTGCGCAGTCGCGACGATCGTAATTTGACCGATTCCTTTCAGTGCAGCGAATGTAACTATCAGTCTCATCTCAAAGGTAATTTAACCAAACATGTTATGCGACACCATCAAAATTTCGTCGACACGTTTAACTGTCGCCAGTGTAGTTATAAAACAACCACCGGACCGAATTTAAGTTTACACGTGCAAACACGACATGAAAATGCAGGTACGGGTAATTTTTTTAGCTGCTATAATTGTGACTATCAAACGCTTTATAAAGGTAACTTACTTAAACACATGTTGCGCCATAAGAGTTTGGACGAAGTTGATACTTATCAGTGTAATGAGTGTATGTATAAAACTATTAACAGGCAACATCTTGAGAATCACAAACTGCGTCATCGACGGCCCGATGAAATCGATATGTATAAATGTGAATCGTGTAATTTTACGACGAGATGGAAATGTTACATGAAAACGCACGTTTTAAGACATCAAAATAAAGAGCTAGTCAGTGCGTATAAATGTAAGCACTGCCCATACGAGACGTCCGTGAAGGGAGATTTTAAAGCGCATCACCTCGGTCATATAAATGCTAATGAAGTTGACATGTTTGAATGTCAATTTTGTCAATTTAAAACTTGTTGGAAAAGTAATTTACGGAAGCACCTTTTACAACATCAAAATAAAGAGGAAGTTACTGCATATAAATGTAAACAGTGTAGTTTTACATCGGTTTACCAAGACAGTTTAAAGAGACACCTTTTAAGACATGAAATTCTCGAAGGAGATGCATGATTCTTTTTCATCGTAGAAAATGTATCTGACAATATTGTTTGCGTGGGTGCGGATCAAATGTTTATGCCTCGGCCGCCCACTTTGCGGAAAGTGTATTAATTACTAAATCGCTCTCTAATCATTGCTTGTTATGACTTTTTTTGTAGATTGTGTAAATTCTTTACATTGGTAAGTGTAATAAATATATTAAGACTAACTTGATTTAATTTTTTCCCGCCTTCTTTGGAAGTGTATTTTTTGTTTGCCACGAGACGGTTCTTATCCATGGCGATGATGTCCATAGAAATGGTAAATTATGCTATTCTAACATTTTGCAGGAAATATATACAGGGTGCCCAAAATAAGGAGGGCATCTATGGGGATCTCGTTAATGGTACCAGATACAACTTAAATGGTGAAAAGTATCTCAATCAACGTACGAAGAAAGTTTTGGTAAGATTTTTAAGTTTTAAGTTATTTAAAAAAGTGTCGCCGTATTTAGTAAAAATATTTAGTAGATTAACGTACGTGATCTGAGTGGAGTACGTAACCCGTATCGTCCGTCCGTTTTGCGCTTAAGCAATGGTAGGTAACTCTGAGCGTTCTCCTACGGCGCGTTTTACGTAAGACGTGTTTTGATAACCCCCGTATTACCCATTTTTTCACTTTAATTTGACTTGATTATTAGTTAGATGGCAATTTATGAATTTTAATTTTCAAGTTTGTCCCATTTTGGTTTCGTCCAGAAGGTGTAATTCCCCACCCAGGAATTATTTATTAATGCCAATCTAACTGTTGAATCGTTTTAGAATATGTGAGGACTGGTCGACACTATCGGTAATGTCGCCAATCTTATTTAGTAATGAAAAATTCATCGCAAACCGAAGACGTCCCTACTTAGTTATTTTTTCGGACGCTATTCTTTCGATTACGATTATTTAATTGTTTAATTGTCAGGGATGCCAGCCGAAGACAAGTATCTGTCGGTCTTAGGTGGGCCCACCATCCTTTCCCCGCCAACTGGAAGCTGTCAGCAGTCCACCAGCGCATTTGAAGAAAGTAGGGTAAAAATTTTGTCTTAGAAATTTAAATGACCGATTTTAATGTTACAAGTATAGTTATTTGAACGTAGGACGAACCCTTACTTTTATTCAAACTATCTTTTGAGTGGATTGGCTCGGGCGCGTCCAATTGAATATAAACACGGAGGGCTTTCAATTTTAATGTCTTTGTTAACGAGGGTTATTTAAGGGTCTAGTCTTACGTCTGTTGAGTAACGCGACCCAAAGTACTAGTCCGATAATTATTTACAATTTTATATGTACAATAAAGAATTACCCTACACTAACATTCTGTTTTTTCTCTAAGAGAACAAACCTATCGTGCATCTAATCGCGTACTCTCACTTCAAATTTTGGTTATTTACATTATACAATAGAAAAATAACCTACTCTAATATTTTAATCTCAACTAAAGAAATATCAAAATAACCTATAATTTCCAAAAAATTATAGAAACGCGGAGGCGGCTAAAATTAACTTAAGATATTTTATGCGGGAATAATTTTAGTAACCATCACTTGTTTATTCGCTTGTTTAAGGGTTATGTTGAGAACATTTTGCTACTTGTTTAAGGGTTATTTTGAGAAACATTTTAATGCCATTTTTACGGGCGCTTGAAAAGTAAGCTAGCCTTATACCGTCCGAGATTTTATTATCTTCTTGTCTTCAAAGATGTCTTCTTTTTTGGCCTATTCCTTGATAAATATTAGCGATATTTATCAGGGCTGGCAACGCAATAATATTTCCGTAGGGGTTATCGACACGATGCATGGAAGGATGCCCCAATAAGAAATACTACTTTGCCTTGTATAGCGCTCTCAAAAAATAAGCCGACTATATAGATGATACCTTGTCAGCTACTATACTGAAATCGCGTTTTGGCGCGTTACTAGGGTACGCACTAGTCTGCTTTTTCCTGGAACATGATGAACGTCAAAACGATGGTGTTTATACTCTGTATTGAAAAATACAGAGTGTCTATCCCACGTTGCGTTAACGAATTTCTTTTTTTTGTCTTATTTCTATTCGCGCCAGAACGAGTGTTCGAAGGTATCTCAGCATTATTTATCCTCGCACGGACAACTACGAGTTTTCGAAGATCAATTTTAGTTATTATTTAGACTCACACTAAAATACACGAGTGTTCGAAGATACTTTTAGGTTTTATTTATACTCGCCCCAAAACACGAGTGTTTGAAGATATTCCAGCATTATTTATACTCGCACTGAAACATACGAGTGTTTGAAAATAATATTTACTGAGGAAAAGATCCGCGATCTCAGAAAAAAAACAAAACCGCGTTTGAGAACGATTTTAGGAACCCGGTCGACCGCTCAGAGATTTACATCTTGAAGAACCCAAACATCGACTGCCGTCTCCCGCTGTCATAAAATTTGATATTGTGAAATCAGGGCCGTATTAGAAAAAATGGAGTTGTTGATGATTGTGTGAAAACGAAACGTCGTATAAAAAAATTTGTTATGTAATCTTTGAGTTCACTAAAAGTTGATGCGAGAATGTTTTGTCAGTTTTGCTCTAACTTTGATATTAATGTCGAAAAAAATTAAAAATTCAAGATTTTTTTAATCGAAGTTGTCAAATCTCCATAGAAGCCCTCCTTATCTTGGGCACCCTGTATATATCCTTTTTAAATAAAATCTACTTTCTAGAAGGTCTAAAAAATTAGAAAAAATTACGATAGATGCATATACTATTGGTATCTATGTTTTCACTTTTATTTTTATTTTCCCCCTCCATCCCATTTTAAAAAAAATATTTTCAACTGTCCGAAGTCACCTCCATTTAGCGATGATACAAATGAGTATATGTTAGTAACAGTTACGTTACGTTCCGGTTACACGGCTGTAACTGTTACAAAAACTAGTTATTTTTTAACTACTAGTATTTTCTAAATCTCGTCGTCGGCTTCGCATAATGTAACCTAATTTGAATTATTTGGAAGCGACTGTCGATTTACCCTACATTTGTTTTTTGATGCAGGTGCAGAGCGCGCGGTAGTTTAAATAGAAATTTTCGAGTTCTAATTCAATTTTTTTTTTAATAGTTATTTTTTAACGAATTTAATATTTTAGATTAGAAATACTATTACTTATTTTATATTTTTTGAAGAAATCATTTTTTTTTTTTTTATTTAAATTCAGTATAGATACAGCAACTGCATAAAGGTACTAAGTAGGTACTCACAATGAATACCCAAGCTATTTATTTGTTTTTTATATGAAAGTTATTGTGAAAAAGAGTACTTCTTGCTAGTTGAATAAAATATTACAATAATGTAAATAAATCACTCATGACACAAGTACATCTAAAATTAGAAACCCACAGTTCAGGTAATACAGCAATCATCAGCAGATCAAATTTTGAACGAAAATTATGTTCAGCTTTACCTCAATCTTTTAGTTATGTGCCAAAAAGTACATATGGTATATGATTAGGTAAATCTTTGTGTATCGGACCGTATCGTATTGTAAAATACCGGTACAAAATATCGAGTATCGGCAAAGAAAATACCGATGCACAAAAATATCGTACCGCACATCCCTAATGTGACATCGCCTCTTCACAGAGGAATTATTGGCGGATCACACCAGTTTGTTTTTGTTATTTATATTGATGCATGGTATAAGTAACAATAGGTATGATTGCACGCAGATGATCACGTGGCTTGGCGAGTAAGTTTTAAATCTCTTATGGAAGTTTACATTGCTGTCATCTTTTTTAACTCTTTTTTGAATGTATTAAAACGTTTTAAGCATGTAATGATATATGAAATGAAAGAATAATATATGACGAGTATTTACGTATATTAATTTCATAGAAATATAACCCACAAATACCACTAAAAAAAGAAAAGATATTAGACAAATTCTTCGCGCCATTTAAGCCGGCCATATGGCCGGCCATGGTACCGGCGACGATAGCCGAAGCATGCCGAAAGCTGCTCGCCGACCACTGCTGGTTTGAAACAGTGTTGCCAGACTTTTACAATTGTAATAGATCCACTACTATTTAAGATTCTTGTTGTGGGGCTCCCCCCCCATATGAAATTTATGTTCAATCTGGAGGGACCACCTCCAGATTGAACATAAATTTCATCTAATAGGAAAGTAACGACCCTTTTTTTTCGTACTCTTTTTACTCTGACACCGTTTTTTACTATTCCTAGGTTTCGAACCGGCACTCTATTTCTTTCGATCACGGATTTCTGGCAACACTGCTGCATGGTTGCCGTAGTTTTTGGTGGACATTTTGTAAGTTTACCAGAACGTTTTCTTAGTCTTGTGTTTATTAAAAAAAATATCTGAATTTTCATAAAATGAGGTGCGCTATGTTCGGTTGTGATATGGATAACCAGGCAAAGACATTTAATAGAAATATAAGGTTTTTCCGCTTTCCTAAAGATAAAAACAAACAATTAAAATGGATACAGTTGTGTAAGCGGAAAGATAATTAGGTCGTATTTTAGCTTTAATCTTTGTTGTATGTTCATGAAATAAATATTCCTAAATACCATGATATTATTCTTTCATTTCACATACCACTAAACGTAAAAACTTTTAATTAAAACGGCGTCAGAGTAATAATAGTACGAAAAAAAGGTCGTTACTTTCCTATTAGATGGGGGACCACCTCCAGATTGAACATAAATTTCATATGGGGAGCCCCACAACAAGACTGTTAAAATAGTATGGATCTATTACAATTGTAAAAGTCTGGCAACACTGTTTCAAAACCTGCAGTGGTCGGCGAGCAGCTTTCCGCTATCGTCGCCGGCTTAAATGGCGCGAAGAATTTGTCTAATATCTTTTCTTTTTTTAGTGGTATTTGTGGGTTATATTTCTATGAAATTAATATACGTAAATACTCGTCATATATTATTCTTTCATTTCATATATCATTACATGCTTAAAACGTTTTAATACATTCAAAAAAGAGTTACAAAAGATGACAGCAATGTAAACTTCCATAAGAGATTTAAAACTTACTCTCCATGCGCACGGCAGACGAAATTGGGACGGTTAGATATCATACCTATTGTTACTTATACCATGATATTGATGTTATTTTTGTTTTGATTTTGGATTGGCAAAAGATTTCGTACAAGCACCGTTCTTTTCCTATAATATGGAATACAGCCGTGAAGGGAAAGTTCATTCACCTGTTTTACAAATAAAGGATGAACCAAAAGATTTTCCCGATACTGAGTTAATAAGCATAGAAGCTAGCGCCTTATTCGTAAAACTAGAACATAAAACCGAGGAAAACTGTTTACCTGGTATTACAGAAGGTGCATTATATGCAAATGAAAGAGTCAAACCAGAGCCTGAGCTAGTAGAACCAATAAATGATCTTGCATCGGCTTGCCCTGACACTGCTGTTTACGAGTAAGTATGTATAGTTGATTACTAAAATTATTTGCTTAATTTTGTTACTTCTCTATTGTACCAACCTACACCATTCCAAGCGATGTGTGATTTAGTCCTGTGAACCTAGATTGTTCTGCAGCGAGAGGTTAATCACATTCTTAAGTTGTATATACTCTCCTGCTTAAATAGTCCCTATAAGAACAATGCAATTCTCAGAGTGATTCAGCAGAGGTCCCTGATTTTGTAAATGCTAGTTTATAGTTGTAATTAAGTAATTATTTCATATTTACAGGTGTCCAAAATTCAGTGAATCAGCGGTGAAAATTGAAAAAAGTGAAACCATAAATAAATCTGAGCACATGTATGATATAAAGGTAGAGGGTTCAGCAATTACATGTGAGGATATTATAAAAGATGAAAATTCTGAACCAAATAAAAGCAGGTAAATACAGCAGACAGTTTTCCAAAGTCAATATCTAGTCCGGTGGTTCTTAACCTTGTTGGAGGTACTGAACCCCACCAGTTTCATATGCGCGTTCACTGAACCCTTCTTAATTGGAAAAAATTGGGGACGTGTCTGAGTTGGGTGTGTGTTTTGACCTCCGCCGAACCCCGGAGGCTGACTCAACGGTTCCATCGAACCCAGGTTAGGAACCACTGGTCTAGTCCTTAAGAAATATTCAGAGAAGATGTACTCTCTGTATATGAATTTTCACTGTCATAAAATCTCTAAACTTGCATATTATAAAAATATTTGAATTAACAGTAACAATTAAGAGGTATAATAAATTCCATCATTGTTATAGGTCAGTTTCCTACCTCAAACTACCTGGTTTTGTTTTTATTCTATGAATTTCCCTGCCAAAAATAGTAAAGCAGTATACAGGGTTGCCAATTAGTGCACCAAAGGCCAATATCTCCTGTGCCATTAAAGATAGCGGAAAACTTTCATCAGGAAAGTTATTAAGGTTAAGAGATATTCTAATTATTTTTGGCTATACAGGTTGCACCAAAAAGGCAGCACATTAAAAATGTAATATTTTTTAAATGGGATATACAGGGTTATTCACGTTATTCGACACGACATAGTATAGCTCAGTTATTTGTTTTGGATAAAAAAAAATGTTGAGGGTGAATAGGGGCTTATTGAAGGTACATTTAAAAATGATTTTTATACAGGTTGTCCCAAAAACATGAAACGTATCAAAGTTGAATTTTTTTTTTAAATTGGACTACCCTGTATATTATTTGTTTTTCGGTTCCTATTTCAAAATAAAAATTACTTTCATCAAGATTTAACGTACTTAAACCTTGCGGTTTGTGAAATGTTTCATATTTTGTGAAAATGTAGTAACAATTTTAATGATTAAATTCTCAACATCTAGTTTCTTTTCAAAACCAATTTTACACTGGAGTCTACTAACTGATGTTTGTGTAGCGCTTATGAAAAATTCACTATAAGTTATACAAGATGTCCAAAAAGTAGGTACAACTAAATAATTACAAGTTTCAAATGATAATAACTTTTATGTCAGCAGCAGATGTAAAATTTAATTCTCTATTGAAAAGTATTAAGTTTTACCATGGACCATAGCTAATTGCTCACATTTTCATGAAAAATGTAAATATTCATAAAGCAGGCTGATTTTAATCAATTTAATATTAATCAAGTCACCTATGGCATTTTGACAGATCAGAATTAGTTGCAAAAAAACAAAGGGTTTACAGTATTTACATTACTTAGTAGTTAAAGTAATGTAAAGGTAACGAAATATAATAATGATGGACATACAACAAACAATTGTTTATATTTATAACAACGCTATTTTGTCTTTGGTGCTAATAGAGAAGTAATGTTATGGCAACGTAAGGTACTCGATAGTACCTTCAAAATGATGTAAGATTGCAAGACCCTTGTTCCTATTAAATTTTCTTTACCAAGATGACGCCCATCCGCCATTTTGACAGTTTCACAACTGTCATTCTTACCTCAAAAGGTAATAAAAAATTAGCGGGTCAAAAGTTAGCAGGGGGGACATTAAAGAACCGCACTGTAAAACGTGTTTAGAAGAGGTAATTTCTTTGTTACTTAGAGTCATGGTGACATTTTTGGGCCAATAAATAATAATACTAAATATCCGTACATCGGCAAATATTGCCGATAATCGGTATCGGCATATTTAAGATTAACTATTTTATTAATTTGTAAGTGAAAACACATTTTTAAGAATATCCAGCGACTTTAGGAATAACTTCTCTATCTATCCCGATTCAAAACCAAGAGTCAGTAAATGTAAACAATACGCCACACGCATGGCACGTTTGAACCGTGAGCGATACTGGAAATCCTGCATTGCGATTGGTTATAATCAGGTATAAAATATCTAAGGCGGCGCGAAGGGCGTTGTTTGCGACAGGGTTGTTTTATAATCGTAGTATTATAACCGTAGTGCCTTTGGGGCCTAAGCCGAGACCTGTTAATCACCGTTAAATAAATACGAGTATTCTTGCAGCACAGATACAGCAGATGAATCTATCACCATCGACTTGTCTCCTCCCAGAAAAAGATCGAAAAAATCCCATTTTGATGTTAAAACCAAGGAGTTAATTTTAAACATTTATAAACATGAGATTCAAAATAGTCCCACTTTGCCAATCGATAAAGTTGTGCAAAGGGTAGCAAGTAGCACGGGAGTTTGTGGCCGCAGTATCTACAGGATAGCTAGAGAGTACAAGGTCAAACATGAATTTTCCGAGCCTAGAATGAATCGAAATCGTAAACATATTATTGATTTATTAGACGAATTTGATAAAAACGCAATAATTACAAAAGTCCATCAATATTTCTTTAAAAGTGAGTTACCCACACTGGAAAAGGTGCTCAAAGACGTTAATGACGATCCAGATTTGCCTAATTTTAAAAGAACCACATTTTATAAGTTACTACAGTCGTTAAATTTTAATTATGAAAAATGTGGTAGGAAGAGCATGTTGATTGAAAAGGATGAAATAATAATATGGAGGAGGGAATATTTAAAGAAAATATATGCTTACAGAAATGAAAACAGAAAAATTTATTACCTTGACGAGACCTGGGTCAATGCTAAACACACGAAACCAAAACCTTGGGTTGATAATTCTGTGTCAACGTCCAGACAAACACATGGTGTTTCAACAGGATTAAAAAATCCATCAGGTAATAATTGGTTTAATATAATTTCCCAATTAAATTTCACTGTGATAAAAAATGTAAAACTTGCATATTGTTAAATTCCAATTAACTTATTAAGACGTTATCGGGGGTAATTACACGAGTGCTGAAAAATTTCTGATAATTTTTAGGCAGGAGTGTAATTTATGGAGAAAATTACTCAAATTAACAAAAGCTAAATGCAATAATGTAATATATATTTTACTTTAATAATTATTAATAACGCAGTTGTGTAATAATTAATATTAGGTTGGGCATCTATTTCATTCGTTCTCGTTTGTTGAATAACAAGCTTATGGTATCCATTTGTAGATATGACGAAATTGATTTTGTGTCCGAATGTCCCGTGATGATGATACAGAAGTTGCGCGTAAAGAATGGTTGGTTAAGAATAACTGGTATGGTATGGTATTTTTGCCAACTGGAGTGTTCTTATACCAGTTTCCTGATGTTTTCCAGAATGGATTTTCTGTTAAAAATAATCGTTCATGCTTAATCTGGCTTCTTTTTTGTATAAATAGGACAAATATCAGAATTCCTCTTGTTTAAAATTAACCATTTAATTTAGATCTTGTACAGGGTTTGTCTCCTCCCTGTGCGGTTTTCGAAAAAATAGGTTCGTACTCTATACGCCCTGTGTTGTCCCCACTACTGTTAGTTTCCCTTTTAAAATATCTTCTTTTTAAATATCTGAATTGACAGCGAGCTCCTTTACCTCGTCTCCAAGCCAGCTCATAAGATATAGAAAGTATAAAAAATAGTTTTGTTTCTAGACCAGTAGTAGTACTTTCATCGCAACTATCAACAATTCTTTTAAATTCGTCATATTTTACAAAAGCTGAACTTACTTTTCTCTTTTCTGGTAGATACTGCACTTGCTTGCGTTTTGCGCTCTTCGCCTCACGAGCCATTTTAAACTCAATATTCGTAAATGGATCAAACCTGATTTGGTACTCGTTATAATACATTAGCTGAAGCATCTAATTAAATTGCAGTTAAATTCCATATTGCTTTTTAGATTGATTACATCGAAAACAACACCTCTGGCTTAATATAGAGGGTTTGCTCGGGTTTGTTCGTTTTTTTTTTCGTAAAGAATGGTGTTATATTTTGGAACATATACAAATAAAGAAAATAAGGTTTCGTTACACTATTCGGACACACTAATTACTTGTATTTTTAACGTTTTTTTTGTTAAATTGTGTAATATGAATACTTTTAAGTAAAATTAGATGCGGAAAACACACATTAATTCATAAAATTTGAGTTTAAATGCAAAAATGGTCGTAAAATTGTTGATTCTTAAAATTTACGCTGCGAACATGTCATATTTGCAAAATTCGGTATTTTAACAGTGTTGCCACATAGAAAAGCTTTCTGCAATAATACAGTTTTTAGGTTGTTCGGATTTGTTTATATCGATATAAGACCGCAGTTTATTGTCAATGTAGTTATGTCACGACTAAGCAATATCTTTTAAGAGGGTTAGCTGCGATAGAAAGGCCCAAAAATATCCGTTTTTGTGCAATATTTTTTTCCTATGTAGCTAATAAAAGACAACTGGCAACTCTGTTGAAGATGTCACTTTTAAGTCGAACACAAATTTGACATTACATAACACTGTTGCCAAGAGCAGTTATACTTTGGCGTTCAAGGAAAAGGAAAGAACAAATCAAAATAAAATGGAAATAGCAAATATAGATAATGTTGACGCAATTACAAACAAGCATGATGTGGATTTTGCAAAATATTTACAATACAATACAATACATAGGATTGATTAGAGATAATTTCAGATACAAAACCAGAAATTGTCGTCTCGTATGCACTATTAGGCAGGAAGTTAATGCAAATGCCTTGAATTCCTGCTTTTATTGTTGCAAATGCCGGAAAGATTATCCTTTGTTTTCGGGATCTTTTTTTTCAAAATATGAATATTCCTGTTAGGCAGATATTTAAACTACACCGGTGGCGACCACAAAGTGGTTGTGTTTACGACCAGCCTTGCTGGTCGCAAACACAGCCACTCCGCCGGTGGCCGCTACACGCTGCGGGCACTATGTTGTACACAGTTCTTATGGGCCGAGGGATGGCGTTTTCAGTGGCTCGGTTGAGCTGCACTGAGTCCATAAGAGGCGCGTGGCGGAATAAGACTCCAAAAGCTGTAGCGGGGCGGATTTTCACTTGTTAGGACATTATCAATTTATGTAACTTTCTTGTGTTTTCTTTTCCCGAATACAGGAAATCGGCTACAAAAGGTGTAGCGGGGGCGGGTTTTCAGCGGTTTTCCCAGGGCACTGTCAATTTATGTAACTTTCTTATGTTTTCTTTTGCCGAATACAAAAATAAATCGGCTACAAACGGTGTAGCGGGGGCGGGTTTTCACTTGTTTTCCCAGGGCACTGTCAATTTTTGTAACTTTCTTGTGTTTTCTTTAGTCGAATACACAAACAAATCGGCTACAAAAGGTGTAGCGGGGGCGGGTTTTCACTTTTTTTCCCAGGGCACTGTCAATTTATGTAACATTCTTATGTTTCCTGTTTCCGAATAGGAAATCGGCTACAAAAGGTGTCGCGGGGGCGGGTTCTCACTTGTTTTCCCAGGGCACTGTCAATTTATGTGACTTTCTTATGTTTTCTTTTTCCGAGTACAGAAGGAAAGGGTACAAAAGGTGTAGCGGGGGCGGGTTTTCACTTGTTTTCTCAGGGTACTGTCAATTTATGTAACTTTCGTGTGTTTTTTTGCCGAATACAAAAACAAATCGGCTACAAAAGGTGTAGCGGGGGCGGGTTTTCAGTGGTTTTCCCAGGGCAGTGTCAATTTATGTAACTTTCTTATGTTTTCTTTTGCCGAATACAAAAATAAATCGGCTACAAACGGTGTAGCGGGGGCGGGTTTTCACTTGTTTTCCCAGGGCACTGTCAATTTTTGTAACTTTCTTGTGTTTTCTTTAGTCGAATACACAAACAAATCGGCTACAAAAGGTGTAGCGGGGGCGGGTTTTCACTTTTTTTCCCAGGGCACTGTCAATTTATGTAACATTCTTATGTTTCCTGTTTCCGAATAGGAAATCGGCTACAAAAGGTGTCGCGGGGGCGGGTTCTCACTTGTTTTCCCAGGGCACTGTCAATTTATGTGACTTTCTTATGTTTTCTTTTTCCGAGTACAGAAGGAAAGGGTACAAAAGGTGTAGCGGGGGCGGGTTTTCACTTGTTTTCTCAGGGTACTGTCAATTTATGTAACTTTCGTGTGTTTTTTTGCCGAATACAAAAACAAATCGGCTACAAAAGGTGTAGCGGGGGCGGGTTTTCAGTGGTTTTCCCAGGGCAGTGTCAATTTATGTAACTTACCCTAACTTTCTTATGTTTTCTTTTTCTACAACCATATCTTTCCATTACATTTTCAAAAATTGTTAAATTCCGTGGGTGCTCAAGTGTAGTCATTACACAGAACCTTTACTTTTTATTTTTGTTATAAAATTATAAATCCGGCAACATCGCTAAAAATGTTGGGGTCAGAACCTTGTCAAATCACTCAAAAACCATAAAATTAGGATTTTTATTAATTAATTTCTTAAAAATTACTGAGTATTCCGCAAATTTTTTTATTGAATATTACTACTAAAAATGTATACTTTTAGAAAAAAATAGTAAAAATTTAAAATTCGTGTGTCCGAATAGTGTAACGGACCCGAAAATAATATGAAAATCGACTCGTGACTTGTCTTTTGATAATTAACATCTTTTAAACGACGTAAACATCCCTTCTAACCCGCTACTAGTCGCAGTTACTGGTAGTTTACATTGTTTAGACTGAATTTTCGACATATCTAGGCGCGTTATTGTCTACGAATCAA
The DNA here is from genome assembly GCA_963991005.1 of Barypeithes pellucidus. Lineage (NCBI taxonomy): Eukaryota > Metazoa > Arthropoda > Insecta > Coleoptera > Curculionidae > Barypeithes > Barypeithes pellucidus. The sequence goes on along the minus strand of OZ022564.1, from coordinate 13,480,574 downwards.
TCAATGGAACCTGATATCCCAAAAATATCTTTAAAAATAAAAAACAATATGGCGGAACATGACAGCTGATGTTCCATAAAATTTAATTATTCTAGGTTAACCATTTATTTGAATGTGACTGGCATATTGACGGACGATGAAATGTATCGTTCCGAAATTACTCTCGGGGGTGCATTCGGATTGCGAATATGAGTGATTCTAAGAATTACAATTTTCAACATATTTTTTCAAAAATTTGACTCGTTCCCTTGCAATTCTTGGTAGTTATTATTCTATTTCAAAAATACCTGCTTCCATCAAAGCATCTCTCAAAACTGAAAGCGGTATGTTAATCTCTGATGCATATAAGTCATATACATTCCCATTCACGGTGAGTGGCCTAGTAAAAGATTCTCGGGAACTAAAAAATATATTTGTTCCAAATATTGGCTCTGGCTAGAAAAGATGTTGGCCTTTTTAGTGAAGATACTTTAACGTTAACTTCCCGTTATAGCGGAAGTCGGGGTCAACTTGCTTATAAACTCCTGGACAAAATTAACGCAACATCATAAATTTGCCATATTTTTGATGCTATTTTTTTTCTGAATTTATGATCCGATTTGAATGATTTTTTTGCATTGTAGGTTGGTTCCTTGACAATGTCATAGTTTTAGCTGTTTATGATAAAAATTTAATTTTCGATTTATGCTGGGTGTACTAAAAAATGCTATTTTTTTCCGAAAATTCGCATCGTCCTGTGGAGTATATTCGCAAGCGGAATATATTGCATTGGCATTAAACGGTAGGCCCATCTTTCCCCAACATTTTCTTTTTTGGTTTACTTCATTATCTCTGTTATTAAAGGAGATACACCGTTTTATAGCGTAACATGTTTTTATAGACTTTAATATTCAACACATTCATTGTTAAATGTTTTCAAGTAGACTATGGACATTGCAAGCGATGTGCCAGCAGATGTTGTGATTTAAAGTTACAAAGGTCAAACTGATAAAAACTGTTCGGAAACTGCTTATTAAACGTTCGTCTCGTATGCCCAGTTGCCCGACGAGTATTTTAATCTTGAAATCATTTAACAATGAATATGTTGAATATTAAAGTCTATAAAAACGTGTTACGCTATAAAACGGCGTATCTCTTTTAATAACAGAGATAATGAAGTAAGCCAAAAAAGAAAATGTTGGGGAAAGATGGACCTACCGTTTAATGTCAACTGCAATATGCTTCGGTTGCTAATATACTCCACAGGGTGATACGAATTTTCGGAAAAAACATAGCATTTTTAGTAAAGCCAGTATAAATCGAAAATTAAATTTTTATCATAAACAGCTAAAACTATGAAATTGTCAAGGAACCAACCTACAATGCAAAAAAAATCATTCAAATCGGATCATAAATTTAGAAAAAAAATAGCATAAAAAATATGGCAAATTTATGATGTTGCGTTAATTTTGTCCAGGAGTTTATTAAATGGAGCACCCTATATATTATTTATTTTTTTTATTTTACGCAAGATTCTAGACAGATTTCGTATATCATGTCATATACTAAAGTCTAAGTGTGTGTGACATATTTAAGGTTTTATGTCTAAAATGACTTTTGCGGGCCTTAAAATAATCATTTATTTTTCCTATTGGGAAACCTTTATTATTTGATTTGGCTTGAATTCCTATTGAAAAGGACCTGCTTTAAAAGATTTTTTATAATATTTTGATAACTATTTATACAGTGTGTTAAAAAATAAGATTAAAAATTAAATTGAGAAAATTGCATAAAAATCTATATATTTTCGAATGGAAACCCCCAAATTTGCGTCCTAGATTTCTTTAGCATTTGACTGTTTTTCAACGCTTTCATAGCCAACTATGAGTAACTGAACTTAAAATCCACAGCAAATCGCCAAATAAAAATATTAAATTGGCAATATTTTGGAAACTACAAATTTTCGGAATAGACAACCTTACACAAACTTACGTTTATTTTTAATGCTATTAGAAAATAATTATAAAATTTGGGGGTTTCCATTGGAAAAAGTTTTTGCAGTTTATTCGATTTCATTTTTAATCTTATTTTTTTGAACACCCTGTATTAATAGTTATCAAAATATTATAAAAAATCTATTAAAGCAGATCCTTTTTCACAAGGAATCCAACCCAAATTAAATAAAAAAGCTTACTTATAGGAAAAATTAATAATTATTTTAAGGTCCGCAAACGCTATTTTAGACATAAAACTTTAAATATGTCAAATACTCTTATACTTCGGTATAGGACATGATATACGAAATCTGCCTAGGATCTAGCGTAGAATCAAAAAATGTAATAATATATAGAGTGTTTCATTTAAAATAAGCAAGTTGACACCGACTTCCGGTATAACCGGTATAACCGGAAAATATTTTCATTAAAAAAATCGGCATCTTTTATAGCGAGTAAATATTTCAAATAAATATCATTCTTAGTTCCCGAGATCTTTTAATAGGCCACTCACCGTGAATGACCCTGTATAATAACATTCCTCACATCCATTTTTACCTTTCAGCAAAGTGTCAGTTTCCTTTTTCCTTGATTGTTGGTCGTTGCATTTTCTTCATCGGTATAATTCTCCTACTTTCGCCATTACAATGCTCTGCATAGTTCTTAAAGCCGCAAACACACTATTATCAATCACGTCACGTGAATGCACGTGTTGTCATATCGACAAAATAGCACATGCTGTCACAGCTTAGAAACAGACTACGTACACTGCAGATTATTTTTATTAGATATTTTGTGTTTGTCAAGATCGCAAGTGAATCTTGTAGCCTTCTAACGTTAAACTCTGACACAGTGTTATCACGCGTGCCGAATATGTAAATTTGGAGAAATAAAATTGTGCTGTCAAGTATGACTTGCCGTGAGCTGCATGAGGTGACCATAACCCTATTGATAAGCACGCATAAACCGCCTTGGAGATAATTTCGGGTATGCCGTGACATTGAGTGATAGCATGTGATCTCACGTGACGTGATAATAGTGTGTTTGCAGCTAACGGCGGCGACTGACTTGTAACAAAACGTTGTAATGTAAGCTCGCTACGAGCATTACATTACAGCAACCCGTTCAGTTCATCACCTTATCGTAGCGAATGCTCGCGTTTTAATGCTCGGTTCACGAGTGATCCACCATTCGTCTTCACGAGGATGACGAGGATGCCAAAGATTTGCTTTTTCTCTATATTACTCAATAAAAGCAGGGTTTTCTCACGATCCCACTGCATTCTGATTCACACACAATGCAAAGCCTCAGAAAATTAATTTTATTTAAATAATAAAATGAGAAAAAACGCGACGCGGAACAAACTAATTCACCGATTGACTAGAGCCGAACACTTCAAAGGGATTCGCGAAAAAACCTACAACCCGATGGAGCAGCGGCGAGCGCGAGCAGCTCGCCGCGAATTGCTCAGCTTTCTGTACTCGCTGCTGTAATGCTCGATGTGTAACATGTTACATCACAACGTTTTGTTACAAGTCAGTCGCCGCCTTTAAACTTATTTTGAGTGCTTCAGAGACTTTTTCTTTAATATACCTGTGATTTGATAATTCGCCGGTTTTCAGTAGCTTTCTTCTGGTAACTTACTAAGTAATGTATTAGATTGAGAACTATTTCTTTCGCAAGGGGATGCAAGCAGAAACCTGCAAACCGATTCTTATTCGCCATGTCACAATCGTTTTAATAAGTGACACATTTGTCACAAATGTGTCAACCTTTCATTTTTTTATTTATAAATCTTCATAATGCTGTTTTACCCTTGAACCGAGCAAGAGAATACTATAACGTTTCTCTATAATAAGTCCATAACGCGCCTAGATAAATGGAAGTCGAATATACAGTGAGTCCCAGAAGAAATGTCTAAATTCATTTAAAATTCAGCGGTAAATTTTTCAAAAAACGCTCGTACCCGTCGATTTTGATTTTTTAATTTTTTTTGTGGTAATTTCATGTATACGGGGTAGCTGAAAAATAAGTTACGACCATCAACTTCATTTTTTCAAATGAAAACATATTTTTTATTTCATTTTTGAATTTTGCATTGAATTCTAAGCATGTTTCATGTACCATGTCCTATACATAAACTCAACAGTTATTGAAAAAATTAGGATTGAACATATCTATAAGTAAGACCTGTTTATTAAAAAAAAACACAACAAAATCAAATTAAATGTTGAAAATGTGCGCTATTTACGGCTTGACAATATCCAAGACGATCAATAAACTATCTTTGCACGTTTCCAACCATTTCCGGAGTTATGACACGCACTTCTCTTCGGATCCTTTTTTTCAACTCCTGCATATTGTTTGGCCTGTTAACATATACTTTTGATTTGAGGTAACCCCACAAAAAAAAGTCCAGCGCAGTTAGGTCTGGCGACCTAGCAGGCCATTCGATAGGTCCTATCCTTCCAATCCACCGATTGGGAAAGGTTTCATCCAAAAATGTGCGCACAGTGGCCGCATAGTGCGGAGGAGCACCATCTTGTTGGAATATCAGTTCTTCGTCAGGGGAGTCTGGATCCAATGGATTCGGAAATAAAGCCACTAATGCTGGAATTAATTCTAGTTGGAGAAATTCGAGATATACTTGTCCAGTTAAAGACTGTTCAAAGAAAAATGGATCAATTACTCTTTCGCGTACGATTCCACACCAAACATTTATTTTCTTAGGGTACTGGCTGTGAACCTCTATCATCCAATGCGGATTTTCTGTTGCCCAATATCGACAATTTTGTCTGTTCACATTACCATTCAAATAGAACGTAGCTTCATCCGAAAAAATAATATTTTTTACTAAATTATTATCTAGATTGCACATATTTTGCATGCGTCCGCAAAACTCACTTCGCCTATCGAAATCATCTTCAAATAACTCATGCACTGGAATAACTTTGTATGGGTGATATTTGTGCTTTTGAACTACTCGGTGAACAACAGATTTCGGCATGTGTAAATCGGCCCCAATGTGCGACAGGGGAGTACATGGATTTTCTTCCAAGGAAAGCAAAACGTCAAGTTGTCCATTTTCATCTCGAGTAGGACGACCAGATTTAGGCAAATCTCTAACATGACCGAATTCTCTAAACTTAGCCTCTATTATACTCACCATCTTTTGACATATGGGAGGACGATCAGGATGGATTTCATTAAATAATTGGGCTGTTTCTATTTGAGTACGTGTTTTATAACCAAACCCAACCATGCATAGAATTTCAATTTTTTCCCGTTCCGTTAACTTCACCATTATTGTGAAAACCGCAACTTTGAAACTACGCTTGACAATAATTATACTTATTTGAAATAAAATTGTCATACAGTTTCTATGGAAATAAACGGTGACAGTGAGACAGTACACTCTTACTTATTATGGAGCCCAAAATGCCATATTGCCAGAATATTTTATAGATCGTTGGATTCCCTAAATGATATGTTCAATCCTAATTTTTTCAATAACTGTTGAGTTTATGTATAGGACATGGTACATGAAACATGCTTAGAATTCAATGCAAAATTCAAAAATGAAAAAAAAAATATATGTTTTCATTTGAAAAATGAAGTTGATGGTCGTAACTTATTTTTGAGCTACCCTGTATACATGAAATTACCACAAAAAAAAAATTTTAAAATCAAAATCGACGGCTACGAGCGTTTTTTGAAAAAACTTACCGCTGAATTTTAAATGAATTTAGACATTTCTTCTGGGACTCACTGTATAAGCTTTTTTTAACAAACACTTTAAAAATATTCTCAGAAATTGACTAAAATTTAACTCGTTTCTGTCAAACTTACTAAAAAAATACTGTAAAAATAATAATTTTAGGGAAAGAAAAGAAATTAATAGTCTGTCACATTGGAAGTGATGATGGTTTTGTTCCTAATGGTTTAGGGGTATTTGAATCACAAAAAACTGGGGACTGCCATGAAGAAATAGACTGTGATTCATTTGAAAAATGGTTTGCAGACATTTTACCTCAACTGAATGAAGACAGCGTCATAGTGTTAGATAACGCCCCATACCATTCTCGAAAATTAGAAACAATTCCGACAACAGCAACAGGGAAACCTGATGTTCAACAGTGGCTGCGATCTAAAAATATAAAGTTTGAAGAAGACTTACTTAAAGTGGAACTTTTATCTATTGTTAAAGAACATAAAAACAAATACAACAAATATGTGATAGACGAAATGGCTGAAGCTCAAAATAAAACGGTGTTAAGGCTCCCACCCTACCACTGTGAGCTTAACCCTATTGAACTGATTTGGGCTGATGTTAAAAATTTTATAGCCGAACGTAATAAAACATTTAAATTTGCCGATATGGAGAATCTTTTTTATGATTCAATTAATAATATTACGACCGAGAAATGGCAAAAATGTGTCAACCATGTGAAGGAAAAAGTGGAAACAAATATGTTCAAATTAGACAATATAATCCAGGTTCAAGTTAAACCGTTAATTAACCATGATGATAGTCACACGTCTTCCGATGAAAACGAGTAATACAAAAGGTATTATTGCATAAACATTTACAATCAATTATAACATATTTGCGAAAAAACATGTAAAATAATTACCATTCCTTAGTGCGGTCCTGGTGTATATTTCGAGTGCCGATGTTTACTGACTCTCGGTTTTTAGCAGGAGCGGCTCGTCAGGTGTGGCCAGTGAAACTGCGAGTTTTATAAAATAAAATATTTAAATAAGCAAAAAGAATTTTTTTCATTGCTCTGTAAAACAATTAATTATATCTTCTTTACAAAAAACATTAACATTAGCTCAATCAGAAAATTATTGCACATTCATATACATATAATATACTTTAGTTATGGGTATAAAAACGTTATTTCTGTAATTAACGTCGTAAGTGCAATGACACACCTGGGCGATAGTCATTTCGCCTCCAAATATCATTGCCGACGATGCATTTTTTGACCGGGCGCGATGGGTACATTTCCATCTCATGCACGCATTTTATTTCTTCACAGAGGCGACAATAATTTCACCTGTAATTTGCTCTGTTGTCTATTGGGAAAGGTTAAAATGTTATTTTTTTATTGTAATGTATTGATAAATATATATACAATACAGGGTGTCCGGTAAAATGTGGGAAATCTACCGGATATGAAGAAAACAAGTATAAAGAGTAGTACATATAAAGTTTTTTCGTATAGGCTTCCTCTTCGGAGATATGGGCTCGCAAAGAGCTCCAATGGAAGAAGTTTTTTACTATAATTATTGAACCACCAGGTATATTAATTTTTTTTTTATATGATGCGTACCAGAAAGTGTTGCGAATTACTCACAGCAGCAGGGACGGACTAGCTGTGACACTCATGGCGCCTTTTTTAACGCCCTGTATAGAAATTCTTGTAGAATCTTAAAAAGAGTACTGTGGCGACTACGAAAAAGACTATACGCAATTTTATTAAAGTTAAAATAAATATGGAATAAATTTTAGAATAAAAATTTAAAATAAAATATTTTTATTAAAATATGAAATAAAAAATTTATCAATTAAGAAAAATGTGGAAAATTTTATAAATAAATTAAAAATAAATAAATTTCAAATAGATTTTTTATCAAGATTTAACTTAATAAAGTCGGAATTATTCGAAATTATCAAGAAATTCTCTAAGCCCAGAAATCGGGAAAAATCACAATAAAATTCCAGAAAAATTTGGAAAAAATCGGGAAAAATCAAATTAACGCGGAAATAATTTATAGAAAATTTTAGAAAAATTTTAAAATAAAAACTTACGTTTATTTTCCCAAAGAAAATAATTGGTAAATTGCACACCTTAAAATTCCACTCTATCACTGCATAAACACTCATTGTACTAGAGAACTGGATTAAGACGCGAACGCGGACACGACATAACTAAACCGGGAAAAATGCGCGATGACCGATGAAACCGACCCCCCTCTCCTTAAAAGAAAGGATTTTCAACCCATTAAAAAACGCTCGCAAACGGAATTAACCGGTTAAATCTGGAAACGGTCGACCTAAAAACGCAGGTGTTCGATAGGGGGTCTGATGATGCAACCCAATGACTCATCACCTCCCGGAAGGAGATGGGTGGGTCGGTTCCTAGAAATAAAGGGGGAAATGAACACCTGTAACCTAAAAAAGGGTAAAATTAAGCGACTTTCGCTCTTAAAAACCGATAACGACAAATGTCAAAGGCGGAAGCGGAATCTATGGAGTAACGCGAAACGGTGTATCAAGTGAAAATTTAATCTAGGTAGAAATAACGTTTTATTTTGTTTGTTATCAACGTTGTGTAATATTTTTTACAGATTTTAGTTTTCTTTTGTTACAGTTCTTTTAGTAGTAAAGTAGTATATACATAATAAATAATTTAAATCCATCGACCATCACCCACTAATTATTTCACGATGCGCGCAATATTCTCTTACGATATTATCTAGTTAATATCTCGCTTAGCAGTGATAAAAATTTATAAACCGCGATCACGTCACGCTTTAATTCCACTGATATAAAAAAAAACAATCACATTTCACAACGTGATTGAAAAATCACGATACCGCTTGAATTTTTCGAAAATTTTATTTTCTTCAAAACTGTAGGTAATAATAATGATAATAACGTTTAAATTGAAAAAATATGGTTAAACAGTCATTTTTTAAAGTATTGCATACACTATCAATAATCTCAATTAATTTCATAGCTTAGTTTTAATGCAAAAAAATGTCACACCGAGGTTTTCAGAAACAATATCTAAAATCCCAATCAAGTGATCAAAGGCAGACAAATAAGAAAAATGTCTCCTACTCCCTCGATACAGCCGACCAGGCTCGTCTTGTCTTGGAATGGCGATGTTGTCTCATTGTTCAATAACAATGTATGCTGTTCCGCTGCGAAATTCCAAATTGGACCACGCGGTCCACTGATAAATACTTTTAACTGCATAAAATATTAACTTACTTATACAGTGTGTTCCACGTGCTTGATGTATACGACGTTTTGTCAGTTGTAGCATTACCCGATTTTATTTCTGTTGTGAAATAATTCATAATAAGAAATATTGTGATGTGATTTCAAATTTGCGTGATATTACCTATTGTTGATTCTGTTACAAACATACATTTTTACGGTGGTTGGAACGAACCTATTATCAGCTAACTTTGTAGTGATGACAATTCATATATGTCATTTCTAGTAATATTCTATTTACACAACCTTCGCCTTTTTAGGCGCATGGCGCCTACAGCAGCCGAGGCCATAAACAAGTGAAGAACCATTGAAAAATTTTGGCCGGACTTTACATTCTTCATATATCATACATCTATCATGAAATGCTCCATCACAGTACCTCAAAGAAAATTTGAGATTTTCTTGATTTAGCCAGAAAATTAACAGGTCGAAACGGAAAGAACGACGACGACGTAATAATGCACACAGCTATGCCCAACTATCCAGAAAACCACGGCGACACGTTGTTTTAATTACAGTTTTTTTAATTTTTAGTACCGTAATCTGGGGTGAATTTGATCGTTAAAAAAAATTAATTTTTAAGTATTGCCACGGAACTTAAAGTAATCTTAATGAACTTTTGTCAATTAGATTGCTTTCAATAAAAGTGAAAACTTCTGATAATCACAACATCGTGTGACTATAACTTTTCGGTAAAAAAATCTAAATATGCGCGATCAATTTCATGCTCTACTTGGGGTTAAATTGATCAGGGTATATTTAGTGCATTGAGATGATAGAAAATCATTTACACAACAGTCAATTAAACCCCCATGAATGTTCCTTAGTTTGTAACATTTTTATTGCTTTATAACTGATGGGGGCGAAATTGATCATTACCTATTTGATGTTACGTTTTATTTAGTTTATCTTAGTTTATTATTATATCTTCTCTTGGAAGTTTATTTAGAACTCGCTCTGGTGATAAGCCTGTGGCCTCAAACGAGGAAATAATAATTCTTTTTACAGAACTAGATTCGTTTTCTGTTTGCGTTTTTTGATCCATATGGAGAAGCGTAGTATTAAGAAGTTGAGGGAAGTCTTTCTTGTCTATGGAAGTCAATGAAGGATGAGAATTTTTCAAATTAGTTAAAGTTTCTCTGCAAGCCATTTGAAAAGGTCTGATGAATCCAACATCTAAAGGTTGGGTTAAATGGGTTGAATTTTTAACGAGACAAACGAAACCCACATTGTTTTCTTCACATAAAGAAATAACCTCGTTAGTAAAATGGGAAGATAAGTTATCTCCAATTATAATTTTACGACCCTCTAGACGTTTAGCGTGCGGCAAAAATGTTATAGTAAACCAGTCGGTGAACGATTGCGCGTCAATCCAGCCATGGTGGGTGCGATTGTATCTTGCTCCTGCAGAACAACATCTACCTGTACAACATGGCAAACCTTTGGGGCCATTTTCGGTCCACTGTAACCACATCTTATCGGCCTTGTATATAATATAGGGTGGTAAAAGCATCCCTGAGACAGAAGAACACATCATGATAGTGGTCCCTGACTTTGTAAAATTAAAAACGCGTTCGGGATACTTTGTACCACGTCGAAATATCATTTTCTTTTGACCGGGATTATCTTGAACATTGGTCTCGTCATAATTGAAAATATTCGTAGGAGGACTATTTTCCAATTCTTTTCGAAGATTCTCAAAATATGTATTAAGACTTTCTCTTGAAACATCGGCTCTAGGTCGTTTAATATTTGTCGCAATTTTTTGGGTAACGTCACTTTTATGTCTCTTTAACAGAGAATATACCCAGTCACTGCCAGGTAGATTATTGGTCAAAGTGGGCACTTGTCTTTATAGAAACGTGTCACAGGCTTTCTTACATAATTTCTTACCATATTTATTGCCTAAAAACCGAAAACAGCTAAGTTGTATAAATAAACTTAAAATCAAAGTGATCAAATTCGCCCTGACTCGAAATCAATTTCGCCCCGTATACATGATCAATTTGGCCCCACTATAAAAATTTGAATATACCGCTTAAAATCATATGTTTACAGTAATGGCGTCCATGTTAGTATTGTAGGAAAGCATTACATTATTGAGATTTAAGAAGAAAACCGAACGATTTTTGACCAGTTTTTGTGTACACGTGAAAGTATATAGCCATAAAAAACAATTAAATATAAAATGGCTTTAAAAGCACCATTTTTTATTAGAAAAAATGTACTTACGGGGAGCAGCACTAGAAATCTGCCGGACACAAAATAACTTTAAATTGCTATGTTGTCAGATCTTTTAAAAATGTTTTTAACCCTGAGAAAATACGAAATATATTAAAAAGGTTCCAGATATCAATTTCGCCCCCAAAGATCAATTACACCCCGTATTACGGTACTAAAACTTATTTTTAATTTTGTTGAGTTAATTGGGTAATGCTTTTTTCGATGTACAACATGGGAATTTGTAAACTTGATAAACCAAGTAACAAGGCCCTTGGCACAGGACTAGTTGTACAGATTAGCCCTGTACCATTTGTGGGGATGATCTTTATGAAGGGGTGCATCCCTATCCTGCACTCCTACCTATGAAGGCGGTACTCTGCTTGTGGAGGGACCTAATCCACTTATTATTTTCCCATGTCCAGATATAAAAGTTAAACGGACAGTGTTTGTGAAGAAGGAGCTGCCACCCCTTGAGTATAGAACTTGCACCCTGTGCACATTCCACTTCAACTGCCTACTCTAATGGGGTCGCTAGTTAGTGGGCCCGTCGCATACACCTTTAGAGGGACACCGAAGGGACCAGCGTCTCTTGAAGGAATCCCCCCCTATCAATACTGCTGTGCTACGATAAAGATACTGGTTTGGGAACATTGTGTGATTGCGGAAGTGATATTGGTAACGCGACGAATAAAACATGAAAAATTAGATAAGTTTAACTTTTATTTTATTTTCTATAAACTTTACTGTAATACAGTGGTAGTTTTTTGTATTCAATTAGGTACGTTTTAAATTTTTTATATAATTTAGAATATGTACACTTAAACTATGTATGTCAACAATGTATTTGATAACATTGCGCAGAAATGCACCTCGAAACAATTCCATTTCATTTTGACTGAAAATCACATTGATTGAATATTTCAACTCGATTTCAATGCCATACAGTGTGGCCCATTAGTGCGATGAAGTCGATTATCTCAGTTCTCAACAGAAATACAAATAAATGATATATGTAGAAGCTATATAGGATCCGCAGAGATGCATATTCTAAAAATATTTTCTAGTATAGACGATGTATTTTTTTAATGGCAATCCACATTTTTTATTGCGGAATTGATTTCGGCATAAAATTCTAGGTATATTGGCGTATTTTAATTTGATGTTCGTTGCGGTGTTACCACGATATTTGTGCTTTGCAAGAAAATCCAAGAAAAACGATTTATTGAAAATGTTAGCCGATTTCAATTTAATAATACTGTGTTACGGTGTTCGTACCCCAAGGGATAACTGAATGATCTTAATAGAGAAAACCACCATCCCTTATATACCGAGTGTTTTTTACGGCGATGCCCGTCTTTTTAAAGTTACAAATCTTAATTTTGGAACACTCTGTATATTAATGCGCCATGTTGTTAACTATTTTATGCTCTATAAATTAGCAAGTATAACTCATGTCTCAAAATCGGCCTTATTATCACATAAGTCATCCTTAACACAAATTTGACAGTATATTAAAGTTCTTTTTAATTCTCATCTAAAGGAATATCTTTAAGGACGTTAATTTACAACATAATTTTTTAAAATGTATTTCGGAGTAGGTACATATAAACGAGTTTTCTCCAAAATTTCTGTTTTAGGGAAAAAATGTTCAAGGAAGAAACCCTTGTAATTCAACAAAAATTGGAGGAAAGTATATACTTTTTTGTTCGGGTTTGTTGATGTTGGTTTTTAGATTTAATTTTATTGACTGTTCCATGTAGAACGAAATTATGGACTTTCCTCCAATTATTAATAAAATTTAGACATCTTTTGTTCGACTTTTTTTTACAAATACAGCGTTTTCATAAAAAGAGAAAACTCCGTTTTTCAGTGCTAAAAATTTAAGTCTAGACCCCAATCACATTCGGTCTCCTTTCATCCGATTATCGTTGTTTCTGTCGGCGTACCGATTACGGACGGATGCTCGACGTATTGTTCTAACAGCAAGGGAAGGTCCAATTCGCCTCGTGCCTACAAAGCGCAAAATGAACAGGGGTCAAATCGGAGATTTCGACTGATTCCGGCAAAAATTGTAACGGAACGGCCGATTTTAGGACATAACTTATATTTGCGAATTAACAGGCGCATTAATATGCAGAGTGTTCCATATTGGCTGTAAAAAGACCCTGTATAAGGTATGGCCAATTTTCTCTAATAAGATTATTTTGTTATCTCTTGGGGTAAGAAAACCCAGTATTATTAAATTGAAATCAGTTAATATTTTGAGGACATTTTGAATAGGTAATTTTTCTTGGATTTTTTTGTAAAACATCAAATTAAAATACGGCAAAACTGCAGAATTTTATGCTCAATTCAATTCAGTAAAAATAATGGGGGTTGCCATTTAAAAAACATACCTTATTGCCGCACTGCTTTTGTGAGACACCCTGTATACTAGAAAATATTTTTTAAATATCCATTTCTACGCGTCCTATAGCTTTGAGATGTAACATTTCTTTGTCTATCTATTGACAACTGATATCCTTCGGGGCCGCCCGCTATGTTCGGGTTTGTTTGTAACTAAAATTTAATTTTGACAGATATTCAGATTTAAACGTTAACCTCCTAGGAATTCTTATGCTTCAGAAGGTAATTCTTGATGTCGTGTTCATCAAGATATGCTTGATGTCCACATTGATTCCTAATCTTATGGTTCCGAAGATGTATCTTCATATTGTGTTCACGATGTGTTTGATATTCACATTGATTACAAGAAAACATTTTTAGTTCCTCGGGATCCTTATGCACGAGCAAATGTCTCTTTAAACAAGATTTCCTTGGAGATTGATATTTACATTCAACACATTTAAACATAGTAACTTCTTCCGAGTTCCTATGTACCAGAAAATGCGTCAGCAAAGAATATTTCCTTTTCGATTGAAAATCACATTCATGGCATTTGAACATTTCAAGTTCTTCCGGTTTGTTATGTACGAGTAAATGTTTCTTCAATTGGTATTTCCATTTTGAATGATACTCGCATTGGTTGCATTTAAACATAACAATATCCGTCGGGTCTTTATTATGTCGGTGGATATGCCTTTTAAAAAGAGATTTCGTAAATGTTTCATATTGACATTGATTACATTTAAAAACTGTAACTTCCCTTGGAATATTATGCTTCTTAAGATGTTTCTTCAAAGTGTCTTCACGATGCGTTTGGTATTGACATTGAGTGCAAGTAAACATTTTCCGTCTCTCGGCATCCTTATGCACGATCAAATGTCTCTTTAAACTGGATTTCCATTTAGATTGATATTCACATTCGACACATTTATACATAGTAACATGCTCAGAAATCCTATGCACCAGAAATGGCGCCTGATTGTATTCAAACATTTCAAATTCCTCTGGTTTGTCATGTACGAGCAAATGTCTGTTTAATTTGTTTTCGGTTTCTGAATAATATTCACACTGATTACATTTAAACACGGTAACCTCCTCTATATTCTTATGGTTCAGAAGGTGATTCTGCAAGTCGTGTTCACCAAGATATGTTTGATATTCACATTGATCACAACTAAACAGTTTTAGTTCCTCTTGATTCTTATGCAGTACCAAATGTTTGTTTAAATTAGATTTATATGATGATTGATATTCGCATTCAACACATTTAAACATAGTAACTTCCTCTGAATTCTTATGTATCAGAAAATGCGCCTGCAATGAATGTTTCCATTTTGATTGAAAGTCACATTGATGGCACTGGAACGTTTCGAGTTCATCTGGTTTGTTATGCACGAGCAAATGTTTTTTCAATTCGTATTTCCATTTTGAATGATATTCACATTGATTACATTTAAACATAACAACATCTTTCGGGTCCTTATTTCTGTGGATATGTCTTTTAAAAAGAGACTTCGAAAATGTTTGATAGTCACATTGATTACATTTAAAGATTGTAACTTCCTTCGGAATCTTATGCTTCAGGAGGTGTATTTTCAAATTGTGTTCACGAGGTGTTTGATATTGACATTGATTACATTTAAATTTATCTTTCTTCATTTTTCGTTCCCCGGCATCCTTATGCACGATCGAATGTCTCTTTAAACTGGATTTCCATTTAGATTGATATTCACACTCGATACATTTAAACATAACAACATCTTTCGGGTTCATAGCACAAGTTAACATTTTTCTTTCCTCGGGATCCTTATGCAAGACCAAATGTCTTATTAAACTGGATTTCCATTTAGATTGATATTCACATTCAAGACATTTAAACATAACAATATCTTTCGGGTCCATATGTTTGTGGAAAATATGTCTTTTCAAAAGATATTTTATCAATGTTTGATATTCACATTGATTACATTTGAAGATTGTAGCTTCCTTTGGAATCTTATGCTTCAGAAGATGCATTTCCAAATTGTGTTCACGATGTGTTTGATATTTACAATGGTTACATTTAAATTTATTTTTCACGGGCGTTATATTATGCTGACTAGATGGCTTCATTAGAATCCGACTTTGTATTCTTCGATGTTCCTTTTGATCTGTCCTGAGATTATGGGATGCAGCACTATAAAATGAGAAATATTAATGTACTTTTTTTTTTCTGCTAAAATTGGGGCAATAATTTATGATAAAATATTTTTTTTATATGTACACTCACAGCCAAAATAATCGATCCATGCAATATTTAAATGGATTTTGATCATGAATCCTAACTTTATCGAAAATGTTGCGCATATGTGAAATTTTAAGAAAGTAATCATATTATTTTGTCAGTTAATTATCAAGGGACATCTATTCTTAACATTTTCGTATCTATATAATTTCAATACTTTAAACTTCAAAACTTTAAACAAAAAATAAAGTTATGTCTAAGAGTAATCGAAAATTTTGAGGGTGCAGAACTTTTCTGAACAAACACCGTAAAAAGAAAGTAACGTTTTTGTAGTAACTTTCTCTTGTTATCACCCAAGCTGTGCAAAACAAGCTAAAGTTGCAAACAGTGAAAATAGAGTTAACTGCTGTAGATCGCATGACAAAAACAACCAATTTTGCAAGAAGAAATGGATGAAAGGCGTTTAACAGTCCAAGAGGATATTGCTGGTATCAAGAAATCAACCCACTACATGTCAGACTGCTTTGATGACCCAAAAATCCGGCTGGGCGAATTACTATCAGAAATAAAGAGATTTCGGGAAGAAAATACGCCATTGAAGAAGCAAGTCCAGGAACTGGAAAGCAAATTAAATATGAATGAGCAAAGGGAAGAAGAAAATAACCTCGTGATAACAGGAATCCCTAGACAACAGGAGGACGAACAACCAAAGAAACTAATCAAGAAAGTGATTGACATCCTTAAAATTGAAGTAAATGAAGATAACATAAAAGAAACCTACAGAATGACAAAACATGATGATGCACCCCTACTTGTAAAATTTACAAAATTATGAATCAATCAAAAATCATTGTTTAGTCTTGCCAATGTAAATAAAAATACTACATATTGAATTAAATGTGTATATTGTATATAAATGGCCAATCCGGAAAATCTAAATATTCTCTACATAAACATTAGAAGTCTGAGAAATAAGATCGTTGACTTTATAAATATAATACAGGCTGGTCAGAAAGTTCAACAGGTAATTGTGCTAACGGAGACATGGATCTATCCAAATGAAGCAAATTACTTTGATATACCTTCCTATTCAGCTGTACATTTCTGCAGAATAATGAGAGCTTGCATATATGTAAGAGATGGAGTGGGGTATAGTGTGAATGGCCTGTGCAGTGTCCCATTTGAGGGATGCAATGTGGTTTCAGTTTTGCTGACTAAGCAAGAAATCACAGTGTATGGTTTGTACAGGACTTTGACAAATTGATGGAAGAACAAAAAAACATTGCCTGATGGTTGGTGATTTGAAAAAACTTAAACTTGTTAAAAAAAATCAGTGTACTACCGAATATATAAACACCATACAAATGAACAGTTTTCAATTGCAAAATGAAATAAAAGCTGAACAACAGACAAGAATCAGTTGTAATGCAAAAACGGCTTCTATAATAGATCATATCATAACAATAATCTAACATGCAGACTGAAAATGGAAGACCATTGCATATCTGATCACAAAATCACTATATGCGAGTGTGAACAAATTAGTGTATAAAAAATAAAAATATATGTTGAAAGAAAAAAAAATTAATAAGGATCAATGGAAAAATATGGTTAAAGAAGAAATAATGAAAACAGAGACAATGTTATTCGGTAGGCTTGCAGATTTCATAAACATTTCAAAAGAAAAATACACGAAAGAAAACACATTAAAAATAAAGGAAAGAATTTACTGGATAACTAAGGAATTCATAAATAAGATAAAAGAGAGAGACCAATCATATATTAGATGAAAAAAAAAACACAAAGCACTTTTGCCGAAGAGAAATAAAAAAAAATGAAGAATGAAACAAATAACCTTTGAAAAAGGTTACAAAAAACTTTTTCTGATAAACAATTTACAGAAGCCCAGAGAAACTAAAAAACATGGGAAGTATTGAATCAACTATGGAATAGAAATAAAAAAAAAGTGGATAAAAAATTACTAAAGGACATATGGGCAGGTTGTTGAGCTGGATAGGGACGTGGCCACTGAATTTAATAACCACTTAATAATGTTGGACATAAACTAGCAACAGGTATAGATTCAAACTTGCAGAAGAATAAACCGATAGTACTATTTTTCTACATCCAACAGATGTAAATGAAGTCAAAGGAATAATCGAGGGTTTAAGAAACAACTTTTCACCAACATAACAAAAATATATGTAAAATACTTGTATGGGATGATCGGTGACCATAATGTAAATATTATAAATAGTGTGTTGGAGAGTGGTATATATTCAGAAGAACTAAAAATTGACAAAATAATGCCTATCTACAACAAGGGATTTTAAACAGATGTAAATAATTATAGACCACTTACATTACTGAGTATCTTCTCTAAGATCTTGGAAAAAGTAATAAAATCAATACCTATTAATCTGTTTTATACAAAATAAGTTTGGTTTTGATAAAAGTCACACACTGGGGGCAACAGTTGATTTATTGGGATACATTACATAAGAGTCAGACCAAAATAAGTATGTAGTAACAGCATCCATAGATCTACAAAAGACTTTTGACACCGTAAATATTAAATAAAATGTAATATTAGAAAAAATGAACAACATGGGATTAAGAGAAAAATGTCAGCAGCTACTAAAAACATACACAACAGATAGAAAGCATTATACGACAATAAATAACTAGAATAGTAACACAAAAAGTGCTAAGATTGGCGTTGCACACTGATCAGTATTAGGTCTAATTCAATATCTCCTTTATGCGCACAGCCTGAAATTTGTGCATCTTCAGTCGAGATATTTTATGTTCGCTGATGATACAGTTCTTGTATTTTCGACTGAGGACCAACAAGTTTTAGAACATACAGTAAATAGTGATCTGGAAGTATACTTTAGATGGCTGTATTGTAATAGACTTAGTATAAATACAGAAAAGACAGTATATATGATCTTGAAACAAGAAAATAAAAGATACTGTAACTGTACCTTAAACTAAATGATAAAGTGCTAAGTGAAGTGACTCAGTATAAGTACTTGGGACTCATTATTTCAAATGACCTAACTTCAAATGCTCACGTTGATAGTGTAATTAAGCAACTTCCCAAGTAGCATTTTTAGACACAAATTGGACACACATTCTTTACTGAGAAACGTTTCGACACATTTTCCATTCGAATTAGAAACTTGCATCGAGACATATGTGTTACGAAACTTTTGCGACACATTTTCGAATCCAGTTACTAGAAACACTTAAAGACGTGCTTGTTTCGATATATTAACGACACGCGAAGATCAATCTTTTTCGAAAATTTTTTAGTTAAGGTACATTTTTAATCACCATCTGAACAAGTTTGAGATTATGTTATTGTTTAGCGAGATTTAAATTGTTATTTTTCTGTAATAAAAAGCTTCCTGTACTGGATTTATCGACATAAAGTATGGCTATAGGGTGGGTATACTCTATGTTGATAAATACAGTGCAATAAGCCGTTTTTAACAGAAAAATAACAATTTAAATCTCCCTATGCAAACAATAATAACATAACCTCAAAACAAGATGTTGATTAAAAATCTTCAAAAAACACTTACGTCAATCTGGTTCTGAAAATGAATCAATAATAACATCTAATATACAAATAATACCAGGAAATTGCTTATTTATCCCTTATAATTTTAGTTTGGAAAGGTTTTTGCAACCACGCCTCTCGTGACGTCACGCCGCGGCTGTCCATACCCAACCTTTCTTTTCTGTGCATGCAAGCAAACCTTTTTTTTGTGGCATTCACCTTACAAACCTTTTATTCTTCTGTGCATCATGGAAACACTATAGAAGCCAAAGAGTAGAAATTGTGTGTCGAGTCCATTTTGGACCAGAATAATTTCTTGCTTCCTAGCGGCCATTTTAGGAAATGAATTGTTATTTTGTTAAAATGACTTTTAATGAAATTCCTGAATCTCTTGCAAAGCCAAAATTTGTTAGATAAGTTCCATTTTCCTAGCTAAGTCGATTTATAAAAGAAATAAATAAAATATTGATAATATTTTAATTTTTATTTTTTTGACAAAGTATATTTTTTTCTGTAAATGAAAATAAATCGAGGGCACGTTAAAAATATAAAGCCAAATTACTAAACTGCACGATAAAATTTACTGCGACAATGATTTTTTGGTTCTAATGTGCAATAACTAGGTACTTATATAAAATAATATAACTTATAGGAAATATACTTATAACGAATTCATCATAGTGAGATTATTGTTTCATATTGTTTTTCTTTTATTTTACAACAGTGAAGGTATCCTAATTGTTTTGCGCATGGTTTAACATAGCCCCGCCCCTTTAACTGTCATTTTTAAATACAAATAGGTAACATTTTCGATAAAAGTTTCGATTTAAAATGTATAAGTTTCGAAAATATTTCCATTCTTATTGTAAACAGTTTCCAATTTTGATCGGAAACAGAAACGATAGTTACGATACATGTACCACAATGTGTCTAAAAATGCTACTTGGGTTGTGCCTATTGTAGGAGCAATTAGAAGATGCATACATAGATTGAACAACAATGCGAAATACTTTTGTCTCCAATGGCATCATTGGACCACATCTAAGCTATCTAATTCCATGCTGGGGAAACGCGAGTGATGATATGTAATAAATAAACTACAAAGATATCAAAATAAGGCAATTAAAGCAATATTTTCTTTGAGTTACTACACACCAACAGTAATTATCTATAAACAATATTCATTTTTAAAAATAAAACAGATAACAGAATACGAAAAATTCAAACTAATTCTATCAGACTCCCATACAGCGTGATCAACATACTCAATAATAAGATACTTCGAAGAATATATATAAAACCTATATGCTAGAGATCAATTTTTTTTAGATATTCAGGGTGGACATTCCATTTCAAAAAACAATCAATCATTACCCCAAGGTATTTTGTGTGGGCGACCTCCCCAATTGCTTCGTTTAACCCTATTTCTATGTGGTTGAAAGATGGACGATTTACATCAATTTTTGTTGTTAAAATAATATTTTAACTCTATAGGACAGTGCCTCAGTTGTAAATATTGTCAATAAAACAATAGTAATGTGAGAAAAAAAGGACTTATTTTAACTACATTAGGAAAATTTATGGTCGACTCTCCGCTAGTATCGGTTTACTAGCGAATAACGCAAAAATCATAAAGATATCCATTTGACACAATCATTTAAAAAAAATTAAGTTAGTTGTTATAACTTGAAAAAAAAAATGGGCTGGTCCGAGCGTTTTTCGAAAAAATTTTAATTGAATTTGTTCCAACCTTTACATTCTCAATGTATAATAAACACAATTAACAAGTACTTTATTTTTCAAGTTCTAAAACTGAAATTAATCTGAAAATTTAGTATTTTATGTTAACTTAGGCAAACCAGTGCGTGTTGCACGTTGTCTAAATTTAGGGGTCCAAAATTACGCTAAAAGTTTCCGCCCTGTAAATATATTTAGTAGATGCGCACCTGGGTTCAGGTTCGTCCAAATCTTCTTTAATGTCCAGTTCTTCATTTTTAATTTTCCAGGCTTCAAAAACAACCTGCTGTGTTTCCTTCAGGTCATCTATTTGTTCATTTATTTCTGTTTTGGTTTCAATTTTAATCCTAGTCTCAGTCGGTGTAGAAAAATATTCTTCATATCTGTAAGAAATATAGAAAATATTTGAATACTATAATTAGTCAGGTAATATTAGTACAGGGTGTTCCATTTTCGACACTTTCTGTGGGTATTCGAGTTATTATCGAAAATGTGGCGTTTTTCACTTTAGTCTCTCACTTTTTAACAAAACGAAAGATTCTGTATCAAATTTGTCATGGCCCTCTTAGTTTTTACTCTACAGGATGATTTTGAAAATCTTCGCTTTGTAAACACCCCTCGTATTTCCGTTACGCGTTAACTTATCAAAACGGTAAAAACTGGTCTTGTTAGAGATCTTTGTGCAAAGTAGCCAGTTTTAGTCTATTTTATGAGATATTATTAAGTAAAAGAATTGAACATCCTATATATTATTAGGTATTCTTTAAATTAATTGAGAATACTTTGGGCTTTACAAAAATGCATAGTTGTTTACATTTACATTTAAAAAGAACCTAGAAATGCGATATTTTTACCGAAGACAGGTTAGCAACGGCTTTTGGCAACGCCAGCATTTCGCGTCGCATGCGGCCGTCCTGATCCTTCCGCTACGGCCGCGTGCATCTGTTGCGGGCCTGGGAAATCTGCACCGTATGTAAAAGTACAAAATAATAATATAACACATGCGAACTTTGTTTCTCATGTTTGTATGTACTGTGTAAAATAATAATGTTAGATTTAAAATACATCTAAAATTAAGATAATTAAAAATGGACCTCATATAAAAAAAAACGGACCTCATATAAAACGATTGATGTTTATGCAAATGTTCTCTATGCATATAAAAATTAGGACCGAACTAGGAAACAAGGAGAAAATAAAATAAAATTTAATATCTTTATAATTAATTTAATAAAATAAAATGAAATTCATAAAAGTTTAATATAACATGCCTTATAAGAATATTTTTAAAATACAGTTGTATACCATAAAGTTGAAATTTGATAAATTTAAAAAAATCAAAAATCTCTGCTCGACGATGAACTTTCAAAGAAAAAACACCGTTGCTGTGTATGAATTTTTTAAAAATTATAGGTATGGATTAACAATACTATAACA